>OX451737.1:265397471-265762343 GCA_948472305.1 Vicia faba | reverse complement strand
AGATTTAGATTAAGTAGAAATAGATATTATAGTCCATAGAAAGAATTGGTGCAATCTAAACTACAAAAAAAAAAATTCAACGACTCCTCTGCATAGTTTCAAATTTTTATGGATCCGAATTATAGAATTTGAAATCCCTTAGCATGGGTTCAAACTATAAAATGTGAAATTTATTGTTATTGTATCAAAATTTATATTTTTGAGAGAGGATGAAGAATATGAAGAAGAGAGTGGAGTGTGAGAAGTTAGAGTAGGAATGGAAGAAGGTGAGAGGCTCCTATATGCATTTTCAGTTACACAATCCAAACCTAAGTAAGCAGCAGTTTGTATTCACGATGAATACAGTTTCATAGGGGAGTGCTTCTGAAGATTTTCAATCAACTCTGTTAGCATTTTGAATCAAGCATTCGAACGAGCAACTAAATCGCCGCAATGATATGACCATGCATAGTCATTGAGATACAATGCAACCTATACACCAATGCCGCTTGATGATCCTGTAAACACGGTAGTAGAATCCCAAATGCATTTTGCTGCCAAACTCCATTCAGCGAGCTTGATGATCCTGTAAACACAGTAGTAGAATCCCAAATGCGTTTTGCTGCCAAACTCCATTCAGCGAGAACGTGACAGAATCGGACTTTTCATCGTCAAGCTTTCGCAAGATCGCCCCTCACTTTTTAAGACGACATTGAAGCTCAACTTGTGTCCGATTACTGCAATCTCAGAACCAGTTGTCCTGATAGGACAAAGGAAGTAGAACCATGGTTTGATGGTAACGACTAAGGGACGTGGTTTTCACTCATCTATCTTAAGTGGATGAGTTGGAATGCAGAGATCTCAATCCTTTGATATAGAAAATGACCGTCGTGGAAAACGATTGTCGTGAAACCGATCTAGATCGTTGTCGATTCGTTGTAGTTGTTAGATGTTGATCTTGGAAGACTTACTGCTCCTTGAATTGTTTCTTAAAGCTTGTAAGACTTGTTATGGTAATATGCCGCGCAGTCAGGAAAATCACGAGAGAATTTGTTACCCGACACATCAACATTATAGATCCTTAGTCTGCAGACGACAATATTCACAAGAGAGATTTTGTTACCAAACACATCAACATTATAGATCCTTTGTCTGCAGACAACAATCTGGGACGTAATATCAGTTTGGTAACAAAATTTCTCTTGTGATTTTCCTGACTGCGCAGCATATCACAATAACAAGTCTTACAAGCAGTAAGTCTTCCAAGATCAAGATCAAACAACTACAACAAATCGGCAACAATCTAGATTGGTTTCACAACAATCATTTTCCACATCAAAGGGATCGAGATCTCTGTATTCCAACTCACTGAGTCAACCGCTTAAGGATTCTTTTTCTGCAGAGAACAATCTGGTACGTAGCATCACTAAAGCTAGCATCTTTAGGCTAAATAATGTAATTGCTTTTGGTGCTAAGAGGATGGTGAGATTTATAGAATGCACGGATGAGAATTACATCAGGCGGGTAGGCCCGTTCCTGGACTTAGGTATCTAAGTCACACCCGACCCAACTAGGTCGGCCTGGGTCAGACAAGGCATCTGAGTTTGGTAATTAACCCCGGCCCAGTTAAATTGACCCGGAGTGAACAAACGTTATAATAAATGAATTGAAAAGCTCTATTTTGAATTATTTTAAATTAAAACCAAGGCTTTTGAATTTACAGTAAAATAAGCAAAAGACATGAGAACCTTTGTAAAATAAATCATCTGAGACAAAACTCATTGCTTATAAATTTTATGATAAAATACAGGTTAATTTTTATTCGGCCACAGAAACAGTGACCGAGTTACATCCACTTTCACATGCAAAACAATTCTAATAGTGTACTACAAAAATATAGATGCTTCGGGTTTTGGTATAAATGATAACAAACTTTCGCCAAATAATTCAAACACTGGTGGCAGCAATTGTCCTGCATCTACGTCATCTTTCCAAGCCTGCGCTAGAATGGAAGAGTTTTCTTTGGATAATTGACGACCGATTGATGATGGCGCGCCCATCATGGGGGGAAACCCACTTGTTGACCCCTGCATGTTGTCAACTGACATGGAATTCATTGGTACCACAACCCCTGTAACACCTGTTGCAAATTAAGATTGTTAAACTATCAAGTTAATTCTTAAACTTTTAGGGGTTAACGATTCTTATCACAAAAACGAGTTAACTCATGTAAACTCTCTTATGCATCAAAATAAAGTCATACCTGGCATTGCAATCATGGCTTTTCCATTGCCACTTGATGCAGCGCGAGTTGGAGGGGAAAGCAAACTGCTGATTCCTTTGACCTTTTCATGCATATTTTGGCCTACTGCACACTGAAAGGTCAATGACTTCAGTAATAGTTGAGTAAAAGATGTTCAGAAAAAACAAATAGATTGATGCATAAGTAAAACTAAGTAAGTTGCCATGTCATTCAACGAGAATTGAGAACACATTGTCAAAATGACTGACAACACATCCTTGGAAAACAGTGAACTTTTTTTCCATTGTATCGATATTGAACTCATTTACAAATGATATAACTCACCAGCAAGGCTCCGTAGACTTGCCATGCTTCCTGCCTTTTTATTTCATTCTTTTGATTCTCAAGTTGCATTTCTGGCACAAGAAGATGCAAATATGGTTCGAGATTTGGAATTATAAGCAAGCGAACCTACTCAAATGAAGGAACATTAGGAATCAGTTGGCATACATAATTAGATGTTCTAAAACACACAGCATAAAAGCCACCCAAGAACTCCAAAAAAGACAAATTAAGGATGTAAAAAGTAATGTGTGGACAACAAATGCATAGATTTGAGATAGTAACACCACATTTAGGGGAAAAACGGAAGAGCAGCTTTTTCTTATTGACCATAAGAACTAATCAGATGATTAAAACTTAAAAGAATGTATGTTTGTATTAAAATTAACCTTCATTGAGCTATTATCCTCAGAAGAGCACCATATAATTAATGGAACCAATTTTAAAACCACAAGTCGTTATCTAACAGTTCTGCTAATATTAAAACACGGGCTAGAAGATGTATACCATTCTTGATCCAAGAGCTGCTATTCCTTTAATTGCACCATAGTGTTGAGGCAGAGCTTTTGTAGGATCCAAGAAAGAATGAAGAAATGTCCTCGTTACACGGGGCTGAAGATTGTGATACATGTGCCCAAATCTGTAAAACTCAGACTAGGAACATAAGAAAACAAAATATGCAATCAATTGATGCACACAACAAGCTTAGATTTCCTATTCTTCTATAGTTTTAATTTTGATAAATTTCATATTGCCCACAACAGTCACACATATAAGCTTATGAAGCATGAAGTCTAACATGGACACCGGGACACGGCAACACCGCTAATGTAAAAAACCTAGGACATCGACACCAATATATATTATAATATAATTATAATTAATTTAAATAAAATATTTAAAATAAGATATTATAATATGCATTAAATTCCCATTTAAGGAAGTCAAAAGAGCTGAAAACTACCAAGTTAAATAATAACTGAATGAGCTCTGCACTAATTTATACTCTTATCATCTATTGAAAGAGGGTCCACACCTTTTGCATATCAAAGCAACAAGATTAGCACTAAAGTCCCTAAGCTCCCAGTGATTATCGGACAGTCTGTTTCCTAGCCTTTTTGCAACAATGCAAGTAATGATAGGCGGCATCAATTGGTGCAACTGATAGAATTTGACAAAAAAATTAGACAGAAACTAAAATTCAGAAGACATGTATTAAAAAGATCAAGTTTAAGTAAACTACAACTGCCCGTCCATCTTTGCTTCAGAAATCCAGATATATCCCAAATTTTGATGGAGTCGTTATGTTTATTTACAATATAATAGACCAGTAATCAACCTTACAGCCTCATAAACATTGTTATAGAAGGAAACATGCAAAGACAATTAAAATAGCACAGTACTTACATAAAGTTCTATGTGTATGTGAGGATTTTGCAAAAGGCTCCGCACAAGGCGCATCGAGGCAAATAAATTATTTAAATTATGTAGATTTCGTGCCACCTGATAGGACAAGGGAAGAAAAATAAAAATGAGTACTAATAAAGTCTATCTTGCACTATATATAAAAAATTGGGTTAAAGGTGTTTTCGCCCCTTGCCAATAAGGTTTAAAACTAAAAAGCCTTACTCCATCCGGTCACTATTATAAGCAAAAAAATGACCTTAAATCTTGGTCACTATTATAAGCAAAAGTCATTAACTTTTAGACTAATTAATGTTTGTATTACTATGACACCCTTAATTTAATTCAAAAGCATTTAATGTAGGTAGTTGATTTATCAAATATAACTAAGGATATTATAGTAAATTTTACTTTGATTTTACATGAAATCAAGAAAATTAATTACACTTAACTAACTTTCTTAATATGTGTGAAAGTAGTTATTTTAGCTTATAATTGTGACCGGAGGGAGTATATTGCAAGGGTGGAATCGCAAAATAAAAAGTTATGGAGAGGAAAACTCGGTCAATGGCAGGGGGGAAACACGCCTTTAAGCCTAAAAAATTTAACCGAAACCACAATAGACATAAACTAGCCAATACCTCATCAGCAACAAAGCGTGTGAAATAAGGAACTAAAGGATGGAGTCCTGAGTCAGTTGCCAAGGTGACCAATGTTCTTCTGAAAGAAATGGACCCAGGCTTATTCAAAATCAGCTCGATTATTTTTTCGTAGTAAAGCTGTAAAGGAAACAAGACGACTCATTAATGTTGATCAGTAAACAAGAAACTACTTCAGAATAATGCATCCCATATGATGTGTATACCTGAAGCTCTGTCGTTATTATATGTTTAACAGGTAATTTAACATCAACTGGAAGTCCGTCTTCTTTATATTCAGTTTTTCTTATCTCAGGGGTAGCTGCAAGTAACATATGGAAACAAAATTGTCAACAGTGTGAAAATCAAACTTCCCAATCGTGTGGAACAAAATTAAAAGCAGTTAAATCATACAAATACAACATCAACAACCAAGCCTTATTCCACTAAGTGAGGTCGGCTACATGGATCAACTTCTGCCATAATATTCTATCCAAGACCATGTTTCTACCCAAATCGTTAATCTCGAGATCTTTCTTAATAACTTCTCTTATAGTTTTTCTAAGTCTTCCTCTATCCTTAGTTGTTTGACTTTTCTCCATCTGATCTACTCTCCTTACCAGAGAATCTATAGGTCTTGTCTCTACATGCCCAAACCGCCTAAGTCTATTTTCCACCGTCTTTTCTACTGTAAGAGTTACCCTAACACTCTCTCTAATCTCGAGATCTTTCATTTCAAATGACAAAATAAAATTCACGCTAGATATAATCTTTAATACTATAGCAGGTAGGCTTAATAGGCAGAAATCAATAACGGTAATACAAACTACGCAACGAGGTTTCGTGAACCCAATATACTAAGGAGCATTTAAATATAAATAACTACCTTCAGTTGGAGCATTTTCAGGTATTGCAGGTTGCACACCTTCAATAGCCAACCAATGACTGGTAATTGATGTATCAAGAGGTGCTTTTGGTAAAGCTTCTTCAACCAGCTATTAACATCAAGAAAAACAGTGAGAAAAAAAATCATATCAAGCAATTCTTCAACCACCTCAATCAACACAAAAAAAAAAAGTCCATAACTATAAGTACCTACAAAATTCTTACATCTTTAATATCCAAATCCTTGTCGTCGATATAGAACAAATCATTATGCCCAGAAGCTCTTTTGAACCGCAGATTATCATTAGAGGCGAAACCATATATCGGCTGATACATACATAAAACACAAACGGAAACTGAAACAATACAATCAATGATAAAACTTAAACCGCAACGATCGCATTACGGCGTATTTAAAACCCTAAAGTAAAATAAATTCACCTCTAAATTTCTCAATGCGAGTGCACTATCAACATCCTCAGCAGTGAGAAAAGTTCTCATGGAATGGCGCATACATTTGATAGATTCCTGTAAGGAAAATTCAAAATAAACACACAGACGGGATTTTGAAACATGAAAATTGGGGGAAATGGGATTAAGAAGAATAGCTACCTGCATGATTTCGCGGATGCGATATTCGAGATCGGGGGCAACGGCGAGGGCAACATCGGGTGATAAATTGGTGATACCAACTGTTTGTGCAATTACCTCAATTGTTTCCTTTGGAATCACGCTCATGATGCATTCAATTTCTCACGAGATGATTCGAAGTCGTGTTGAATTAAAGTGTTGTAATAAAAGAGTTACTAGGTTTTGTTTGCGTTTTTCCGCGAATTAAGAATGAATACTCCTAAATGCTGATTAGGAGTTTTTTGAAATTCACCACTTTGGATTTTATTAACGGTTTGATTTTTATCTGATGATTAGAAAATCTAGAATTTTATAATGTCAAAAATAACAAACTTAAATTAATGCCGTCTGATTAGCATCAGACGGTTTTCGCTGTTTGACTATGACTAGGTGCTTTTACGAATGCAGATAATTGTGATCCGAATATTTTATAGTGTGTAATTTCGATTGATCTTGATACATAAATTCATGATTTAAGGATAAAATTTAAAAAAATCAATTTAAATCGAGTTAATCTAATACTGTTTTTGTTTATATTAATTTTTGGATTGGGGAATATTTCATAGGAAAAAGAAAATACAAAAATGTGTTGGATTTTGACAACGATTTTTGTCTAATACATGAAAAGGAGGAATGAGAAATTATTCAAGAATTGAAGATCGGAGTTAGGCAAAGATTTTGGTCTAATGCGTAAAGAGGAGGAATGAGAAATTATTCAAGAATTGAAGATGATAGTAAGTAGGGGAAGGGGGCAATGTACACTCGTAGTGTCTATGAAGATGATTAATTACAATATTAGAGGATTAGGAGGGTTGGCTAAAAAAAAGGAAGTGAAAAATCTAATCCGGAAGCTGAAACCTAATCTCTGCAAGAAACAAAGTTGGAGTTAATCGGTAGAGCAATGTGTTACTCAATATGAGGGTCTGATGACTTTGATTTTGCAATTAAACCATCAGAAGGCAGATCATGAGGGGTACTTGCAATCTGGGACAACAATATTTTTTCAATTCGGAGCAAACAAACTTTGGATCATGTCATATTGCTTAAAGGTGAGTGTGGGGAGGACATAATAGTAATAAACCTAATTATCGTCTATGCACCTTGCGACGGTAGAAGAAAAACAACCTTATGGGAGGAATATAAAGGAAGAAGGAAGAAAGCTTATACTTAATAGGAAACTTCAATGTTGTCAGAGAAACCTCTGAAAGAAAATGGGGTAGTGAAGCTGTTAGAAGGGACGAGATAGAAGAGTTTGACGATTTTATAGTAGAGGCAGAGTTGGTAGATCTTTCGTTACACGATAAAAGGTTTAATTGGTCTAGACTTGGGGTTTTAGTGATGAGCCAGTTGGATCGATTCCTTATCTTAAACAAGTGGATGAGAATCTGGTCGAAGTGTACTCAATGGTGTATAGATAAGGAATTACTCAATCATTGCCCTATCATGATATGTGAATCAGTTCAAGACTAGGACCCAAAACTATTTCGCATGTTGAAATACTAGAAGGATGTGCAGGGGTGTAACACCCTAAACCCCGACTCTAAAAATTAAAAAGAAATTCATACTTTAGGATAATACTCAAACAAAATATACTCAATTCTTCATTTAAAAATAACAACTCGCATCGGAAATCAAATCAAGGCATAACTTCCAATATCTCTTCAAATAATATACTTAAGAAAATTAACAAAATTCAACATCAATTCAAAAGCAAATGTCTCATTCTCCGATGTTATAGATCAGAGTAAAATTTATCTAATAGCAAAAAAACAGAAATTAAATGAAGAGAGCTTCAAAACTTTCTTTCAACTCATAATAGCACTTACTCCTTCGAAGTATATGTACAACAATGTACAAAGCAACACAAAAAAGAAGAAGAAATGAGTGAGAATAATCCTTACATAAGTTAATGGTGTATTAAACAACAAGGATAGCATATATAAGTGCAATTCAAACATACACAATCATTCTCATCCACGAGAAAATAAAGTGCACATATGAGATGCTATGTGAAGCAACACGAAAAATACCTTAGCGCATTGCATGCTCGAAATATAAATAATGAAGTCGCTACCGATCTTTACTTGTTTCAAAGAAACAGGAAAATATCGAATAAAATCTATGAGAAAAAAAGAAATGGTTGTAGCGAACAAGAGAGGTTTTGAAAGTCGGTTATACAAGAAAAATATATTAGCACCTCTAACGTCTATCGTGCTTGATGAGAACCATTTAGCTAGTGTGTGTTCGAGTGTTAGTGTGATAGTTTGCGATCTTCTACTTATTCGAGAAAAGAAATAATGATTTTTGTTTTTTAGTTTATTATACTCGCCAAGACTTCGCATCTTGTGCCTACGTATCCCCTCGGTGCAATAAGGAAGTTAAAGCTTCGTAGTTCGTCTAGAAAATCATATATTTGTTGGTTGATTTTAGAAGAATGATGCGTTAGAGAGGCTAAGTCTTTGTGTTCGTTTCGTATTAAAATGGTTAAGACACATTCGCTTCGCAAAAGGGTGGAAAAAAATTTGATGAGTTGAAATTATTTTAGGCCTAAAAGTATAAACCGAAAATGTATTTCTGATTTTTGTTATTTTTAATGTGTCCCAAAAATATATTTCTAGTTCCCGGAGACATATTTGAAGTTTCGCGTTGGTGTCTAACAAATATAGAGGGTGGATTAAGAAATTCTCTCAAAATATATACACGAAGAAAGGGATTGGGATGGAGGTGAGTTAGGATTCGATCCAAAAACAATTCTCAACCCAACACAAACTATTTTCATATTTTTGTTATTTACTTTATTAACTGAATTAAAAGGAAAAAATAAATAAATTAAAGGAACAAAAATTAAAAGAGGATATAGGGTTTAAGCTTGTTGGTTATCTTCTTCTTCTATTTGTTCAACAACTCAAACGGTCGCAAAAAACTTCTTCAACGAAATCAATGTCATCTCATTCTCATCCCTCTGTCCTCCGACGATCGTCAAACGCCGCTTCCGTCTCAATCTCTCTTCTTTCTCCCATCTCAATGCTTACCAGCCGAAGAACATCCGACACGCTTTTTTTGGTATTTCTTGTAGGAACTGGTTTATGATTTTGGACTGAACTGCTTTTTTTGTGGATGGTATTATGTGCAGGTTATGTCACGATTTTGATGGTGTATTTGCATGATGTGGAGACTTGAAGGAATCACATGGAATCAAGGAGCTGATGCATTGAAAATTTTGAAGCACCTCTTGGAACACTTGGACTTAGGATAGAAATATGCACTCTTTTTATTTTGTGAGTGATAGGATGCAAATGGAAATGACATTTTGACTTGTGATCTTGAAAATTGAAATAATGATGAACTTTGAACCATGTTGTAACACCTTGTTGGAAATTTTGAATAGAATTGAGTGATGAACTTAAATGAAGTTTGAATAACTATAAATGGAAGTTGTTCTTAAATCGTGTCTTGTAATTTTACTTTCAAATGAACAAATCTTCCAATCCTTAGAATACAAATCCATTTGTTAAATTTGAATCAAAGCAAGCACTTGAATGGATTTTGAATCATGATGAACTTTGCTTTTGTAATTCCAAGCAATCCATACTCTGATCTAAATAAAACTTGCACATTTTAAGCTCATGGCATCGAGTAATCACTTGGATGAATGATAGAAAAAATAACAAGTGTATTGTTTTTGTCTTGCAGTAGTAATGGGAAATTCCTAAGATATCAATTTCAAGGACAGATTGCAATTATTGAGTTAAATTCGTAATTTAATTAAACAAAAACTTAATTTAGGATTTTGATATTGATATTGTCACTTAACAAAAAGCACAAAAAGTATAAATATAGAATGACTTTTTCACATATATGAGGAGCATGCTAGGGTAAGGTGTATAATTTTCCCTCTAACTATCTTGAATCCTGATCTCTTCAACAAGTTCATATCTGATGGGGTTATCCCTAGTCCTAGGTGATATCTACTATAGTCTAATTATACAATAACCTTAACAACCGTGGTCCAGCTGGTTGTTAATCGTAAATCAATCCTAATTTTTCCGATCAGGAAGGCATAAAAACATTGTAGAATTAAATTGAATAGAGAAGACTTTGTTAAAGAAATTTAGGAATTCATAATCATTACATATTCAAGTCAAGTACACCCATAGCATTGGGGGTTTAGCTACTCATATTGTTCAAAATGATCACAAGACAAAATATAGACATTACAAGGACTGGGGTGAACTTTGATCTTCAATTACTTCCGCTCTCTGAAAACCTTGACTTCTCCAATCTTCATTCGTGTAAACTATTCTTAGCTCCAAAAAAAAGTGCCCTTATTCCTTATAAAAACTCATTTAAATAGTCATCATTCATCCAGGTTGGTTGGACGTACCCAAAATGCCCTTAACCTTAACATATAGAAAAATTATGAAAAAAATCAAGAAATCAGCGTCACAAGTCAACACGGTCCGTATCAGGCAACACGGTCGCCCGTGTTGGCCCCCAAACTCCCAAATCTTCTTTTTAGATCCCATGGGTTACAACACGGCCCGTGTCAGGAAACACGACCGCCCGTGTTACACCCCTGACTTCCATATTTCTTCATTCGCCCATCCTGACACGACATGTGTCAGGCGACATGGGTGACCGTGTCAGGCCTCTTGTAGGTGGATTTTTGACTTTCTCCGAACCTCTGAGTTTTTTCACTTTTTTGTCTTGAATTGTCCTGTTTTATTCCTCTGACCCTAAAGACACTAAAATACACAACCAAAACATAAAATGCGGTAAAATGAAATAAAACACTCGACGATAACAGAAAATATAACTGCAATTAACGATAAATATCTATGTAAATACCACTGATCAAACTCCCCCAAACTTAAATCGTTGCTTGACCTCAAGCAACCATTACAAGAACTCATGAAAATCACAACATACCAATACATATACGTGAGACATCCAATCCAATTGATCAAAAAGCAGTTTGTCCGATGTTTACATGACGCGAAGAGTTTGTGTAAGAACCTTTTAACATGAGTTTACTCTTCGAATACCTCTCTAATTATGCTTTGTACTTAAGTCTTTTTTCGATTTTCCTTATTTTTCATTCAGACAGTCAAATTAAGGCAATGAGAATCGTTAATGATCATCATACTCACAAGACTGATCAAGAAAATGTTCAGGCACCAAATCAGAGCTTTTTCTCCTTTTAATTACTAAAGAAATTTTCAAACATTGTAGTTATATATTATCTTTTTGGACGACGTTTGAAGATCAACTCCCTTTGGGTTGAATAACTTGGTGAGGGCTACCCAACTTAGAGAGCCAGTTACCTTTTATTGCCTTTTCATCATTTGGTGCATACTTTATTTATTTCTCACCCAATCAAACATGCATGTGAATCTATATTATGCCAAACTGTAAGGATAAATTACTTCAGGAGTACTTATCAGGATTCAAGCACTATGGTTCAAATCTACACATTAGACTCGTATCACTGCCACATTATTCCAAACTTCCTACCTCCCAACAATCATCCCTTTCTCTCTGTATATTATTCCCGAACTCAATGAGAAACAAGTTCTTGAATAAAACAAAAAATTTCGGTAAAATTTGGGAAGGACTTCAACTCGTGGATTTACATAGCACTTAGAATAAAACCAACAAACACATCAAACATAAAAGCAATAACATTAAAGCAATAAAACACCCCCAAACTTGAACTAAATATTGGACCCGATGTTTCAGAACAAGCTCAAGGAAGGTGACTCACAGAGGTAAATGCAACACTAGCTTCTGCCTCCTAGATTTCACTAATGAGGCTCCCTTTTTATTACCTACAGACAAAACGAAACAAATACAAAAAGAAACTAAGTTATTTAAAAGCATAGGTTTCCGTCCACGAAGCACTTCGTTTAACGTCGTATGACTCGACAATTCTTCTCGTAATGGGGGATACTTCCTCTTTCACACCTTGTTGCTTGCCCTTTCTGCAACCCAAAACTCATATAGATCAAAATCATTGACCACTTTGTACTTCCAGTCCCTTCCAACTTTCATCTTCTCACCTCTGAGTTTCCTTTCTTTCTCTTCTTGACTTTTGGACTAAATTTAGAAGTTTTTGTTGATGCAACTTGAGAGCTTATGCTAAAGAATTTTTCTGGGGGTGATTTTAAACTTTTGATATCTCTTGCTAATTTGGTCATCCCAGCTGAAGCTTAATTATTTTCACCTGCACCCTGATTTTTGATCTCCAACACCTTCAAAGTTATTCCTCATCAAATGATTTCAGTGTCAGTCTTGATATCAAAATTGCATCGACTAGTCAGCATAAATGGTCAACCAAGAATGATAGGAGTCTTTTCATCTTCAGGGATGTCCATAATCTGAAAATCAATTGAGAAAACAAAATTGTCAATTTCTACTAATACATCTTCTTATATGATTGCTTGATGGTTTGATCTGTAAATTTCAATTTTGTCTCACTCCCGCTTATCTTCTCAATACCGAACTTCTTGAAAATTGATAGTGGAATTAAACTCACACTAGAGACAGAATCAACTAGAACCCTCTTGAAAGTTCTATCTTTTATGGTGCATGGTATGCAGCTGACCCCAGATCCTTCTGCTTGACAGGTATTTTGCTCTCGGGTGCAATTACACACAATTTTTCATCACAGAGTACCGATCCCTCTTATGTTGATCTCTTCTTTGATAATACCTCCTTCATGAATTTTTGATACAAAGGCATTTTCTTGAGTGCTTCAAAGAATGGTATATTCTCTAGATTTTTGAACAATTGGACAAATTTACCAAACTCTTTCTCTTTCGTGTCCTTTTTTGCCACTTGAGATGGATACGAAAATTTGATCACTGGTTTAGTTTTCTCTTCAACTGGCTTTACAGGTGATACCACTTTTTCTTGTTTTCTCTTGATCTCTCTCACTTCCAGATCTACTTCTATGATATTATCATCAAAATTTACCCCATCTTTATTTTCTTCAGCAACTTTCTCATTCCTTTTTGTGACATCATTAATATTCTCATTATTTTTATGATTTTCTTGTGCTCGCAATGCTACCTGTTATGCAATATGTCCCATTTGAACTTTCAAATTTTTTATTGCAGCTATGGTATTCCTGTAATTACTCCTTGTTTCTTCTTGAAATTGAGAAGTATGGACAACCATCTTTTTAATAGCCACCTCTCATTCTGCTTTTTGTGGAGCTTGTTGCTGCTGATCTTTCTAGGAGAAGTTAAAATGATTCTTTCACCCAGGATTATAGGTGTTAGAATACAGATTATTCAGCTTCAAAATTTTTATCTCCTCAATTTTTTATGGAGTTGCAAGACAATTGACAGTCATGTGTGGTCCACTACATATTTCACAACATGCCTTGTGTGTCTGTTGAACTTGAGCTACATGTTGAATACCCATGTTCATTGCTTTCAGCTTTTTCTCTACTTCTGCAGCAATAGCCTATTCAATTTTTAGTTGTTTATTCACTTCCAACTTCAAATCAATCACTCCCTTTGGTTTGCTTACAATTCTGTCATATAGCTCCAGATGCTCATTTGCAGCAATGACTTCAAACAATTTCTTCACACGAGTGGTTGTTGTAAAGTTGAATGAGCCACCGACTGTTGTATCAATAAGCTGCTTTATCTTCATTCGAAGGCCATTCACAAACATATGCATTTGATCCATTCTGTGGGTGGGGCAAGCTACCAATAACCTCTTAAACCTCTTGTAATCATCACCTAGTAACTCTCCTTCCTTCTGCTTAAAATTTACAATATCATATCTTTTATGAATATAAACTGAAGCAGGAAAGTACTTATCAAAAAAAGTCTTCTCCACATGTTCCCAAGTAGTAATACTCCTAGCAGGTAATGAGTAAAACCACTCTTCAACATCTTCAAAAAGCGTGAACGAGAGCATCCTTAATTTTTTGGCTTCTTCAGAGTGTCCCTCAAGCTTCAAAGTAGTACTCATGGTGAGGAATCTCTGCAAATGCTTATTGGCATCTTCATTGATCTTTTTGGTGAAAGATCTATTCTCAAGTTGGCAGATGGTTGAAGGATACAATTGAAAATTTGCAACAGTGACCGGTTGATTCACGATAATCAATCGATTTATTGGAGCATTTGCTCCTCCATAGTCCCCAAGAAGTCTTTCTGGTGGTGGTGGGTTTT
This sequence comes from Vicia faba, assembly GCA_948472305.1. Lineage (NCBI taxonomy): Eukaryota > Viridiplantae > Streptophyta > Magnoliopsida > Fabales > Fabaceae > Vicia > Vicia faba. The sequence continues at coordinate 265,748,037 of OX451737.1, read as the reverse complement.
CACCCATAATTTCAGGTTCTGATTCTGAACCTGAGTCTGTATATCAAAAGGAAATTAAGCTGAGGGTTTTCCTCGTATGGAAAGGTTAGGAAAAATCAGTAATAACAAAAATATAAAAATTACAGAAAAGAAATTTTAGTTGTAGAGAAACAAAATTTTAATTGAACTCAAATTACACTCAATAACTAGGCAGTCCCCGACAACGGCACCAAAAACTTGATAGGAAAATAATAAGTGTATTATTTTTGCCTTGCAGGAATAATGGGGAAATTACCAAGATATCGATCTCAAGGACTACTTGCAATTATTGAGTTAAATTTGTAGTTCAAATAAATAAAAACTTAATTTGGGATTTTGGTTTTGATATTGTCACTTAACAAAAAGCAGAAATATAAAATGGCTTTTTCACAGATATGAGGAGCGTGCTAGGGTAAGGTGTATAATTTTCTATGTAACTGTCTTGAATCCTGATCTCTTAAACAAGTTCATATCCTTCAATTACCAGCCCTTTAGATTATCTTCCCCTAAGTCCTTAGTGGGAAAACCTTTAGCCATCCATCCTAAATCCTATGTCCTTAGAGATATTTGATAGAGTCAAGCCTTTATTTTTGTCAAGTATTAAATCTGGTAACTATAGTGTATCCCTAGTCCTAGGTGATATCTACTATAGTCTAATTATATAAAAACCTTAACAATCGCGGTCCAGCTGGTTGTTAATCGTAACTCAATCCTAATTTGTCTGACCAGGAAGGCATACAAACAGTGTATAATTAAATTGAATAAAGAAGACTTTATTAAATAAATTCAGGAATTCATAATCATTACAGATTCAATTCAGGGACACCCTCTAGCATCGAGGGGTTTAGCTACTCATATTGTTCAAAATAATCACAAGACAAAATATATATATTACAAGGATTGGGATGAACTTTGATCTTCAATTACTTTTGCGTATGAAAATCTCCCGCTTTCTGAAAACCTTGACTTCTCCAATCTTCAGACGTGTAAACTATTCTTCGCTCCAAAAAAAGTCCCCTTATTCCTTATGAAAACTCATTTAAATAGTCATCATTCACTCGGGTCGGTTGAAAGTACCCAAAACACCCTCACAACTTAACATATGGAAAAATTATGAAAAAAAATCAGGAAATTAGCGTCACAGGCCAACACGACCCGTGTCAGGCAACACGTTCACCCATGTTGCACCCCTAACTTCCATCTTTCTTTATTCGCCCATCCTGACATGTCCCGTGTCAGGCGACACGGGTGGCCGTTCCAGGCCTCCTGTAGGTGGATTTTTTACTTTCTCCGAACCTCTGAGTTTTTACATTTTTTCGCCTTGAATTGTCCTGTTTTATTCCTCTGACCCTGAAAACACTAAAACACACAAGCAAAGCATAAAATGCGGTAAAATGAAATAAAACACTCAGCAATAAAAGAAAAGGTAACTGCAATTGACGATAAATAACTATGTAAATACCATTGATCAATGGATAATTCACACTTATGAATCCAACTCAAATTCAAATCTTAAATCCAAACTTCAATCTTGAATCCAAATCAACTTGCATGACAAATAATTGAATAGACAATAAGATCTTGATCACAAAGAATTCGTAACCTCATCTTTTATACTAAGACTCGTACTTTGTAATTCAATCCACAAGTCCCTTATCTTGACAAAGTCCTTCCTTAATTGATGACCTTGAATCATTGAAGATGAATATGGAAAATATAGAAAGAAGTATGAACAAGGTTGACATGAAACTCTAATCCTATGATCTTAAATTGGTGATTATTTTTCAAGTTTAAACACAATGGATGAGAAATCATAACCCTCATGCCTTGATGTAGGGAAATAAACCCCGATTCGTGGCATTGATAAAATTGGATGGATAACAGCCCTTTGAAGAAGAAATTCCTGGTAACCATACCTCCAAAACCCTAATCTTTTGACTATAAAAAAGTCTTGAGATGTTAAAAATCAACAAAACCCCCAGTACTTAGCCTTTTAATTGGAAATAACTGACAAAATCCTAGCACTTGACATCTCTTTAGAAATCTTGAAGAAGATAAAATTGTATCTTGAGGAAAAAGAAATCATCACAACCATGAATCAAAACCCTATTCAAGAAACCAATATTAATGAAGAAAAAATAGAAGAAATAGACCCCATTGATATATACACCTCAATCCACTGTAAAACCCTAACATTGCACAATTATTGAACTCTGAACCTTTAGGTTCTTTATTGAATGAGATGAGGACTATGCAACACACCCTAATGAAATGATGCAAATGAATGTGAAGCCTAAGACATATAAAAGAAAGATAATAGGGCAAATTTTGGGGTGCAACACCATGGCTTGATTATAGAATGTAATTTGCTTGTAGGGGCATGCTGAATACCAGCATGAACTTGACATTCTTGACATCCTTTAACGAACTCAATACAATCTTTGAGCATAGTGGGCCAATACATGCCATATCGAAACAAAATCCACTTCATCTTGTGACCTGCTTGATGTGCTACGTGTACCACTATGTACATTTGATAATGCTAAATACGCTTTCTACTAAGCATTTGAGTAAGACTCCTGAAATTCTGGCTATCAGATCAAGGATGTCCTAAGAGATGTCCAAACACCGGATCCGACTTCACACGCAACAACAAGATGTATGGACAAAATAAAAAGTGCTGAAAGTAAATAACATATGATATGTTTACCCAGTTCGGAACAACCTTCCTACTCTGGGGCATACCAAGCCAGGGACGAAAGTATCAATTTTTAGACCTCACAGCAAACATCCCAGTGTACAGCATACACACTTAATTAGTACCCTTTGCTTAACTTCTACCTAAGGCACACCTAGGTATGAGGCCCTCCTCAAATCCCTCTTCAATTACACTCAGTAATTGCAGCAACTCTAAACACAAGTAGAGAACAAAATCGAAAGTCACTCTTCCAAGACACAAAAAACTCAATACTTAAAAGCTCATGAGAATTGACACAAAAATACTAAATACTTAACAACTTATGAGCATCTGACACATAACTGTTCAATGCTTAAAAGCTTATGAACATATGACACATAACTTACAACCCAACAATAAGGATTTTAAAAACCATAACAAAAATACACACGTAAGTTCCATCTAATACTAGGTATACACTAGTATATTTTTATAATTTTTTTTGGAATGGGTTGGGCTTCAAAATTGCAGTAGTGAGGTTGCAGAAAGTCTGCAAATTCTTATCAAAGAAAATAGGCCTTCAATCAATAGTTTCCTAAAATGTCTCCATATTTAAAAACTTAGCAAACTTCAAAAACCAACATTAAAATATTATGATTTATCAATCTCGGACGCCACATAAGCTAACTAAATATTCCCTGAATATTCAATAGCTAACAAATCAGCTGAACCATAAATGTCAGGTGCTGTAGACACGACGTCCTATCTCTTTGTTGGTATATCTTACTCGACATGTTGAAAACTGAAAGTTGGAACATCTTGTTTAATATGTTTCTACCAAATTGGTTTTACCAAAATGTATGTCTATCATAATTTCAGAGAAATAACAACTCCTTCTGGTGTTTTCTTGAATAGTTCATTACCCATAAATATGTAACTTAGCACACGATACTTGATCTTTCTTTCTACATTTGCTGCAGGATTTTTTACATAATCTATTATTGGACTCCTCCAATCTGTATCTTCCAAGCTATCAATCGCTATAACTTCAAAGCTTTCTTCATTAGCGAACCACAAACTTGAATTTTCCAAGTCTGAAGGAGAAAGTTTGGTAGCCATTACTCTTCCACGTACTTCGATCAGATCTTCTAATTTTTCCTACGACACCTTATATCTCGAGGCTATTTGTGCTAAGTCGTTCGCCTCTTGATTCTTCAATATGGGAATGTGCTTGATATTCACATATTTGAATTTTCGAAGCAACATATTTGCGATGACGAAGTACATTATCAAATTTTTCTTTATGCACTTGTATTCCTTAGTGAGTTGCTTAACCACCAATTCAGAGTCTCCTCTTATTTCGACCCTTGTTGCCCTCAATTCCAATAAAGCTTCAAGTCCTGCTATAAGTGCCTCGTATTCTGCTTTGTTATTCGAACAAGGGAGACCATTGATTCTATACTTGAATTTTGTTGGAATTCTGTCAGGAGAAATAATCAAAACTCCGACACCAGTTCCATCCTTATAAGTAGAACCATCAAAGAATAACTTCCAAGGTTCTAGTTTAACATATTTCGTTGGAACTTCCCATTTCCTAATTTGACTATGCAAAATTGGTTTTGAAAGCATAAGTTTAATGGCGTCAAAATGCAAAGAAACATAGACATCAACTGACTTTATATAATATTTCAACTTTGTACAAGAGAAATACAAGCATAAACATAACTTTTCAATAATGCTATATCTAGATTATGCATCATTCATCACTCGACTAAGGTAATATATGGATCTTTCGACACCATTATCATCCTTTTATGCGAGCATGCTACCTATTGTTACATCTGATGGAGAAATATACAGTCTCATACACTTATTTCTACAAGGTGGTGCCAGTCATGGAGGTCGAACAAGATATTTCTTGATTTTATCAAAGACTTTTTGATGTTTATGCCCCCATTCGAAGCTTCCTTGTTTTAGGCGCATAAGGGGAGAGAAGGCTTAAGTGCGTCCACTTAAGTTTGAAATAAACCTTCTCAAGAAGTTTATTTTCCCAAGCAGAGATTGCAGCTCTTTCTTTGTTGATGGCATTTTAGCTTCCATGATGGCCTTCGTCTTGTTCTGGTTGATCTCTATGCCCATCTTGTGGACCACAAAGCCTAGAAAATTACCTGCCTGCATGAAAAAGGCACACTCAAGGGGATTCATCTTCAACCCATGTTTCCTCATTCTTTCGAATGATAGTCGAAGATGATCTAAATGACTTTCATCTGACACAGATTTTACTACTATGTCGCCTATGTAGACATGCATGAAAGTCTCAAAGAAATCATGGAATATATAACTCATTGCCCTTTGGTAGATTTCCCTAGCGTTCTATAAACCGAAAGGCATAACCACCCATTCATAAGTTCCTAATGCCCCTGGACATTGAATGGTTGTTTTAGGCACATCTTCTTCAACAATGAATATATGATTATACCCAGAGTATTTATCAAGCATGCTAAGGTACTCAAAGCCTGCGGCTGAGTCACTCAGCATTTTTGCCACATGCATTAGATATTCATCCTTAGGGGTTGTTGAATTTAAATCACGAAAATCAATGCAAACCCTTAAAGAACCATTCTTTTTAATAACATGTACTATATTAGCAATCCATTCGACATACCTTGTGGTCCTGATGAATTTTCATCTAAGGATTCTTTCGATCTCCTCCTTGATCTTTATGAGAACTTCTGGTGCGAATCTTCTGGGATTCTTCTTGATGGGCTTATTGCCATCCTTTATACACAACTTTAATTCGACCAATTCTCTGCTCAACCCTGGAATTTCGTTGTAGTCCCAGGCGAAGTAATACTTATATGTCTTCAGCAGTTGGATCACTTTGCTATTCGTTTCTGGGTTGAGCTCCGTGCTAATATATGTGGGTATTTTGGTGGACCCATTGACCAAATCTATTTCTTTGAGCGGATCTTGCACCATCATATTTACACTTGGCGTTGTTGGATCCTTCTCGAATCCCAAAGGCTTTTCATCATAGATTGCGTCTAGCCTCTGGTCTTGTCCCTCAAGGGAGTTGTTTTTGTCTGGGGGCTCTAGTTTAAAAGGAAACCCAGGTCCATGTATGTGATTTTCTTTGTCAATGGCTTCGACAACCATATATTTTACTTCAGCCTCCAAGGTCGTCTTCATTTTGTTTTCAGCCATATAGGCTGAAATCTTTTCGAAGTAATTCAACTCAGACATTATCAACATCTTCGTCACTCCAACCAGTTGGCCAAAGTCCAGGAACACCTTCCACTTCATTTTCTTAACCCATTATCTCTCTATCCCATTGAAAACCATGGGTTTGATGGAGGGTCGTGAAGTACAGTGCATTTTTTGTTGGAGAGTAAGCCACATCTGCTGGAGCACATGGGCCTATATTTGAAAGATTTCTATCGAAGTTGTTTCTATCGACAATGTTGATCTTCGCCAAGTAGTAGCTTTAGTTTGCCTCAATATTTTCCACTATCATGTCTTCTCTCCAGATTTCCACTATTTGGTGAAGGGATGATGGTACTTCTCTTATGCCATGTATCCATTCACAGACCAATTGGAGGTTTTAGTTAGATTTCAATGCTATCACCATAAACATGATGGGTCTTGTTGTGGATCCTATGATGAGATCAACTTGGATCACTCCCAATGTATGACCCACTTTTACTTCTTAGTTGGATAAAACCATGTTATGTGGTTTCAAATATGTGTCGAACATCCCGGTCTTTCACATCATGCATTACATCATCAAGTTCACAGTTGCGCCACTATCCACCAGGATTTTATTCACCACTGTACTTTCCACTTTTCCCCTAATAAACAAGCGCTTTAGGTGGTTCTTCATTTCAGGATCTGGACGCTTGAAGAATGCATTTTGTTCTTTGATAGCCCCATTATTCTTGACATAGTAGCACACTGGCCTATGTCGAGCCATTTCAGTTTCATCGCTAGTTTCGTCTTTGTTGGCCTCTGTTACCTGATTGTACTCATGAGGGAGACCTGAGACCACATTACAATTTAAACCCAGAGATATATCATCTTCTGAGTCAAAATCTTTAGTGGTCATGTCATCATCTTTGACTGAACCATCTTGCCCTTTCTGGATGATGCTTTCTTTCTTTGGGGATAATAACTTTCGCCCCACTAGTTTCTTTTCCTCCTCTTTCTCCTGAGGAGGGAGTTGATTGGTACTTGACTCAACAACCTCCTTTTTAGCCATCTCTGTTTGAGCTTTCTTTATCCTTTGATGTCTCCTCCACTAAGACCTGGTCATTGGATTTTTTTCCTTTGTAGTTCGCATATTGATAAGCTTTTTGTTTTGATACCTGAATCTCTTTCCAGTAAGCAATGGAAGAGCCTCTTCCAAACTCAAAAAATTTCTGTTTGTTTTTCCTCTGACCTCTATTGTGTGCTGGTTTTTCCCATCTATCTGTTGGGGTATCTGCAGGAGGTTTAAAGGTTACCCTTCGATTCGCATTGGGATAAGGGCTACCAGGCCTCCTAGGGACTCCTCTTTTGTCGAACATGAAATTGTTTATGTTATTTCTCCAGTTTCCCTTCCTTCGAGCGAATTAGAAGGTCTCATAATCTTCTGTAGCCTTTCGATCGTAGACACATCTGCACATTGGGCACATTGAAGCTTCAGAGTGTTTCTTCTTACAACAAAGAAGAAAGTCCAAAAGATTTTTGCCAGCTTTTGGATACACCTTCTTCATCAGTTCCTTCTCCTGTCGAATGTGCCTTTCTACTCCATTCTTTTCAGCATGTTGATTAATTTTCACCATGTTTACCTTAAGGTTTGGACCGTCAGTGATCCTTACCTTCTGGGTTTTAATTCTACGGCCCTCAGTAGCCCTAGTTATTTCAGCATCTTCGACAGTTTTGGTGAGGCCTTCACTAGCCTCCTTCTTTTCAACACTTGTAGAGAAATCATCAGTGATTTCAACCCCAGGTTATTCGTCATTGAGACCCTTAGTCACTTCCACCATATTGATGTCAGAAGGATTAACATAGTAGGTTTCTGCCATCTGGAGGGGGTCATAGTCGACTTTCATCTTAGCTTTCTCGCCAAACTTTAATCTACCGTTATTGATAGCATTTTGAATCAAATCTATGAAAATAAAACAGTGAGGTTTTATGTCCAAAAAATTATGATATTTGCAAAAACCTCTTTTCTTCCGTTGATCTAACGGAGAAATTTTGGTACAAGGTGGCATAATCATCTGGCCATCCTTTACCAACACATCAAAATTTTTGTCACACTTTGTTACGTCGAAGGTCTATGTTTTCTTAGGGAACTTATCATTTTCTCAGGTTCGACAGGATTCTTCCCATTCGAATGGGCTAAAGGTTTACAAGGATAAGGCGGGGCTTGCTCCAATTCAACCAAATCCACTTTTCTTTCTTCGAAACCTATAGGGTCGCTATAGATATCTTGCTTGTCCTCTTCGACTTTGACATATGCCACCCTTTCCTTTCTATTGTTCTTATTTTCTCTAGCCTTTTCAGCCTTCAATCATTCGACTTTTTGAAATCTATCTGCTAATTAGGCCATGTCCCATAAGTATTGGGTATCTAACTTCTTTCGAATGGAATATTCTAACCCGCCTACGGCCATTTCGACCAAATCATGTTCAGGTACTTGTGTGAAGCATCTTGCCTTCAATAAGTGGAACCTGTTCAAATAATCATCAATTGGCTATGTAAATTTTCTTTTAATACTAGCCAATTCCTTGAGACTAGTCTTTGATTATCCCATGTAAAATTGTTCATGAAATAACCTCTCTAAGCGAGTCCAATCATGGATGGACTCTACTGGGAGGGTAGTGATCCATGTAAATGCATTTTTTGTTAGCGAACTAGGGAAATATTTTATTCTTAGATTCTCATTATTCGCCATGTCCCTAACCTCAGTAAGATACTTGGCTATGTGTTCGACATTAGATTCGCTAGTATCACTATGATACGGTGGGAGAACTGACTTGGGATTTTGCGTTTGTGTTCGCAAATGTTTCGGTTTAGCAAGAGTCGCCACCGAATTTTTATTTTATCCTAAGGAAAGGTCAAAAAGCACAGGAAAGACCTTTGAGATGTTTTCTTGGGTTCGGGGAGTAGATTATAGAAAGGGAAGGTATTAGCACCCTTTCTATCCATGGTTATCCATGGGCTCTTAGTTACTTGTTTAGATCACTTGCTTTGCTTTTCAATTGTTTGAAATGGTGCTCTTCAGTTGTTTGAAATGGTGTTTTGTGTGTGGTTTTGAAAGATGTTTTGAAAAGAGGCCATCGTCGTGGCAACCTTTGTAATGATTCTTGTTTGAATGTATACAAAGGTGTTTTTGTCTTTTGAAAAGTTTTCAATGTTTGAAATTAGGGTTTTGAAATTGTGTTGTGAAGTGTGTTTGAAAATAGCAAGGATGTTTTTGCAAGCTTTTGATCAAGTAACTAAGAGCTATCTTCCCTATTTTACTCAAAGATATTTCTTATGTTTTAACCCTTTTAACAGTGTTGCTTCACCATTGTATTTGGTGAACAACCTTGTGTTAGGATGTTAAACGGGACAGGCGCGGGTCATTGTATAGACCATGATAGCAATTGTGTCAAGTATTTTTGGCAATTTTCTTGAGGGACTTGATCATTTTGTTTAGGCAACTCAGATAGCGTCATCGAGGGACTATGATCTTTGTTTTGTTTTTGTTTTGCCAAAGTACTTAACATGCATACCATGGCCCATTTTTGAAGGCAACAAGTGGATTGTAACCCTAGGGGTGCAAGTGTGCATTGTGTTTTGTTTTTCATGCATTTTTTGTCTTTGATTAGGTCAAACTATTTGTTGGTTTTGATTTTGCATACAAACCCTAATTCTCTAATCATGGCATAATTGAAAGCATTAAGTGCGTAAAAATAAATCTAAGCTATTACAACTTTGATATAGGGAGGGGGTACAATTTTGAATAGGGGATTATTTTGCAAGAAATTAAAATTCTAAGTTATTACAACCAAATAGAATTTACAATGCATAATATTTAAATGGGCAATATTTAAATAAACACAATAAATAAATGTTAAATAAAAATGTATTTAGGCAAAAAGAGTTTTTTTTTATGTATGTGGAGCATTTTTTTAATGTGAAAAAAAGTGTAAATAATTAAAATAAAAAAGGTTGATTTTATTTAATAAAGGGGTAAACCCTAATTTTCCTTAAAGAAAATAATATTATATTATTTATATACAAAAATATATTAATATGTACAAAAATAAAAAAGTGTTTTTTAGTATAAAATAACAATAAAAATAAAAATGTAATATTTTTGTATTTTTATTTTATGTTTCTAATAAAATAAAGTATATATATATATATATATATATATATATATATATATATATATATATATATATATATATATATATATATATATATATATATATATATATATATATATATATATATATATATATATATATATATATATATATATATATAAAAGTATTATTTGCATCGTAATTAAATTTAAACAAATAATCAAAAAGTATAAACAATGTTTTAATGCTAGAAATAATTAAAATAAATACCAAATAAATGTAAAAAATCATGAAAATATTTTTTGAGCATTTTTTATGTTTGGAAATAAAATAATGAAGTCAGAAATGAATTAAAAATGCAAAAATAATAAAAATACAAGAAAATGGGCCAGGGGGTGTGAAACTGAAAGTGGGGGGTGCCAAAAGTAGGAAATAGCTAGGCCCAACCCATCTACTTCATCTTCAACCTTCGTCCAACAGAAACACGCGCGTTTTCAGTTCAAACTCGTATCTCCTGTTTCAGTGCTTAAAAACAAAAACTTGTAACATGAAAGTTGTAGAGCATAATCACACGATTCCAACCATATAAAAAACTTAATCTAATTCTCAAAGACGAGAGAGAATTTCTCTGGCCCTAATTCTTGACCTAGTTTTTTCAGAAAGTTCATGGATGAAATTCTCTTAGCACATTTAATATAAATGAAAACTGAGCATATGTATGGTTTCAGGGCAATGAGTACTACATCTTTCATTCACAAACCTAAGCCTAATGATTCCTAAATAGAGAGATAGGAAGTTGCAAAATATATGTTTCAGTTGGACACGAGTATGGAAATGTAGAGCTTTTCAGTGAGGCCTGAGATGCCTGGTAGCTTACCTGAAGTTCACTTGGTCTTTTCCAATAGCTAGTTTGCTTCGAATGTTCCTGAATCAGCCTCCAGAAGTCAACCTGCACAAGCTTGAAATGAAAATGGTGAACACTGTAAATGGAGTTACAGTTGGCAATGGAGGTTTGGGATAACTTGAATGAGTTGAATGGAAGGTGTTTGAAGTGGAAAGGAGCAAAACGCACGAGCAAAATGAGCTATGGCACTCAAGTTGCAGCAATTGCCCTATTTTGCAAGTTTTTAGTGTTTTGGTGTTCAAGGGTGTTTGAGGGATGATTGGCTCGTGTTTCTGACCTTAGGAAATGTGAGAAACTTCTTTCAAATGTTGGCTTAAGTTGATTTTATCAGATATGCAAGCTATGGACTTTTGGCACAATGACTTGGTTTTGAAGCAAAAAGTGAGAGTTGACAATGCAAGGGCTGTACTGGCTTGTAACCTAGCTGCACAAAGTGGTTGAGCTTTGCCTGACATTAGGGAGCCTTGTTTGCAGCAAAAGGCTTGGTGTATGGCTCAAGAAATGAAATTTGACATAAAACATGCTTTATGTAAATGGAAGTGTTATCTTTATGCCCAAAATGGAATTGTTCATTGTATAATGCTCCCTTGATCAGAACAATGCCTCTAACCAATGTATTTGCATTCAATTTTTGAGTGTAAATTGGTTTAGAGGCCTGTAATTAAGTACAAAGCTAGTTTGGTCAGATTCTGCAAGTTGTATGAACATGTATTGGCCATGGTTACAAAGTGAGTTTTTGCCAACTTCAAGCATTCGATTCTCCCTAACAACAAATGTGTTTGAGGAGTTCTTGAACAATTTTGAATGCTTGTAACAAGTACTATAATCCATATTTGAAATGCAACTTTAGACTCCAAGTGGAACTATGTGAAAAATGGCCAAGAAGATGGGTCAAAATCCTGCCTAACTAGGGCAAAAATTTCTCTAAGTTAAAAGTTTTAAGGACCCTTGTTCCAAAAATCATAACTTGAGATCCAAGCTTCTTTTGAGAAAACTTTGTGAATCAAAGTTATAGACTTTGTGGAGGAATACAACTTTCATGTTGTAAATTTTGTTTGAATCCATTTTAATCTTGGTGAAAATGTGGGGCAAAGTTAGGAAAAATTAAGAAAACTTCATTACTTAGAAAAATTCTAAGTTATGAAAATTTTCAATTTCAAAACCTAATTTGCAATTTTGGGTTTCTTGATGAACAAGTTTCATAATTTGACACATCTTGATGAAAAATGACCCTTGGCACTTGATTTTGACCAAAAAGTCAAAGTTTGACTTTTCAGTGTATAGTCAAATTTTGATCAGTTGACTGAAAAATTCATCTGTCAATCCTATGCATTTGAGATCTTTTGAACTTTTTGAGTAGGTCAAGATAATGTCATTGAGTCCTTGAGTCCATGGTTGAGCTTGATTTGCCATTGGCTAGGTCAAACAGTCAAAAATTGCCTTTGTACAGTCAAAACCCTAAAAATGACCATTTTGCCCTTTTGGTGATCTGATCAAATTTATTATGGAATTGTGGTCCAAACTTGATCAAATGGTTCATATGAGTTCATAATGTTGATGTGGGTCAAATTTCATGAGGTTTCACTGTAGATTGGTCACAATTGACTTTTTTCCCCAATATAGCTGATTTCCAGGTCAACTGTCCAATTGACTGGGCAAATATCTGATTCAAGGCTTGAAACTTGGTATGGACAAACTTATGAGTCCAACATGAAGTATGAAAGTCACTTTGGGCACTGTAGGTCCAAAAATCCTTGTGCAAACTCAAACCCTAGTTTAGGTCATCAGTGTAAGGAGATGTCTTGAGCAGAGCAAACCCTAGCCTGATCTTGAGTTCCAAGAGCCTTGTGATGAGAAATGTTGATAAAATGGGAGGGAAAATTTTGGGGTACAACAGTTGCCCCTGTTCAATCTTCTTGAACCTGAAGAGTTAGATTGAAAACTTTGCGTTTCGTGACTCGAAGGTAAAAGAGGATTGGACACTAGAGTGCCCGTAAATTTGCACTCGTCAAAATATTGCTGAGGGAATGGGCTTAAAGATGCCATTTGGAGGAGGTAGAATCTTGCTGGAGATGGGCTTAGAGATGCCATCCAAAACTTATTTGTTGAAAATCAGTAGAATGAACATCAGAATGGTATCCGTATTTGGAACGTATCTGAGTTATATCTGGAGACTGGATTTGTATGAGAAAAAGAATGGCGTCCGTGTCTGAAGCGTATCCGAGCTGTAACTGTATTTGATTCTTGAACGAATATCAGAATGACTGCCGTGTCTGGAGTGTATCTGTATTCTGAATGGGTAACAGAGAAACATCCGTATATGGAGCAACTGTATGCTGGGGATAAGTTCTGAATGAGTGACAGAATGGCAACCGTGTCTGGAGCGTATCTGGACTGTATCCGAAGTTGAGATCTGTATGAGCAGCATAATGACTTTCGTGTCTGGAGTGTATCTAAAACTGTAACGGGGATCTGAATAAGTGACAGAATGACTTCAGTGGCGACTGCACTGGGGAGAATCAAACTTCTGGTGTAAGGGCCGGAATGGCATCCGTGTTTGGAGCGTATCTGAACTTAAAGTTGATAATTGAATCTGAATGAGAGATAGAATGGCCACCGTGTCTGGAGCGTATCTAGTCTGTATCGGATTTCTAAAGTCTGAATGAGTAATAGAATGACCATCGTGTCTGGGGTGTATCCATATTGTATTTTGACTTGAAATTATGAATGAGTAATAGAATGATCGTCGTGTCTGGGGCGTATCCATACTGTATCTGAATAATTGTTAACGATAACCTTTTAATTTTATCCTGAAAAGGGTAAAATGTTAGCTAAAACACAAAGTTATGTTGCATGATATGTATGATGCAATGAACTGTGTTTCATCAATGTTTATGATATATGAATGTAATGGATGTGCATGTAAGCTGATTAGCTGTCTTGCTGAGGAAAATAAATCCTTGATAGCTGGAGATAATGAGATCTTTGACTGCTGTCGGAGGAATTAAATTCCTGACCGATGCTGTGGATTCAAAAATCTTTGATTGTTGAAGATGAGAAATCCTTGCTGACTGCTTAGGGATTAAAGGTCTTTAATTGTTGAGAATGAGAAATCCTGGGACCACTGCTGGAGATTGAAAATCCTTGGTGACTTGTGGGGATTAACAAGGGCTTTGACAACTTCTGCGAGGAATGAGAATCCTTCATGACTTTCCTGGGAAATAAGGAAAACTCTGAAAATCTCTACTGGGGAGTTAAAACCTGGGAGACTTCTGCTGGAGAAATGAGACCGAGAATCTTCAATATGCTGGGAAATAACTCTGTGGGGGAGAATGTTTATTCGGCCGGTGAAATCAGGAGCCTGGGTTGTACGCCAATCTACTGGGGAAGTTGGGGAACACTGAATGGTTCTCACTGGGGATTGATAGCTGAAAATTTGACTTCGCTGGGGAAGAAGATTTAGAATATTCTAACTCCACTGGGGATATGTATTTCAGGGTTTTTGGGCTCCACTAGGGATCGGGAGTTTGGAGACTTAACTCTGATGGGAATTTTTAAACTTAACTCCGCTGGGGAATAAAGTTTAGAATACACTGGCTCCGCTAGGGATCTTGAAATTTAACTCCGCTAGGGATGTATACTTCAAGGTTTTAGCTTTGTTGAGGAGCTGAACGACATACTGCAGGGGATTTTTGGAATAACACAAAGATATCTTCCTACACCTTCAACCTATCAGTAATTATCCTTTCTCAATTTCATTTTATTTGTAAGCAGTGATTATATTCAAATGCATATGCCTATTTAACAAAACTTTGGACGTTTTCAAATAAAACACAAATGTAAAAAGAGAGGAAAGGAAAGCAAATTTTTGTACTTTGAAGTATTTTTGTATTAACTTTCGTAAGTAAATTTTGTACAAAGGAGACAGACATCCTAGTAAGAGAATGTTGTCATAAAATTGCGAAAAAATTTATACAAAAAGAAAGATGGCTATGTGTAACAATTCCATGGGGTTCCCATTCTGCTATAGCCTTCATAACTCTAAATATCTTGTCCATTCACTGCTTCATCCGCCGATGATTGGATTGATCAGAAGCTTGGAGCTTGTTGGTGAAGAGATTGTTCTTAAAGTGATCCGCCGAGACATAGTTATACGCTTTAATTCCTTAACTTTTTCCTGGACTGCCCTTTCGGGTTTTCGATCCACCGGGAAACCCTTTTTTGCCCAAGTCGCCCTTTCGGGTTTTTAACTTGCCGGGTGTACAGATTTTTTTGTTTATCCCTAATTTTTGCCTGAACCGCCCTTTCGGGTTTTCGATTCACCGGGATGCCCCTTTTTGCCCAAGTCTCCCTTTCGGGTTTTCAACTTGTCGGGTCGTTTTATGCGTAGTATCTTTTGACTATGTCTGCGTTCGCAGGATGCGGCAAGTCATCGCCGTCCATGGTGGTCATAATCATTGCCCCACCAGAAAAGATGCTCTTGATCACAAATGGTCCTTCATAAGTAGGAGTCCACTTGCCCCTGGGATCACTTTGCAGCAAGATGATCCGCTTGATTACAAGAGCTCTGACTCGATATTCCTGATGCCTGACTTTCTTGTTGAAAGCCTAGATCATCCGTTTTTGATACGTCTGACCATGACAAACAGCAGTAAGTCGCTTCTTGTCGATCAAGTTAAGTTGATCAAGCCGGGTTTGAATCCAACCGTCTTCACTCAAACCGGCATCCTTCATAATCCTCAAGGAAGGAATCTGAACTTCCATAGGTAAAACAACTTCCATGCCATAAACCAAAGAAAAAGGGGTTGCCCCTGTTGAAGTATGTGTCGTGGTACAATACCCGTGCAGAGCAAATGGTAACATCTCATGCCAGTATTTGTAGGTGACTGTCATCTTTTGAATGATCTTCTTGATATTTTTTTTTGCGGCTTCAACAACACCGTTCATCTTCGGCCGATATGGAGATGAATTGTGATGATAAATCTTGAACTGCTCGCATAGAGCGGTGATCATAGTGTTGTTCAAATTTGTACCGTTGTCCGTGATAATCCTGTCGGGGATACTGTATTGGTATATGAGGTTCTGCTTGATGAAGCGGGCAACCACATTCTTTGTAACGGAGGCGTAGGAAGCTGCTTCGACCCACTTGGTAAAGTAATCAATAGCCACCAGGATGAAGCGATGCCCATTGGATGCCGTAGGCTTGATCTCTCCAATCATGTCAATGCCCCACATTGCGAATGGCGAAGGAGGTGTTAGAACGTTGAGAGGAACAGGAGGAATATGTACCTTGTCAGCATAGACTTGGCATTTGTGGCAAGTATGGGAATGTCGATGACAATCAGCTTCCATGGTAGACCAGTAGTAGCCTGCCCTTAGAATCTTCTTAGCCATCGTATGTCCGCTCAAGTGGGTGCCAAATGTGCCACTATGTATTTCAGTCATGATCAACTCAGCTTCAACTTTGTCCATACAAAGAAGTAGGACACAATCATGGTTGCGCTTATAAAGGATGCCATTGCTTAGGAAGAATTTGGCAGCAAATCTCCTTAAGAACTTTTTATCATTGACGGAAGCTCCTTCAGGGTATTCTCGAGTATGGAGATACCTTTTGATTTCATGAAACCAGGGTTGTTCCACTACTTCTTTGGTATTAATCTCATGACAGTGCGCAGGTCCGTCCATTCGTTCGATGGTGATTTGGGGAGCCTCATTATCCCAGTTGAGTTTAAACATGGAAGACATTGTAGTCAGAGCATCTGCTAGCTGATTTTCTTCTCGTGGGAAGTGCTCGAAAGTAATCTGCTCGAAATGAGGCAACAATGTCAGGACATGTTCTTTGTATGTGATAAAATTATGATGTTTAGTATCCCACTATCCTTTGACTTGACTGATGACCAAAGCCGAGTCCCTAAATACGACCAAAGATTTGATTCCCAAGTCTATAGCATCCTTGAGACCAAAGATGCAAGCTTCATATTCAGCCATGTTGTTGGTACAACTGAAGCAAAGTCGGGCAGTGAAGGGTGTATGGCAACCTTCCAGAGAAATGAGTACCGCACCGATACTGTTGCCAAGTGCATTTGAAGCACCATTAAAGTATAGGGTCCATCGGGATCCTTGTTCAGGTCCGTGATACAGTCTGTTACCTTCAATGTTGTCCAATGTCATGATGTCCTCGTCAGGGAAGTCGAATCTCATAGATTGGTAATCTTTGACGGCTTGATGAGCTAGATGGTCAGCTAGTACACTCCCCTTTATAGATTTTTGGGTAGTATACTGGATATCATACTCCGTCAGGATCATTTGCCATCTAGCGATTCTTCCAGATAAAGCAGGCTTCTCGAAGATATACTTAATCAGATCCATCTTGGAAATCAGCAAAGTGGTATGAGTCAACATATACTGCCTTAGCCGGCGAGCAGCCCATACCAAAGCGCATCAAGTTTTCTCGAGCAGTGAGTAGCGAGTCTCACAGTCGGTAAACTTTTTACTAAGGTAATAAATGGCATGCTCTTTTCAGCCAGACTCGTCATGTTGGCCCAGTACGCACCCCATTGAGTTATCCAAAACAATCAGATACATGATTAACGACCTTCCTTCGACGGGTGGCATCAAGATAGGAGGTTCCAGTAAATACTCCTTGATCTTATCAAAAGCAACTTGACAATCATTGTTCCATTCAACTACCTGATCTTTCTTCAACAGCTTGAAGATTGGCTCACAGGTAGATGTTAGGTGAGAGATGAACCTTGCGATATAGTTTAAGCGTCCCAAGAATCCTCTAACCTCCTTTTCAGTACGGGGGGCAGGCATTTCTTGTATAGCTTTGACTTTAGCAGGATCAACCTCAATGCCTTTGTTGTTGACGGTAAATCCCAAAAGTTTACCAGACCTGACTCCAAAAGTGCACTTGCTTGGGTTCAGTCTGAGCTTAAACTCCTTCAACCTGACAAACAACTTTTGCAGATGATCAAGGTGTTCTTCTTCTGTCTGTGATTGGGCTATCATGTCGTCTACGTAGACTTCAATATCATGATGTATCATGTCATGAAATAAAGCTACCATGGCGCGTTGATAGGTTGCCCCGACATTCTTCAGTCCGAATGGCATCACTTTGTAGCAGAAGGTACCCCATTGCGTAACAAAAGTAGTTTTCTCCATGTCTTCGGGGGACATTTTGATCTGGTTGTATCCGAGAATCCATCCATGAAGGAAAATACCTTGTGTTGAGCTGTGTTGTCAACCAAGATGTCGATGTGTGGTAGTGGAAAATCATCTTTAGGGCTAGCCCTATTTAAGTCCCGATAGTCCACACACATTCGGACTTTGCCATCCTTCTTAGGTACGGGCATAATGTTAGCAACCCATTATGGATAGGAAGTAACAGCCAGAAAGCCAGTGTTGAATTGCTTCATTACCTCAGCTTTGATCTTATCAGGCATGTCGGGCCTCATTCAGCGAACCTTTTGTTTGATCGGTGGACAGTCTTCTCTTGTAGGGAGACGGTGAACCACGATATCTGTGTCTAACCCCGACATGTCTTCATAGTACTAGGCAAAGATCTCAACATATTCGTTCAACAACTGCACTAAGAGCTCTTTGACACTTGGTTCTAGGTTGGCACCCACTTTTACCTCTTTCTTGTCTTCCTCTGTTCCCAAGTTGATGGTTTCTAGCAACTCTTCATGAGGCAGAATAGCCCTCTCTTCTTGTTGCAAAAGTCTGGCTAACTCTCCCGGCACTTCACAGTCTTTGTCAACTTCGTACTCAGCATGATTGACCAAATCTTTAAAGTCACCGAAGGCTAAAGCAGAATAGTCACCCATGGAATCCCGAGTGGATGGGTACCTGCATTTGTGAGTGTGGGTGTGTGTAAGGGATATCCATCCTTAAACAAAACAAAATGCAAAAGGAAAGAAAATGAACACAACAATTTATAGATGAAAACGTCCAATGATTCATTAAAACATGGCATATGATAATGAAGAAAATCAAGCCCTTACAAATGGACCTATATGCCCCGAGCAAGGCATAAGGTGAAAATAGTGTACGAATTGTTTAGTTATTACAGACCAAAATAAGAAATTATTTAAAGATAAATTACTGGTTGATGAAAGTGATGGGAATAAAGTCCTTTGCTTCCCAATTGCTTAATCCTCCTTCGACAGTTGGAAAGATCCAATCTTCAAAGTTGTCTTCTTCATCATCATCTTCTAATGCATTGATTCCATGGTGAGTGATTTTTACGGGTGGTCCTCCGGCCTTGGAGCGATGCATAGCTTTCTGGCCAGCAGCAGTAAAACCTAGTCCGAACTTGTCCGTCTTATGGGGGAAATCAGGCAGTTGCCCCCACACTGTACTCCTTCCTTCTTTGATTACAGCCTCTGCGTCCTTGAGAGATGTCATCCTAGACACATGCTTGGGAACGATAGGCACATCAACCATTATCTTCGCAACTGCGACCTCAGGAGAAACTTCCTCAAAATGTTGGAAAGACATTTCTATGAATTCGCCATCCAACTCCACATAGCAGAAGGAGTTAAGGTGACTTATCATTTACTCTTCCTCACCGTGCACCGTTATAATCTTACCCTGAACAGGATACTTTAGCATCTGGTGTAAAGAGGAGGTAACTGCCCCAGCATAATGGATCCACGGCCTTCCCAATAAGCACGAATATGAGGGACGAATGTCCATCACATAAAAGGTAGAGTTGAAGGTCTCGGTTCCCACTTTGATAGGAATGTCCACTTCCCCATGAACCATCCTTTTAGAACCGTCGAAGGCTCTAACAACGATGTTACTGGGTTTGATGGTCAATCCTTCGCAGTCCAATCTATCCAACGCCTTTTTCGACAGCATATTCAAGGATGAACCGGTATCAACTAGGACATGGGCAAGGGTGGTTCCCCTGCATTCAATTGAGACATGCAGCGCGTCGTTGTGCTTCCTTCCCTTGGGGGTCAAATCAACATCGGAAAAACCAAGACCATTATCAGCAGTAAGGCTGGTCACGCACTCTTGAAACTGGTCATCCAAAGTTTCTTGAGGCACGTGTGCCGTCTTTAAAAACTTGATCAAGGCCTTAGCATGGGCCTCAAAGCAGAGTAGAAGAGCCAACATGGAGATTTTGGAAGGGGTCTGCCCTAGCTGTTCCACGATGTCATAGTCGCTCTTTTTGATTATCTTTAAGATTTCTTCCATTTCTTTCTGGGTGGTTTCAGGGATTACCACAATCTGAGCCTTCATCCTGACAGGCGCTTCTAGTATCCCTTTACCCTTATCTGTAGTATCAACAGAGGGTCTAACTTCAGGAGTTTCCAATTCTTCAATTATCGGGCTTTGCACAGATGGCTTAACAGGCACAGAAGCTTTCGAGGGTTCGAAGACTGCTCGAGGGGGAGCAATCTCCGGAGAGAAGATCTGACCGCTGCGAGTTATCTTGCTTGTTCCCGCAATGTTCCCTATATCAGGGGTTTCATCATCAGAATTCTCTTAGACTGATTCAATCTGTTTGATACCATGATAGAAGATTTCTCCTCCGTAGTTCCATGGTATCGTCTTGTTAGATTTATACGGGACATGCCCCAACATGGTGATTTTCAACGGCACAAACCTAGGATCAGGCGTAATCTTGACAGGCCTTTTGCAAGCCTTGGGAAGATTGTCGGAGATGGTTATTATTGCAATGTCATTGGTTGAAGTATCAAAGGTAGCAGGAGTAACAGGAGTGAATGTATCAACATGAGTCTTTTGGAAGAGTATCTCTTGGGTATCCATCAGGCGCTGGATGCCTGATTTCAACATTGGGCAGTCAGCTCGTATGTTTAAACAAAAGTAACAGTCTTTTCCATAGCCTGGGAATATCCCGGCTCTCATCAAATTCACTTTAATCACTGGTAACGGAGTCAAAAGGTCAGCAACATTGGTAACATGAAGGTCTTCCATAGCGGCATGAACATTATGACCGTGCTTGGGCATTGGTGCAGAAATCACGTTGGGTTTTTCAGGAGCATCAAACTCTACCTCCTTGGCGTCAATCAGGTCTTGGATCTTGTTCTTAAGAGCCCAACAGTTATTGGTATCATGCCCTACACTGTTAGAGTGGTAAGCACATTTTGCATTGGAGTGGTAATATGGAGAAGAGGTGTTAGGGTTCTTTGGCGCTTCCTTCAAATTGGTAAGATTCAGCTTTAGAAAATGAGGGAGTACTTGAGCCGGTGTCATGTTGATTCGGGTGAACTGCCATTGTAGCCTTTCTACCCGTTGCTGATTAGATCTTGGCTGATTGCTGCGAGGTTGATCATTTGAAGAGTTTTGAATCATCACTGCCCCTACTGTTGGTCGACGCTCGATCCTTCCTTGACTTTTCTGAGAATAAACGGCATAAGCTTCCTTCTTAGATGGGAAGGTCTTCTTAATAGCAGTGGACACGGAGGCATCTTTCTGAATCTTACCACTTTTAATGCTGGCCTCGACCCTTTCGCCGGTCAAAATTAATTCGGTAAATCCTGCAGAGGAACTCCCGATTAAATGATTGAATAAAGGGCCAGACAGGGTCCCTAAAAACATGTCAACCAACTCTCTATCCGACAATGGTGGCTGCACCCTTCCATCCAGATCACGCCACTTCTGGGTATACTCCTTAAATCCTTTATTAGAAGCCATACCCATACTCTGTAATTGAGTACGAGTGGGCGCTAAATCAGCATTGTATTGGTATTGTCTGTAGAACGCAGAAGCTAAGTCTTCCCAGTTATGAACCTCAGACCTCTCAAGTTGATAGAACCAGTCCAATTATGTGCCTGACAAACTGTCTTGGAAAAAATGGACCCAAAGATCCTTATCAGATGAGTGGGGTTGGATCTTTCTGACGTAGGATCTCAGATGCATCTTTGGGCAGGACAAAACGTCATACTTAGAAAATGTAGGAACTTTGAACTTGGGAGGAATGACGATCCCAGCGGCCAACCCTAGTTCCTCGAAATCTAAACCAGGTACCCTTTGTAACTCCATGGCTGCCAACCGATCCTCAAGATTTTTAAATTTAACATCCGCCGGGGGATATTGCTGTTCGGAGTAATCTTCGTCTTCTTCCTCTTCCTCTTCTTCTCCTCCAACTTCAGATTCAGAAGGCACCGCTGTTCCTTTTCCTTTACCAGCCCCTTCATCAGACGTTGAGGGGAACTCGAGAACTTTTCTAGCATTGCTTTCAAACCTTCTTCCCATAATGACTACACCAGGTCTTTTCTTCTTTTTCTCTTTTTCTTTCTCCAACAGTGCTTTAAGGTCCTCTTGACCCTTTGCTAAGGTCATGAGGAGTTGCTGGAATTGAGAATTATGTGCTTGCAGATCCTTAACCGTCTGGTCTAAATCCATCTTGCTGAAATAAACAGCAGAAAGATAAGGAAACCTAGTGTGAAGACCTGTTTATGCATATGATGAATGGTATGCTATTCATGTAATGCATTCAAGGATTCTGAAATTCAAATTTGTTGCAAACAAAAAGAACACACGTCATATTAAGAAGAAATTTGTTAGTACATAAGTGCCCTATGGGAAAAATATTACAAAATTCTTAATGTAAAAAGACATTGCGCATCCTCTTTGGTGCGATGTAAGTGTTGAGAGTTTCCTCCTCATGAAGTCGGCGGGTAAGCTCCAAAACCTTCTTCTCACTGGCATAGAAGCTGACTTCAAAAGTATTTTGTCCTTCTTTGAGTTGGATCCAACTCTTTTGTAATTCTTCCAATGATGTTGGCATGTCAGGATGTAGGAGGGTGTATGGAACCTCTCCTTCCATAACAGGCTCTTTGATCACGGGGAGAATGTGAGGATATGGCATCATAAGATTCTGGGCACGGGTTCGTACCCACTTGAGATAAGGCTCAAGGGGGATGGAATTCTTGTGTCCCAGTGTCTTACTATCCACCTTGTTGGGCATCCTCCAAGCTCTGATGAACCTTTGTCGAAGTCCTTGCACATCGTTGAAAAAACCAAGTCAGGAATCAGCATGTCATGAGGGCCATCCCTCAGAGCATATCCAAAATGTCTCAAAGCTAAACAAGGGTTGTAGGTAATACCTCCCCTAATGCCAAGTAGTGGGACATTAGGGAATTCCCCACAACGATCAATGATGATGACATTTTCTCTGGATCGAGAACACCAATGAACATCAGAATGTGTGAGGGTCATCAACCGTTGTGACCACCTTAAACCCTGCTCATTCTTCAAAACTGATTGTGGAAGGTGAGAAATAAACCACCTTGCTAGAAGAGGAGTACAACACATGAGAACACCTCTTTTCCTCATTGTTCGTGTGTAAAATGAGTGTAGGATGTCCCTAAGCAATGTAGGTACAAGATTCCGAGATATGAAAATCTTGACAGCATTCACATCTATAAGTTGATCAGGGTTTGGGAACAAGACCAACCCATAGATAAGAAGTGCCACAATCTCTTCAAAAGCTTGTAGATCTAGAGAATTCCAGCAGTCTTGTGCCTTCTCAAACAGAAACTTTGCCAAGAAACCCTTGACACCACTTCTGGTTTCCCAATGACTCTTGATGTTAGATGGTTGCAAGTGTAATGCTTGAGCAACATCTTCAGGCTTTGGTTCTTTTTCTGTACCGTTGTAGGGTAGTTGATGAAGAATAGGAATCCTCAGGAGTTGAGAAAATTCCTCCAAAGTAGGTACTAGTTGGTAATCAGGGAATGTTAAACAGTGGTGTAGGGGGTCAAAGAAATGAAAGAGAACTTTCACCATGTCTTCTTGGAGTTTACCAAGTTGAGAAGTCTACCGTGTCTTTCACTGAAGAGAGAATTCTCTGGAATCTTGGAAGTAAGCTCCTTGAGTTGAGGAGGGATTCTCACAAGGTTGACTTGAATTGTTTTCTTGCGAAGAGATTCCATGACCTACAAAACAAGAACAAAGATGAAGATCCAAACCCTTGAAATGGTTAGTGGATGCATATGATGTTTTATGATGTTCATGATGTATGCACAAGCACATGTACAAAAAAGTCACATAAAACCCTAGTTTCAGGCTTGCATGAGGTTTCATAGGTAAGTACCCTCTTGAAGTTAGTTGGCTCAAACCTGTCCTATAAATAATAACTGGGTTCTAAGGAGCTCAATATCACTGGATTATTTTCTGTGTTCATTATTTTGGTTTAGCCACTTAACTGGCGACCAAAATATTCCAAAAAAACAATCCTCAATGAGTGTAGTATCGAGTATCTACCAACTTCGGAATGCTCCAAAGCCGGTCATTTCACTACCCTTAATAAAAGGCCAAGATGGTTAAGTAAGGTTCTAAGAGTTCATTAGTGCTTCATGACATCACTCAGCGGCCCCGTATTCTCTTTGATTGACTCAAAGGCTACCAGTACTCATAAATATGTCGCACTAATATATCTATTGCTTCAACCATGTCGGTATACCCCGCACAGTTTCCACAACGTATTGCTATTTACCTATGAATGTTTCCCAAATCCGGGTGGAGGATTTCAAGCCCAAACAACAGAACCAAATGTAAAGCAATCAAAGAAATCAAGATAAGCATGCAAAAGGTGATCTAAGCCCTAAGGTTACTCCACTTTTAAAGTTTTCCCCAGCAGAGTCGCCAGTTCTGTGATACGCTGGGAGAATTGACTTGGGATTTTGCATTTGTGTTCGCAAATGTTTCGGTTTAACAAGAGTCGCCACCGACTTTTTATTTTATCCTAAGGAAAGGTCAAAAAGCACAGGAAAGACCTTTGAGATGTTTTCTTGGGTTCGGGGAGTAGATTATAGAAAGGGAAGGTATTAGCACCCTTTCTATCCATGGTTATCCATGGGCTCTTAGTTACTTGTTTAGATCACTTGCTTTGCTTTTCAATTGTTTGAAATGGTGCTCTTCAATTGTTTGAAATGGTGTTTTGTGTGTGGTTTTGAAAGATGTTTTGAAAAGAGGCCATCTTCGTGGCAACCTTTATAATGATTCTTGTTTGAATGTATACAAAGGTGTTTTTGTCTTTTGAAAAGTTTTCAATGTTTGAAAGTAGGGTTTTGAAATTGTGTTGTGAAGTGTGTTTGAAAATAGCAAGGATGTTTTTGCAAGCTTTTGATCAAGTAACTAAGAGCTATCTACCCTATTTTACTCAAAGATCTTTATTATGTTTTTAACCCTTTTAACAGTGTTGCTTCACCATTGTATTTGGTGAACAACCTTGTGTTAGGATGTTAAACGGGACAGGTGCGGGTCATCGTATAGACCATGATAGCAATTGTGTCAAGTATTTTTGGCAATTTTCTTGAGGGACTTGATCATTTTGTTTAGGCAACTCAGATAGCGTCATCAAGGGACTATGATCTTTGTTTTGTTTATGTTTTGCCAAAGTACTTAACATGCATACCATGGCCCATTTTTTAAGGCAACAAGTGGATTGTAACCCTAGGGGTGCAAGTGTACATTGTGTTTTGTTTTTCATGTATTTTTTGTCTTTGATTAGGTCAAACTATTTGTTGGTTTTGATTTTGCATACAAACCCTAATTCTCTAATCATGGAATAATTGAAAGCATTAAGTGCGTAAAAATAAATCTAAGCTATTACAACTTTGATATAGGGAGGGGGGTACAATTTTGAATAGGGGATTATTTTGCAAGAAATTAAAATCCTAAGTTATTACAACCAAATTGAATTTACAATGCATAATATTTAAATGGGCAATATTTAAATAAACACAATAAATAAATGTTAAATAAAAATGTATTTATGCAAAAAAAAAAGAGTTTTTTTATGTATGTGGAGCATTTTTTTAATGTGAAAAAAAAGTGTAAGTAATTAAAATAAAAAAAGGTTGATTTTATTTAATAAAGGGGTAAACCCTAATTTTCCTTAAAGAAAATAATATTATATTATTTATATACAAAAATATATTAATATGTACAAAAATAAAAAAAGTGTTTTTTAGTATAAAATAACAATAAAAATAAAAATGTGATATTTTTGTATTTTTATTCTATGTTTCTAATAAAATAAAATATTTACAAAAATAAAATATTTACAAAAATAAAATATATTCAAGAAAATATTTTTGGTGTGAATAAAAAATAAGAAATGAAAATAAAAGTATTATTTGCATTGTAATTAAATTTAAACAAATAATCAAAAAGTATAAACAATGTTTTAATGCTAGAAATAATTAAAATAAATACCAAATAAATGTAAAAAATCATGAAAATATTTTTTGAGCATTTTTTATGTTTGGAAATAAAATAATGAAGTCAGAAATGAAATAAAAATGCAAAAATAATAAAAATACAAGAAAATGGGCCAGGGGGTGTGAAACTGAAAGTGAGGGGGGGTGCCAAAAGTAGGAAATAGCCAGGCCCAGCCCAGCTACTTCATCTTCAACCTTCGTCCAACAGAAACACGCGCGTTTTTAGTTCAAACTCGTATCTCATGTTTCAGTGCTTAAAAACAAAAACTTGTAACATGAAAGTTGTAGAGCATAATCACACGATTCCAACCATATAAAAAACTTAATCTAACTCTCAAAGACGAGAGAGAATTTCTCTGGCCCTAATTCTTGACCTAGTTTTTTCAGAAAGTTCATGGATGAATTTCTCTTAGCACGTTTAATATAAATGAAAACTGAGCATATGTATGGTTTCAGGGCAATGAGTACTACATCTTTCATTCACAAACCTAAGCCTAATGATTCCTAAATAGAGAGATAGGAAGTTGCAAAATATCTGTTTCAGTTGGATACGAGTATGGTAATGTAGAGCTTTTCAGTGAGGCCTGAGATGCCTGGTAGCTTGCCTAAAGTTCACTTGGTCTTTTCCAATAGCTAGTTTACTTCGAATGTTCCAGAATCAGCCTCTAGAAGTCAACCTGCACAAGCTTGAAATGAAAATGGTGAACACTGTAAATGGAGTTATAGTTGGCAATGGAGGTTTGGGATAGCTTAAATGAGTTGAATGGAAGGTGTTTGAAGTGGAAAGGAGCAAAACGCACGAGCAAAATGAGCTATGGCACTCAAGTTGCAGCAATTGCCCTATTTTGCAAGTTTTTGGTGTTTTGGTGTTCAATGGTGTTTGAGGATGATTGGCTCGTGTTTCTGACCTTAGGAAATGTGAGAAACTTCTTTCAAATGTTGGCTTAAGTTGATTTTATCAGATATGCAAGCTATGGACTTTTGGCACAATGACTTGGTTTTGAAGCAAAAAGTGAGAGTTGACAATGCAAGGGCTGTACTGGCTTGTAACCTAGCTGCACAAAGTGGTTGAGCTTTGCCTGACATTAGGGAGCCTTGTTTGCAGAAAAAGGCTTGGTGTATGGCTCAAGAAATAAAACTTGACATAAAGCATGCTTTATGTAAATGAAAGTGTTATCTTTATGCCCAAAATGGAATTGTTCATTGTATAATGCTCCCTTGATCAGAAAAATGCCTCTAACCAATGTATTTGCATTCAATTTTTGAGTGTAAATTGGTTTAGATGCCTGTAATTAAGTACAAAGCTAGTTTGGTCAGATTCTGCAAGTTGTATGAACATGTATTGGCCATGGTTACAAAGTGAGTTTTTGCCAACTTCAAGCATTCGATTCTCCCTAACAACAAATGTGTTTGGGAAGTTCTTGAACAATTTTGAAAGCTTGAAACAAGTACTATAATCCATCTTTGAAATGCAACTTGAGACTCCAAGTGGAACTATGTGAAAAATGGCCAAGAAGATGGGTCAAAATCCTGCCTAACTAGGGCAACAATTTCTCTAAGTTAAAAGTTTTAAGGACCCTTTTCCAAAAATCATAACTTGAGATCCAAGCGTCTTTTGAGAAAACTTTGTGAATAAAAGTTGTAGACTTTGTGGAGGACTACAACTTTCATGTTGTAAATTTTGTTTGAATCCATTTTCATCTTGGTGAAAATGTGGGGCAAAGTTAGGAAAAATTAAGAAAATTTCATAACTTAGAAAAATTCTAAGTTATGAAAATTTTCAATTTCAAACCCTAATTTGCAATTTTGGGTTTCTTGATGAACAAGTTTCATAATTTGACACATCTTGATGAAAAATGACCCTTGGCACTTGATTTTTGTAAGTGCCCTGGCTGGAGAGTTGGCTTCATTTGTAAAACAAATAAGAAAGCAAGTTTACCCATATTCCCTCTGTTGTTTTAATATGTTGGGTTGAAGAAGTTCAACATCTGGACCAACATGTTATGAAAGATGTCACAACATCAGCATATGACATCGCGCCTGAAATTAAGTACTAATTAAGTAACTATGTTATATGTTGAATGTTTGTAACAGCTGTGACTTGTAACCTAACTATTTTAAGTGATCTAAATTATGAAAGAGGTTATTTGTTGTGTTGAAGAAGTTCAACATCTAGGACAACATGTTAGATGTAATGTCATGACATCTGACTTGACATCACGTCAACAGAATTGGTAATTCAGTTACAGTTCTGGTACTTAAATACTCTGAGAATATATGTGGCATTTCTTATGGAGAATCTGAAGATTAATCAAGAATCAATCAGAATATTTGAAGAAAATATTGTTTCTAAATATGGAGATATTTTAGGAACTAGAAGATTGAAGACCTTGATTATAGCAGAAGTTTGCTGCTGAGTTGTAACAGCAAGGAGAAAAACTTGCTGAGATTTTGAAGGCCCAAATCCAGTTGGGTAATAGGTTATAAATAGCAGATTGTAACCTAGGGTTTGTAAGCCTCACACATTGTAACATTAGGGGTGTTTTGTTAGGTAAACCTGTCGGTCTGTGGCAAGGTTACCATGTGTGTAACTCGATACCTGTAGGTAAGGGTTTGAGTGTTCTTGGACGAAGCTATGAAGCAAGTCTAAGTATTTCTGCATTACTTCATATTCATTGTAATGTAGGAAACCAAGTGGGAGGGCTCTACTTCTTGAGTAGGAGTAAGACTTCTGTTGTTGTGGCAATAGGAATGGAAACTGGTAGGTTTCTATCTAGGAGTTCCTAGGTATAGGTTGCACTGGGTAAATGATTAAGTGAGGGATGGGAACTTGTGAAGTTTAGTCTTGAATTAGTATTGCTGATAGTGGATCTTCTTCCTGGCTTGGTATGCCCCCAGAGTAGGTGTGTTTCACCGAACTGGGTCAACAACTGATTTGTGTTTTTGCCTTCAGCACTTTACAATTCTGTCTGTTATATATCAAGGTAAAACTGTAATGTTGTAACAGATGATGTCTCAGAACATGTTAAGACATCATGCTGATATCTGTGCAGGAGAAACAGAACTGTGAAGGTTGTTTGCTCTCTGCTGATCATGTGCAACAGATGAACAGAACTAGGTACATCGTTGTTCTATCCTCTGCACCTTCAAAGTATATCCGGCACAGCTTGGATAAACTGTGCTTCTGTTATTCTTTAGTACTGAATCACGAAAATTTGGGTATCTACCTTGCAGTGTATTTATTGTGTCATATCAGATGTTTAGACATTGAGTATAACATCTGAAGACTGGCATACACCAGAATTTCAATTGGTATCAGAGCGGGCATCCTGTTCTGTTTCTGGATGAGATCCATGGGTGATACTTTCTGGTATCTGCAAGGTCAATCTTAGTACTGGAGATTGTAACCTGGAAAGGTTTGTTATTTCCCTGAATGATCCCTTAAAGTGGGAGGATGGACTATTCATGACAAGAACTGTGTGTACCTGTCTTTGGTGATTGGCATTTGGCCTGGTTGTGTGGTAGCTGCTCCAGGTTTGATTTATTTTCAAACCTAGGATTTGTGTACGCCTAAAGTGTGTATGCAAAGATTGAGTTGTATTATGTTCTTCCGCTGTGTAATACCTGGCAAAACTCAAGCTCTGATGTGTTTCCCCTCTTGTGGATTGAAGGCTACTGTATTCAAGAATTCAACATAAGCTATTGAAGATGTCACAGATACTTGAGTACTCTCAAGTCCACTCATGAAGACGTTCTTCATTCAGAATGTATGCAGCTACTAGTTGAAGAGCATATGTTTTGGGTGTCAAACAAAGGGATACTTTTGTTTGGGACCTACTCCTGACCTGGAAGAGGAGACATCTGTGTGTGCAAAGTTGACAATGGTAGAGCCAACTATGTCTGTGTGCTCCCGAAGGTTACTTTTAGGAGTCAGAACTCTAGAGGTGAAGCTGGTTGAGATGTGACATTGATCAGGGCTGAGCAGTTGTTTCCTGGAGTACTATGGTGTGTAGAAAGACAAGCTCATTGGTTAATAAAAGTCAATAATGGCGCAGCATTATCGCTCCCTCAGAGAAGTAGATTGGTATCATGAATCTTGTCATTTAAACATCATGATTAGAAGTGGAAGATCTTTCAAGATGTGAGAATTTGAAGACTCAGAATTTGGTTAAGGTAGTATGTTCTAGCAATACATATCTGCTGATGATTGGTGTTGTTGTCTTCTCTGAAGTACTTAAGGTCCGCTGAAGTCTGATTGGTGTGATTGAAGTATGAACAGGTATAACTCTTGGAGTTACTTGACTCTGGTAGGGATGTCATATGTCATGTCGAGACATTTGTGTACACTGCATGGATATTTTGTGTGGAGCTTCCATGATTGGAAGTTTGAGGGGGAGATTTGGTTAACCTCCTCACATTAGTTCAGCTTGGTGTTTAGCTGGCTGTTGACCTATGTCACATGGGTTCTGGGTGTTGTGTGACATATTTGCAAGGAAGGATTCATCTCTCTCATTCCTAAGGATGAATCTGATCTGGTAGGAGCTTCAAATCTGTTAAGGTGAGTAGAGTTTGTTCATAGAACCTAGATATCTCAACTCTTTGGTCTCTCAAAGAAAGTGCTTGCAAGAAGATATTAACACACGAAGAGTATGTCAAAGTATTCAAATGGTGAAAGTATCTTACAGGATAATGGGAAGGATTTATGATCAATTGCTATTCGTGACAAGTACAAGTATTTAATTGATTATCCTTGGAGTTCAAGATAACTGATGTTCTTAAAGATGTGGGAACATTCCTTCTTCTAGACCCTGTGAAGAATCACAAGAAGAGTGATGCTTTAGAGCTATCTCTTTGGTGACAGCAAAATCATTTGATCCTTGAAAAGGTTCCTGGAAACGTGTTCAGACTCGAGGCTACAAGAAGAAGAAGACATCATAATCTTGATGATGGTTACTTGAATCAGTCTGGCTCTGATCTAGGTAAGGAAGTAAGTTAGAGAAGGAGCTGAATTCAACAACTAGATGTTATAACATAATGTTGTGACATTTGGTTCAACATCAGATTCTTGGTTGGTGAAGTGGCACATCAACTTAAGATAGGATGATCTACGAAGTTGAAGGTTGGATACTTCAAAAAGATCGTCTCTTTGCAGCTCTTTGGAGTTGTTGGGTGGAGAAGATGTTACATGTTCCTGTCTTAGTGTATCTAAGCCTTTTGTGATAACTTGTAACTTGAAGTTCAAATTTCAATTGGAAGATCAGAATATCTTTGGGAGAAGTCTGACAAACATGGAGAAGTCAAAAGGTGGCATTTGATTTTTTCATATGAGGATTCATGAAGGAGATAATCAAACAGTGGCATTTGGTCTATCTCAGCAGTGGATTCAGAGAATCAAGATAATCAAACATGTGGCAGCTGATTATTATCAAGAAAGTTTGATTCAGAGTATGAATGCGTTCAACCAATATTGTTGAACAGAGGGTGCGCTCTTGAAGACATGAAGATGCGTCTTATGTTTTCCATTCATCAAGGGGTCTTATTTACTTTGAATCAGAAGTTGTCTTGAAGGTCCAACTGAGTATTGAATGTGACCTACTTGTTTCCATGAGGAGAAGTGATTGTCCCTAACAGGGGGAGTATTGGTTTGTACGAAAGGTCTTCATCAAACTCGTAGGATATAAAGTGTGGCACCTTATTAACTATTGGGATGATGTGTTCAAGACTGAAGAGGACTATGTCTGACCGAATGTCATCACATTGGTAATGACATTGTTCCTAATTTCCTCTAAAACTACAGACATGAGGAAAACTGGATGAAGTGTGGATTATTATTAATAAACCCATGTGTGTACAGCTATATGACTCAGAGGGAGTAACCATCCTCTTTGTGAAAATGGAATGGTTTCAAACTGCTAATATGAAAATAGCAGAATGTATGACGACATAGGATTTGAGCGTGTTTTTCATCTGCTAAGAAAACAGGGCGATTGTGTCTCATTATGGAGCAGTTTAGTGAGCTGGAATGTTTAGGTGATAACTTGTCATCTAATAAAGGTATTATATAACTGAGGTAGAGAACGATGTTTCTTGGATAGGGGATCCTAAGACAAGTACTTAAAGGGAGTAGTCGGTTCAAAAAAAACAAATGTCTGTTTTAAAAAGGGCAAGACATACTTCATCCTGACAATGGTCAAAGGGTCAAACCCAAGGGTAGGTACCTGCATTAAAACCAGTCCTAGGGTACTGAAACTGTCAGAGTAAAGTACCAAGATCGTTACTATCTATGCCAAAATTGCATTATTTATGAAGACTCTCTCTATTCTTTCTCTTCATCAGAGGGTTTCAGCAATATGAAGTTTGTTAGCATCTGGGAAAATTGTGCATGGGTATGGATCTGTATGGGCAGTCTTTGTCAAATTCTGGCCAAAAAGGGGGAGAAAGATAGGGACCCAGTCTCAGGCGTGACTCAGGTGAAAGCAACAGATGGCAATGTCCAGCGAGACTCAGGTGAAAGCAACATGATCCCTAAGTAAGTGACTTTGTTTGTGTCTTGTGTTCTGAGTTAAGAGGATAGTTGTGACTTGTGATCTGAGTTACATGATCACAAGTAATCAGTATCATGATTATCAACAATAATCTTGAGAAAAGAAATCCTCTTGGGCCATCGATGGCTTGGAGTGGCTCACAGTTGAGGGATAGAGGTTTGTTGTTTGCTCAAAGGACATCAACCTCTACAAAGAAGATGTTGGACAAGATGTTGTAACATCTCAACTGTGTTGTGGCCTGGTCCCAAAATACAACTTGCACTTATTTGTTTTAGCCAAAATTTGCCAAAGGGGGAGATTGTAAGTGCCCTGGCTGGAGAGTTGGCTTCATTTGTAAAACAAATAAGAAAGCAAGTTTACCCATATTCCCTCTGTTGTTTTAATATGTTGGGTTGAAGAAGTTCAACATCTGGACCAACATGTTATGAAAGATGTCACAACATCAGCATATGACATCGCGCCTGAAATTAAGTACTAATTAAGTAACTATGTTATATGTTGAATGTTTGTAACAGCTGTGACTTGTAACCTAACTATTTTAAGTGATCTAAATTATGAAAGAGGTTATTTGTTGTGTTGAAGAAGTTCAACATCTAGGACAACATGTTAGATGTAATGTCATGACATCTGACTTGACATCACGTCAACAGAATTGGTAATTCAGTTACAGTTCTGGTACTTAAATACTCTGAGAATATATGTGGCGTTTCTTATGGAGAATCTGAAGATTAATCAAGAATCAATCAGAATATTTGAAGAAAATATTGTTTCTAAATATGGAGATATTTTAGGAACTAGAAGATTGAAGACCTTGATTATAGCAGAAGTTTGCTGCTGAGTTGTAACAGCAAGGAGAAAAACTTGCTGAGATTTTGAAGGCCCAAATCCAGTTGGGTAATAGGTTATAAATAGCAGATTGTAACCTAGGGTTTGTAAGCCTCACACATTGTAACATTGGGGGTGTTTTGTTAGGTAAACCTGTCGGTCTGTGGAAAGGTTACCATGTGTGTAACTCGATACCTGTAGGTAAGGGTTTGAGTGTTCTTGGACGAAGCTATGAAGCAAGTCTAAGTATTTCTGCATTACTTCATATTCATTGTAATGTAGGAAACCAAGTGGGAGGGCTCTACTTCTTGAGTAGGAGTAAGACTTCTGTTGTTGTGGCAATAGGAATGGAAACTGGTAGGTTTCTATCTAGGAGTTCCTAGGTATAGGTTGCACTGGGTAAATGATTAAGTGAGGGATGGGAACTTGTGAAGTTTAGTCCTGAATTAGTATTGCTGATAGTGGATCTTCTTCCTGGCTTGGTATGCCCCCAAAGTAGGTGTGTTTCACCGAACTGGGTCAACAACTGATTTGTGTTTTTGCCTTCAACACTTTACAATTCTGTCTGTTATATATCAAGGTAAAACTGTAATGTTGTAACAGATGATGTCTCAGAACATGTTAAGACATCATGCTGATATCTGTGCAGGAGAAACAGAACTGTGAAGGTTGTTTGCTCTCTGCTGATCATGTGCAACAGATGAACAGAACTAGGTACATCGTTGTTCTATCCTCTGCACCTTCAAAGTATATCCGGCACAGCTTGGATAAATTGTGCTTCTGTTATTCTTTAGTACTGAATCACGAAAATTTGGGTATCTACCTTGCAGTGTATTTATTGTGTCATATCAGATGTTTAGACATTGAGTATAACATCTGAAGACTGGCATACACCAGAATTTCAATTTTGACCAAAAAGTCAAAGTTTGACTTTTCAGTGTACAGTCAAATTTTGATCAGTTGACTGAAAAATTCATCTGTCAATCCTATGCATTTGAGATCTTTTGAACTTGTTGAGTAGGTCAAGATAATGTCATTGAGTCCTTGAGTCCATGGTTGAGCTTGATTTGCCATTGGCTAGGTCAAATAGTCAAAAATTGCCTTTGTACAATCAAAACCCTAAAAATGACCATTTTGCCCTTTTAGTGATCTGATCAAATTTCTTATGGAATTGTGGTCCAAACTTGATCAAATGGTTCATATGAGTTCATAATGTTGATGTGGGTCAAATTTATTGAGGTTTGACTGTAGATTGGTCACAGTTGACTTTTTTCCCAATATAGTTGATTTCTAGGTCAACTGTCCAATTGACTGGGCAAAAATCTGATTCAAGGCTTGAAACTTGGTATGGACAAACTTATGAGTCCAACATGAAGTATGAAAGTCACTTTGGGCAATGTAGGTCCAAAAATCCTTGTGCAAACTCAAACCCTAGTTTAGGTCATCAATGTAAGGAGATGTCTTGAGCAGAGCAAACCCTAACCTGATCTTGAGTTCCAAGAGCCTTGTGATGAGAAATGTTGATAAAATGAGAGGACAAATTTTGGGGTACAACAATCACCAAAGAATTTTGTGAACTTTGGGACTTTCCATCCCCTGGGTAACTCTGTCTGCACAACATATTCAGACAAAGGGGAAATATAGTTTGCCCTTCGAAGGCCCATATTTACCCTATTTCGAGCCATTTTTCTTTCGACCATGGCTGCCGGATTATTCTCTCTTGGATATTCGTCTTGTCGAACTCGTTGAAGGACTTCATATGTGTCGTGTTTTCGATTCACCATAACTATTCTTGGGCTGGTTCTTCCCTTGGTATCGCTTGTTCGACCTTGGGTTATTCAATCTTTCGCTGCTGATTGACATCACCAATGTTTTATGCAATTGGTGGCGCCTGATTTGCAATTTGATTTTCTTCGAAAACTACTCCTTGGTTTTCCCTTATCCATTCTCGCCTAGGATGTTGAACTTGGGGTTGAACTTGTGGTCGATAAGCGCCAAAGAAGTCTACAATTCGCGCCATCTGTGCTTCTAATTGTTGATTCGTTCATGCATTACGTTGATTTGTCTCAGTAGCGCTTTGTATCAAAAGATTAAAAATAGAGCCCATTTGTTGGGCTAAAACACCAACCGTTTCATGGTTGCTGTCATCCATTTGTTGTCAAAAAACAGTTGCAAAAATCGTTGTTAAGTTAGGAAACTGTGAAACAAATCCTGAGGGAGGGACATTTCGACCCGTATTGTTGAATCTTGATCGTAACTGGAAAAAATGTTGACAATCTCGGGTCAGGAAATGTTGAAGTACTATTATTGAGGCTTTCCATTATTGATGTTAGCATGTGATATGATTGTTCTTGGCCATCCATTGGCATTGTGAATCCATATGCAAAATGCCTGTAATCATCTGTCCTTGGTGGCCTTGTGTTCGTTGGGGAACCTTGTGACCATACCGGAGACATAATTGAACCGGTGAAAGTGTTAGTCGATATTCCTGTTGTATTTTCTTGAACATGTATCGACTCAGTGGCAGACAACACAACCGTACTTTCCCCTATCGAAGGGGGTGGTTGTTCTCCATCATTGTTGGGTGGTGGGTTAATCATATTCCTAGTATATTTTCTTTCT
The DNA here is from genome assembly GCA_948472305.1 of Vicia faba. NCBI lineage: Eukaryota > Viridiplantae > Streptophyta > Magnoliopsida > Fabales > Fabaceae > Vicia > Vicia faba. Next base: position 265,711,903 of record OX451737.1, on the reverse strand, counting down.
GGAATTTGTTCATTATTTCTGGCTAATTTTCCACTCCTCAATCTCATACAACAATGTCAAACAAAATAGACTAAAAATAAAACAAAAAATTTGTTTGTGACACGAACACGACACGGTCCCACTGGGCATGCCAGTTTGTTTACCGTGAAAATTGGTAAACAACCACTAGTCTTCCGAATTCTAGAAATTCTGGTAACTTACATGATCGACTAGATTGATCCTAGGACATGTGTTATGTTTTGTTGGCTTATATCTTTCGAATACTCATCTTTTCAAAGGTTATGGTTAAAGTGTAAAGGACATAAATTCTATGTAAAGTGACTATAGGAAAGTAAAAAGACTTCGACTTAAAAGTAAAAGCAATGAAAGAGATTCTGGTAAAAATAAACTGACAATTAAGTAAAATATGGTGATTCATATGTACATTCTCAAATACTCTTTTCTCTAAACACTAGTACTTTGAGTTTTATGAGTAACTTGTACAAAAGTGAACACATTAAAATCTAACATTAAGACCCTAATTTATACTACTTTTACCATAACAGTCTTTCACTATAGAAATGCCACGTTTGACGCTGCATTCTCTTTCAAAACCTCAGGCCTCCATGCACCCTTCTTGATAAGAACAAAACATTTAAATTCGAAATCAGCCTCCAATCTAAAGCGCCAAACATCATGATATGATCTGTCAAATTATTTGAATTAAAAATTTGAAATATCCTCAAGTCTTATACTGTTGTACCCCAAAAGTTTCCCTCTTATTTCTCAAGTAATCTCTCTCACAAGATCTCCATTGATTCAAGACTGCACAAGGTTTGATCAGCTTAAGATACTTCCTTAACCACTGACAACTCAAAATTAGGGTTTGAGTTTGCACAAGGACAAATGGATTTTTAATGCCCCATATGACTTTAATGGATCATTTTTTACCCTCAAGATTGCTCATGTCAAGTTTTAAGTCATGGATCATATTTTTGCTCAGTCAATTGATCAGATGACCTAAAATCAACTTTATTGGGGAAAAAGTCAACTGTGGCCAATTTACAGTCAAAATTCATAATTTTTCATCCATATCAACATAATGAACTCATATATGTCAATTTATCAATTTTGGATCACAATTCCTCAAGAAATTTGATCAGACCATCAAAAGGGCAAAATGGTCAAATTAGGGTTTTGACTGAGAAGATGCAATTTCTGATTTTTAACCTAACAAATGACCTATTGGTTCAAGGAATGATCTCAAGGATTCAAATGCTTCATTTTGGCCTAATGGAATGACTCAAAGCATTTCTCAAGTTCAATTGATTGATAGTTGAATTTCAGTCAACTGATGAAAAGTCAATTGTACACTAAAAAGTCAAACTTTGACTTTTTTTTAGCCAAAATCAAGTTTCAAAGATTATAATTCATCAAGACATGTTAAAATATGAAACTTGTTCATCAAGAAACCAAAAAGTCAAGATTTCATTTTGAAAAGTCAAAATTTCTAAACTTAGAATTTTTTCTAAGTGTTGAAATTTTCATTTTTTTCATAACTTTGAGCCAAATTTTCACCATGATGCAAGATGATTCAAGAGAAACTTCCAACATGAAAGTTGTAGATCTCAATTAGATCTAAAACATTGTATAGTAGAACTTTTTCTAGAAGTGCTTCTATTTCAAGTTATGATTTTGTGAAGACACGTTCATGAAACTTGAAGACTTAGTGAAAATTTTGCCATAGTTTAGGCAGAATTTTGACCTAACTTCATGACAATTTTTCACATAGTTCCAAGATGAATCTTCAAAAATTTCCAACATATAGGTTGTATAGTATGTTAAAATATTTCCAAAATATCCAAGAACTCATTGAGATCATTTTTGAGCTAAGAGAATCGAAGCCATGAAGTTAGGGTTTCATTCTTGTATTACAACTCAATTTTGTGATGAACACTTGATCCAATCTTCAAGAACGTTGTAAAAACCTCACTTTGCAGGATTCTTAATTTCTTTTGAATACATAACTAAATGTATACACAACTGTTAGAAGCTTTAATCCAAGCATTCAATGCATTTCCCATGCTTAATACCATTTTAGGAAGAAAGGCAACATTGCCATTTTGGAAAAGTGGCTTTTATGCACAAAGTGAATTCTTGAGCCTCTAACTTGTTCCTCCTGCACAAGCTTCCTCTACAAAGTCAGAAGAAAATGTTTAAAGTTTTCAACCACTCTAGATAGCATGGTACAAGCCTTGGGAAGATGTTTGTCATGTTTACTTCAAAAATAAGCAAAGTTGCCACAACTTGAGAATTCAAATTCTGAGTTATTGTAACACTTGAAACCTCTTGCCTATAAATACATGCACTATTTGAAAGCTAAAGGAGGAATGCTTAAGCCATGAAACACCCTAAAACAGAGAATCACCAAGAATACCTCAAAACTTGTCATTTATGAGTTTTGAACCCAATCTTCAAATCTACTCATGCGTCTCTTGGCCTTTTGGTTCCTAAAGCTTCTAAACATCATACATAAACAATCCCATACCCTGCAACACTTTTGTAAATCCATCTTCATCATCCCCCATTTTCAAAAACTGAATCTTACACCTTGACTTCTCCAAGCCATTCCAGCCATCCATTGCTCAAGATAAGCATTGCATTAGCTTCCTGGGAACTTGAGGAAGTTAACCTGATCATTGCAACACCTTGAATCATGCTCATTTGCATTTCACGATTTCCAGTTTTGAGGTATATTTTATGAACTTCTATCTTTTCATTTAGGCATTGTTAAGCTTGCATTTGTGATGATAAAATGTAGACATCATTGCCCTGAAGCTGTACATGTCCATAGATTTCATTTATATTGATTGAGCTTAGAGAATTTTAGGTTTGAATCTCTGAAAAAAGTTAGGTCAAAATTTGGTACTTTTAGAAATTCTCAGTCATCTTTGATTTATAGCTTATGATATTTATATGGTTGGATTTGTATGGAAAAATGGAGCAACTTTCATGTTTGCATCTTTAATTTTTGTTGAGAAAGAGCAAGTTACATGAACCATGGCTGGAGGTTGAAGATGAAGTCATTTTCAAGACTGGATTGATGTTATGTATTTTTTGTTTTTCTTATGTTAACGGATGTACAGCCACCCCAGTGGCAAGGCAGTGCGCGTTTCATGTCTAGGGTGTGGGTTCAAGCCTCAGCGCTGCCACTTTTCATTATTTTTCACATTTTCTCTCTTTTTTTGCTCCAAACAGCTAGCGCATGGGCCTCCTGCTGGGCCTTGTCTTTTTTTTGCTAACTTCTAACCCATGCCTTCACTTTCACACACATGGCCCAAACTTTTTTTAATTTAATTTATTTTTTTTTCTTATTTTATTTTATTTTAGTTTTTCTTTATTATTTTTTTATTACTATTACTATTGTTATTATTATTATTATTATTATTATTATTATTATTATTATTATTATTATTATTATTATTATTATTATTATTATTATTAATAATAATAAAAATCCAAAAATATTTTAATTTATTATTTTCACACTTATTTATTTTCTTTATAAAGACAAAAGGCAAAAACATTTTCTTAACAAATTAATTTCTTTTTTTCTTAATAAATTAATAATTAGTTTTAGGTTTAATTATTTTTCCTTTTTTATTTTAAATTAATTTAGAACTTAAGTTTCTTTTAATTAATTAATTACCATGTTATTTTTATTAACTTAAAACCTTTCTTAAAAAACCCTAAAAAATTGCTTTCTAACTTAATTTCTTTCTTAATTAGTTTAGGTTTAATTTTATTTAATTTTCATTTTCATTTTCTTAATTAGGTCAAAACTAAACCCTTAACAAAAACCAAACAAAAATCATTTCTTTTTTCCATTTACATTCTTGCATTATTTTCTTTTCAATTCTTGTACATTATTCAATATGGTTGTAATAGATAATTAGGTTTAATTTTCTTGCAATTCCCATTTGTAAATTTGTATACCCCCTCCCCTAATGATGTAAAGTATAGTAATTTTACTTTCCATAATTTATCACTTTCATAAATGTTAGTAATTAGGGTTTGTATGGAAAGACAAAATCAACAAGTAGCAAACCCTAATTCAAGATAAAACAATGCATGTAAATCAAACACACTTGCACACTTGCACCTCTAGGGTTAACTCCACTTTGTTGCCTTACAAAAATGGTCTTATTATGCATGTGGGATGTCTTAGCAAAAACAAATCAAAAATACAAGATCATAGTCCCTCGATGACGCTACAAATGTTGCCTTACAAATGATCTTAGTCCCTCAAAAAGAAATGCTAAGATATCTCACAACATTGCTATCATGACTATACGATGACCCACGCCCGTCCCTTTACATCCAAAGATAAGGCTTCTTACCAAATCAAAGGTAATATAGCAATATCAAAGGAAGGAAGAAATGAACAAAGACTTTTGAGTAGGTAGATTGTTCCTAGTTGCTTGCTCACTTTCAAATCAAACATCCTTGCTTATTTTCAAAACAAACTTTTAAAACACAAAATATTTTTAAAAGTCCAACACTTTGTATACGTTCTTATGAATGAGAACTATTACAAAGTTTGCCTAAACAAAGGAGCCTTTTCAAAATACTTTCAAAATCACCACAATGCACATTTTCCAAGCAAATCACATTTTCAAACAAAAACAAGTGATCTAGCAAGAAAATAAGAGCCCATAGATAACTATGGATGAAAATGGTGTTAATACCTTCCCTTTTCATAATCTACCCCCCAAACTCAAGAAATAATCTCAAAGGTCTTTCCTATTCTTTTCAGCCTTTCCTTATTGGATAAAAGAAAAGTCGGAGGCGAGTCTTGCTAACCGCAACAATTGCAATCAAACGCAAAACATCTCAAGTCAGTTCTCCCATCGTATCACAGAACTGGCGACTCTGCTGGGAAAAACTTAAAAATGGGGTTACCTTAGGGTTAGATCACCTTTACTTGATTTCATTGTTTGATTTGTTTGCTTTACAGTTTGGTTCCTTGTTTGGGCTTGTTTTAATCCTCTACCCAGATTTGGGATACCTTATAGGTAAGTAGCAATATGTTGCAGAAACTATGCAGGGTATATCGACATGGTCTAAGCAATAGCTACGTTAGTGTGACACATTTGTGGGTAATGGTAGCCCTTGAATAGTCAAGGAGAATATGGGGCCGCTGTGTGGTGTCATGAAGCACTAACTGACTTTAGAACCTTTACTTGACCAACTTGTCCATTAGGAAGTAATGAGATAACCGGCTTTAGTGCAGTCCGAAGTTGGTTGATACTCAATACTACACTCATTGAGATCAGACTTCTCGGGATATTTCGGTCGCCATTAAAGAGGCTTGCGCTGAAATAATGCCCGACAAGAAAGATCAGTGATATTGAGATCCCTTGGAACCCGGTTACTATTTCTAGGACAAGTTTGAGCCAACTAAACTTCAAGAGGGTACTTACCTATGAGACTTCATGCAAGCCTAAACCTAAGGATTTATTTGTCTTGTTTGTATATGCTTACTTGTACATAACATCATAAACATCATAACATCATAAGCATTCTCACTAACCATTTCAAAGATTATTGGGATTTATCTTTGTTCTGTTTTATAGGACATGGCTTCTATTCGCAGGAAAACCATTCAAGTCCATATCATAAGAATTCCTTCTCAACTCAAAGAGTTAGCATCAAGGGTCCCTGAGAATTCTTCATTCACCGAAAGACATGGTCGCCTCCTAAACTTGGTTACCTCTAGCACAAATGAAGATATGATGAAGGTGTTGTTCCAGTTCTTTGATCCTCTACACCATTACTTCACTTTCCCCGATTATCAACTTGTGCCTACTCTGGAGGAATTCTCTCAACTCTTGAGGATTACTATTCTCAATCAACTACATTTCAACGGTATGGAAAGAGATCCAAGACCTGAAGAGATTTCCTGAGTACTACACTTGCAACAATCTGATATCACGACTAATTAGGAAACATGGAGTGATGTTAAAGGTTTCTTATCCAAGTTCTTGTTTGAGAAAGCTCAAGATTGTTGGAACTCTTTGGACTTACAAGCTTTTGAAGAAATCTTGTCCCTTCTCATCTATGGGATGGTTTTGTTCCCAAACCATAACCAACTCATAGATGTAAATGCTGTCAAAATTTCCATGACTCGCAATCCGGTGCCTACTTTGTTGGGAGATATCCTACATTATCTCCACACTCGCACTATGAGGAAGAGAGGGGCCCTCATGTGTTGCACTCCTCTCTTGGATAGATGGTTTATTTCACATCTTCCCCGGTCTGTGTTAAATAACGAGAAAGGTTTGAGGTGGTCCCATAGGTTGATGACGCTCAGACATTCAGATATCCATTGGTGTTCTCAATCCTTGGAGAATGTTACTATCATCGACCATTGTGGGGAATTCCCTAATGTCCCTTTGCTTGGCATTAGAGGAGGTATCACTTATAACCCTTGCTTAGCCTTGCGACAATTTGGTTATGCACGAAGGGATGGTCTTCATGAGATGCTCATCCAAGGAGTGGTATTCGACTACGAGAGCAACAATCAAAGCTACCGTCATAGGTTTATACGAGATTGGAATATGGTAAGTAAAGTGGATAGTAAGACACTGGGACACAAGAATTCCATTCCCCTTGAGCCTTACCTTAGGTGGGTACGAGCTCGTGCTCAGAAACTTGTAATGCCTTATCCCTCCATCTTACCAGTTATCATGGAACCTGTGTTGAAAGAGATGTCCCATACACTGTCCTCCATCCCGACATACCTACTTCCCTTGAAGACTTGAAAAAGGGTTGGATTCAGCTAAAGGAGGAACGAGATACCTTTGAAGCTCAATTCTATGCTAGTGATAAAAGGGTCTTGGAGCTTACAAAGCGACTGCATGAAGAGCAAAGCGTGAACGCCTACATTGCGCCAAAGAGGATGCTTTCAGTCTTTTTATCTTAGAGATTCATTTTGTAAGCCCAAGAGGCATGTTGTAGTCATTTTGAACTAATTAATGAAATTTTACGTTTGTTCATGCTTTGTCTATACAAATTTAAATTTCATAAATCCTTGAAATAATTTGCATACACATCTTACATGCATCATAACATAACATGTTTCCTTATCTTTCTGCTGTTTATTTCAGCAAGATAGATCTAGAGAAAATTGTGAAGGACCTTCAGGCACAAAAGTCTCAGTTCCAAGAGACTATGCTGGCCCTAGCCAAGGGGCAACAATATATGATGGAATTGCTGGCAGCCAAGAAGAAACCCAAGAGGAAAGCTCTGGTCAACATGGGTAGAAGGTTCAAAGAGTCGGTCCGTTAGATCCCGGTAATGGAAGACTCATCCGAGGAAGATGAGAATCAGATTGGAGAAACTACAAGTACCCAGGCTAGGTGCATCAATGATCAAGCGTCTGATGATGATTATTTTGACGAACAGTACCCTCATGCCGATGTCAAGTACAAGCAGTTAGAAGACATATTAAAGGCTGTTGAGATCCAAGCCGTCCCCGATTTGGATTTGATATCCGGGGTTGTCATTCCCCATAAATTCAAGATACTAGTCTTTGCAAAGTACGAAGGGGTTTCCTGTCCAAAACTTCACCTGAAATCTTATGTGCGCAAGATACAGCCACACACCGCTGATAAGAAACTTTGGGTTCACTTTTTTCAAGAAAGCTTGGCCGGAACGCAACTAAAGTGGTTTTACCAGTTTGATGATTCCCGTATCAATACATGGGAAGACTTAAATACCGATTTCTACCACCAATACCAGTATAATGCCGACTTAGTGCCAACAAGAGTTCAGTTACAAGATATGAAAATGGGGAAGAATGAAGGATTCAAAGAATATGCACAAAATTGGAGAGACCTTGCCAATAGGGTTCAACCACCTTTGACTGATAGGGAGCACATTGACATGTTTATGGGCACTTTATCTGGTCCATTCTTTAACTTGTTAGTTGGCTGTTCTTCTTCCGGTTTCCCCGAGCTGATCTTAACCGGTGAAAGAGTTGAAACCGGCATCAAAAGCGGGAAGATTCCCATGGCATCGGCCTCCACCTCCAATCCTATAAATAAACCTTTTACTGCAAAGAAAGAAATCAATGTTGCGTATAGGGAAAGGGCCCATACCAAGAAATATGACTGACAATCTATTAACGTTGTCCGAATTTCCAATCCAACTCCTGCTCAAAGACCATTTGCAAATCATCAACAGTTTGAAATTCCTAGAAGACAATTCACGAGGTTAGGCATGTCACTATATCAAGCCTTATAACACTTACTAAAGGCTAATTTGGTGACATTACGCGATCCTCCGGCCAATCCAGATACCTCTTCATCAAAGTATAATCCGAACGCTAAATGTGCATATCACTCGAGTAGTCCCGGGCATGAGACTGACCAATGTTGGGCACTGAAGAATAAAATTCAAGACTTGATTGATAACAAGAATATTGAATTTGATCCTCCTCCAACTCCGAATGTAATCACCGCGCCTATGCCAAATCATGGCAAGGGTGTCAATGGTGTTGAAGATACAATTTTTGTTTCCTCTGTCAAAGACTTGACTACTCCGATGAACATCATAAAAAAGAATCTGTTGAAAGCCGGGATTTTCCTGGCTGTTGAAGGACTGTGTTTGCTGTGCCAAACAACTCAATAGATGTGAAGGGCTAAAGGAAGGCATTTATTGCTTGATGGATAGCCACGAGATCCTATTTTAGAAGACTCTGCCTGCCAAAAGTTTGACTAATAAATGTGAAGATCTCTCCATTATAACCATCTCAAACAAGCCTCTTAGGATCTCCTCCAAGGGTCCTATCAGGATTCTAAATGAACCAACTGTTTCTCCCCTAATAATTACCAATCTCGGACCAATTCCCTACTCTTCTAATAAAGCAGTACCATGGAACTATGGTGCTGAAGTGTTTTACCATGGGATAAAATAAGACGCTCGGATTGAAGAAGACAAAGTTGATGACGTTGATAACATAACTAGCTCTAGCAAAGTGACCAGAACTGGGATAATCTTTTCACCCAACATCTCACCACCAGTTGTTACAAAGGCACCTATCCACATCACTGCTGTTAAGACAAGTACTGATACAAGGGGAAATGTGAAGGTAGTCGAGCCTGTTGAGACGGAAATACCTACAAAGGACATTGCTGATGGAGAACCTTCTGCTCGTGAAATGGACGAGATCTTAAAAATTATAAAAAGGAGTGACTTCAAGATCGTGGAGCAGTTGGTGCAAACTCCTTCCAAGATTTCTATGTTGTCTCTGATACTCTATTTCGATGCTCATGCTCGGGCGCTAATCAAATTCTTGAATAAGGCTCATGTCCCTCATGAGACCGCAACTGACCAGTTTGAAAATTGCGTGGCAAGCCTGACGGCCGATAATGGTCTGGGGTTCTCAGATGTGGATCTAACACCACTTAGGAAGAACCATAATAAAGCTCTGCACATTTCTGTCGACACGGGCTCTTCTTTAAACGTGCTACCGAAGGGGGCGTTGTACCGTTTAGATTGTGAAGGTTTAGTTTTGAAACCAAGTGATATCATTGTGAGGGTTTTCGACGGGTCAAAAAGGACAGTTCGTGGAGAGGTGGATCTCCCGATCAAAGTGGACTCACAAATTTTCAACTCTACCTTTTACATCATGGATATCCGTCCTGCCTACTCTTGCTTGTTGGTACGCCCTTGGATCCATGGAGATGGGGTAGTAACCTTAACTCTTCATCAAAAGCTCAAGTATCTGGTCAAGGGAAGAATCGTCACTGTCTGTGGTGAGGAGGAGTTCATGGTAAGCCACCTCAACTCCTTCAAATACGTGGAGATGGATGGAGAATTTATAGAGACCCCGTGTCAAGCCTTTGAGGTTATGCCACCAATGGTTGCTTCTACCAAATGTTCCTCTGATGTATCCAAAGTTGTTAAGGTCGTTTCGAAGATGGTTTCATTCAAAGATGCTCGTACTGCAGTTAAAGAAAGAAGCTGTGATACTTAGGGGAAACTTCTAGAGATTCCATTCAAAGCGGAAAAATTTGGTTTAGGTTTCACCGTCAAGGCTCGGAAGGAAGTGAGGCGCACTTGTGCAGGGAAGCCCCCTCTTTGTATTGGAAGATACAAAGTCAATGATGTGGGTGATTCTGATGATGAGTGTGTATTTGAAAATTGGGTGTATCCTACTACAACAGAACTCAAAAATTGGCAAGCAAAGGACTTCGTTCCCATCTCCTTCATTGAGGAGTAATCACTTGTTTATTACTTTCTTATTAATTCAAGAACATTTTGTCTGTAATATTTAACAATGACTTTTAAGCCATGTGCCTAGCCCAAGGCACTTTGGTCCATTTGTCAAGGGTTTTATTTATGTTCATTTTATCATATGATCATTCAATACAAATCATTAGACTCTTTTGCATTCAAATACTTGTGTTCATTGTCTTTCTTTTTTTTCAAATACGTTTTTCAAAATAGCCATGTGTCTTACATGCACGCGCGCACACACACACACACACACACACACACACACACACACACACACACACACACACACACACACACACACACACACACACACACACACACACACACACACACACACACACTTGCAGGTCCTCATCCACTATGGATCTCATTTCCAATGACTCTACTATTACCGACAATGATTTCGAATGTCCAATTAACCAAGCCGAAGATGAACGCAAGGAAGATTGTGAAATACCATGAGAACTAGCCCGACTTCTATTACAAGAGGAAAAAGCTATTCAGCCACACAAAGAGTCAGTTGAAGTCATCAATCTAGGTACCGAGACAGACAAGAAAGAGGTTAAGATCGGCGCTAACCTGGAAAGCAATGTCAAAAGAAGGTTGGTTCAAATGTTGCATGACTATGTGGAAGTTTTTGCTTGGTCGTATAAAGATATGCCAGGGTTGGATACCGACATTGTAGTTCATCGTCTGCTGACAAAGGAGGATTGTCCTCCTGTCAAACAAAAGGTTCGTCGCATGAGGCCTGACATGTCTGAAAAGATAAAAGCTGAAGTGATGAAACAATTTGAGGCATGATTGCTAGCTGTGACATCTTATCCCCAATGGTATGCCAATGTGGTTCCGGTGCCAAAGAAAGACAGAAAAGTTCGCATGTGCGTAGACTATAAGGATATGAATAGGGCAAGCCCCAAGAATGGCTTCCCTCTACCTCATATTGACGTCTTGGTTGATAACACTGCTCAACATACAGTCTTCTCTTTCAGGGATGGTTTCTCTGGCTATAATTAAATTAGGATGGCTCCTGAGGATATGGAGAAGACAACTTTCGTTACGCAATGGGGCACCTTTTGCTACAAGGTCATGCCGTTCGGGTTAAAGAATGCAGGGGCAACATATCAAAGAGCTATGGTAGCTTTGTTTCATGACATGATTCATAATGAGATAGAGGTATATGTGGATGATATGATTGCAATATCATAAACTGAGGAAGAACATCTCGATCACCTGTACAAGCTATTTGAAAGGTTGAAAAAGTACAAGTTAAGGTTAAACCCTAACAAGTGCACATTTGGAGTACGATCCGGAAAGCTTCTAGGTTTCGTCGTCAGCAATAAAGGTATCAAAGTCGATCCTGCCAAGGTAAAGGCCATCCAAGAAATTCCAGCCCCCCATTCTGAAAAATAAGTTAGAGGATTCTTGGGTCGTCTCAACTACATCGCCTGCTTCATATCTAACTTGACTGCTACTTGTGAGCCCATTTTCAAACTCTTGAAGAAAGATCAAGTAGTCAGATGGAATGATGAATGCCAAGCTTCCTTCGACAAAATCAAAGAATATCTGCAAGAACCTCCTATTCTCATGCCTCCAGTTGAAGGAAGACCCTTGATCATGTACTTGACAGTGCTAGAGAACTCCATGGGGTGTGTTTTGGGCCAACATAACGAGTCTGGGTGAAAAGAGCATGCTATTTATTACCTGAGAAAAAGGTTTACCGACTGTGAAACCAGATATTCACTACTCGAGAAAACTTGCTGCATTCTGGCATGGCCTGCTCGCCGGCTAAGACATCATATGTTGACTCATACCACTTTGTTGATTTCTAAGATGGACCCAATCAAGTACATATTTGAGAAACCCGCTCTTTTCAGACGGATAGCTAGGTGGCAAATGATGTTGACTGAGTACGACATTTAATACATAACACAAAAGGCCATCAAAGGGAGCATACTAGCAGATCATTTGGCCCATCAAGCTATTAATGATTATCAATCTATGAACTTTGACTTCCCGGATGAGAACATCATGCTAGTGACCGACTGTGCGAAACCTGGACCGTATGACAGACCTGAACAAGGATCCCGATGGACTATGGTCTTCGATGGGGCTTCCAACGCCTTGGGTAACATAATTGGTGCTGTGATCATATCCCCTGAAGGTTGCTACACTCCTTTCACTGCCATACTATGATTTGATTGCACGAACAATATGGCTGAGTACGAAGCATTCATTTTGGGTCTGAAGGCTGCCATTGATATGAGGATCAAGCATTTGAATGTGTTTGGGGATTCCGCTTTAGTGATTATCCAAGTAAAAGGAGATTGGGACACTAAACACCCTAATCTCATCCCTTACAAGGAACTTGTGCTATCTTTGATTCCTTACTTCGAAGAGATCACCTTTGAACACTTCCCTAGGGAGGAAAATCAGTTGGTTGACGCCTTGACCACCATGTCTTCTATGTTCAAAGTCAGATGGGACAACGAAGCTCCTATGATTACCATTGAGAGATTTGGTGAACCTGCACACTGCTGTGAGTTTGACACTGATACAGAAAAACCTTGGTACCATGAGGTGAAGAGATACCTTGAAGCACAAGAATATCCCGAAGGAACATCCATCAATGACAGAAAGTTCTTACGGAGATTTTCAGCCAAATTCTTCCTAAGTAACAGAATCTTGTACAAACGCAACCATGATTCTAACCTACTCCAATATATGGACAAGAAGGAGGCAGAGGAGATTATGGAAGACATGCATGATGGTCTCTTTGGGAATCACTCTAGCGGACATACTATGGCTAAGAAAATCCTGAGAGCTGGTTATTATTGGTCAACGATGGAGACTGATTGCCATCAACACTCTAGGACCTGCCATAAATGCCAAATCTATGCTGACAAGGTCCATGTGCCTCATATCCCTCTAAACGTCATGAACTCTATGTGGCCATTTGTAATGTGGGGCATTGGCATGATTGGAGAGATCAAGCCCACCGCTTCTAATGGACATCGCTTCATTTTGGCCGCTATTGGTTATTTCACCAAATGGGTCGAAGCCGCCTCATTTGCCTCAGTCACCAAGAATGTGGTAGCAAGATTCATCAAACATAACCTCATCTGCCGCTATGGTATCCCCGAAAGGATCATCACTAACAATGGGAATAACCTCAACAATGCTATGATTACCGAACTTTACACTCAGTTCAAAATCAAGCATCACAATTCTTCTCCTTATAAGCCTAAAATGAATGGCACAGTCGAAGCGGCCAACAAAAACATTAAGAAGATTATGCAGAAGATGGTAGTAACATACAAGGATTGGCATGAGATGTTACCATTTTCTCTTCACGGCTACCGTACTTCAGCTAGAACATCAACTGGGGAAACTCCATTTTCTTTGGTCTATGGCATAGAAGTTGTTCTTCTAGTGGAAACTCAGATTCCCTCATTAAGGATTATGAATGAAGCATGTCTAAGCAAAGACGAGTGGATTCATACAAGATTGGATCAGTTGAACTTGAGCGACGAAAAGCGACTGGCTGCTGTTTGTCATGGTCAGACATACCAAAAACGCATGATTAAGGCTTTCAACAAAAAGATCAAGCCTCGAGTATATCAAGCTGGTGACTTGGTGATAAAGCGCATCATTCTTCCACAAGGCGACCCCAGAGGCAAATGGACTCCCACCTATGAAGGGTCGTTTATTGTCAAGAGAGTGTTCTCTGGTTGTGCCATGATGCTAACTACCATGGATGGTGAAGACTTCCCACATCCTGTGAACGCAGACATAGTTAAAAAATACTACGCATGAAGGACCCGCTAGGTTGACACACCTAGGAAAAATAAGGGCATCTCGGCAAACCAAAAGGTTTGGGCAAAAATTAGGGATATATGCAAAAGATTATACACCCGGCAAGTTGATAACCCGAAAGGGAGACTTAGGCAAAAATGGGTATCCTGGTGGGCTGAAAACCCGAAAGGGCGGTCCAGGCAAAAGTTAAAGATTGAAAGCATATGATTATGTCCCGTGGAATCAACACAATCGACTTTATTACCAAGTGTGATACAGTGGGAGAACTGACTTGAGGTTTTGCGTTTTATCGCAAATGTCGCGGTTAGCAAGAGTCGCCACCGACTTTTCTTTTATCCAAAAGGAAAGGTGAAAAAGCACAGGAAATACCTTTGAGATGTTTTCTTGAGGGTAGATTATGAAAAGGGAAGGTTCTAGCACCCTTTTCATCCATGGTTTTCCATGGGCTCTTAGTTACTCGCTTAGATCACTTGCTTTTGTTTGAAATTGTTTGGTGTGGTTTTGAAAGTATTTTGTAAAAAAGGTCATTCGTTTAGGCAATCTTTGTAATGATTCTCGTTCGTAAGAATGTATACAAAGATGTTTGTCTTTTGAAAATGTTTTCAATGTTTGTAAGATATTTTGAAATGTGTGTGTTAGTTTTGGAAAATAGCAAGGATTGTTTGTTTGAAATAGAGCAAGTAACTAGAATCCATCTACCTACTCAAATGTCTTTCTTATTCATTTTATATTCCTTTGACATTGTTGTCTTACCATTGATTTGGTAAGCAACCCTATCTTTGGATGTAAATGGGACGGGCGTGGGTCATCGTATAGCCATGATTAGCAATGTTGCAAGGTATCTTAGTGTTTTCGAGGGACTAAGATCATTTTTGTAAGGCAACTTTTTGAATAGCATCATCGAGGGACTATGATCTTTTGATTTTGTTTGTTTTACCAAGATACTTTGCATGTGTAACATGGCTATTTTTGTATAAGGTAACCAAGTGGAGGAACCCTAAGGGTGTTTGTGTGCAAGTGTGTTTTATTGCATGCATGATTTTATCTTGAATTAGGATTTTCTATTTCATTGATTTTATCTTGCCATACATATCCTAATTGCTAGAATTTACATTTGAAAGCGATAAAAATGCGGAAATGTAAAGTCCTACTCTATTACAATATTTAGGGGGTGGGGGTACACACTTATGAATTGGGAATCCAGCGAGAAAAATAAAGAAAAATAACAAGGGGAAGAAAAAAAGAAAGAAGGAGGGGGTCGACGCGCTACTGAGAGGAAGTCAGAAGTTCTGACCCTGGCCTGCTGCAGGATATCAACCTGTTAGTGAAAATATATAGGTCAGAACTTCTGACCCTGGTGCACTGCAAAACAGAAACCTGTTAGTAGGGGGATCAGAAGTTCTGACCCTGCTGGGAACACAGTAATTTTCAGAAGTTCTGATATTACTGATAACAAAACAGGCCTCAGAAGTGCTGGCGTCAAAGTCAGAGCTTGGTTTCCCCCTGTGCTAGTCAGAATATCTGTAATCTGGTTATTTTTCCATAAAACAGAAGGCATGCCTAGGACAGTTTCAGCAAGTGCCATAGCGCTCCAGAAGACAGAACCAAAAAGTCATAGGCAAGTTCTGTACTGATTCACTTCCTACTTAAATATACAGAGGCATGAAAATCATAAAACATGTACAGCAGCAGCAACATGATATCTACATTGTGTTTCTTGAGCATCCAAATCTGATGATGTTTAAGCAATGTGGTGAGAGTTAGCAGGTGCTTACCTTGCTATAGGAAGAAATTCTGTGAACTGAAGTTAGCTTTGGCTCAGGTAATATTCTGGACAGGTTCTTTGTATGGGTGGATGGCGAGTATATATATGGTCATAAACTGTAGGGGCGTTCTTTAGTCAAGAAACAATTTGGGTATAAATGAAGTTTGGAGGCAGGAGATTCAAAGTTGTGTTTAAGGCTCTTGAAACACTAGGAATTTTGGCAGAGTTTCAAGGTGTTTTCTTGCTAAGATTTTCTGTTTCTTTTCTAGCAATTTTTATGATGTTGGACCCCTTTTCCAATGGACAATGGTGCTCTATTTATAGGCAAAGCTTTGTGGGTTTTTTAAACGTTAAGTGGCGCCAATACCATGCCATAGACGCTGACTTACTCTTGGAGAAAGTTCATAAAAAATTGTGATGATTGACAGCTTTTAGCCTAGGCTGGGTTAGTAAGCGAGGATTAAGGAAAAGTGACACCCATGAGCGAAAAGTAGCACATGAACCCATACCTAAATCTGCACAGGAGCGTTGTTATGCTGCACGTGGAGAGACCCTTTGGACAAGTGCTCAAAAGTAGTTGTGAGCATTAATGAGCATTAAATGGTGATGAGATTGGTCAAGACTAAGAAATCTTGTAATGTGAGATTTACATCATTACTTAAATCTGAGCCAGCAATTCCTACTTCAGCATACAACACACTCAAATTCTGATCTTAGTATCCTGTTGCCTCAACAAATTCTGTGGGTTCTCCAAACTTTCTAGCATGTTCTTTGGACTTGCTTCTGAAAAAATTCTGGACTTAGAGATTCTGCTTCAGTGCAACCCCAATCTTCTGACCCCCTTACCTTCTGATTCCAGCATGTTCTGAAGGAGTTTTCAGGCTTCGTTGCTTTCTTTGCATTCTTTTAGCAAACTCTTACTGAACTTGCGTAATTGCTGAAAAAGCCATGTTCTGATTGAAGATTACATGCTGAACCACGTTTGCATCTTCTAACTGAGTTGGCGTAGCTGCTGAAGATCCACGTTCTGACTGAATGTTATATGCTGAGCCAAGTTTGCAACTTCTAACCGCTTCTGCCTAGAGGTTGGTTTAGAAGTTCTGAAGTGTCATTTTTTCTTAAATACTTTAGAAAAAATCTAAGTATTTAGAATTTAACTTTTCCAAGGTAAATTTTGACTTTTGAGATTGAAAATGACCACTTTGCCCTTGTAAATGGCTTGCTTGGAGAGAAATGATAATTCAAGGCTTGGATTTGTTTAAGAGAGAACTTTGAGAATCCAGGATGATTTCCTGAAGAATGAGAGAGCAAATTTTGGGGTACAACAGCTGCCCCTGTTTAATCTTCTTAGACCTGAGGAGTTAGATTGGCGAGATTTGCCATTCGCGACTCGAAGGTGGAAGATGATTGGACACTTAGAGTGCCCAGAAATTTGCACTCAGCGGTGATAGGAGGAATGGGCTTAAAGATGCCATTTGGAGAGGTGATAAAATCTTGTTGGGGATGGGCTTGTAGATGCCATCCAAGAATGCTTGTTGAGATGTAGCTTGTATATTTGAACATTAGAATGGCTTCCATGTCTGGAGCGTATCTAAAGGCATCTTTGAGTGAGTATCAGAATGGCTTCCGGGTCTAGAGCGTATATGAACTGTATTAGGAGTTGAAATCTGAATGAATATCAGAATGGCTTCCGTGTTTGGAGCGTATCTGAACTGTATCAGGAATTGAAATCTGAATGAATATCAGAATGGCTTCTGGGTCTGGAGCGTATCTGAACTGTATCGGGAGTTGAAATCTGAATGAGTATCAGAATGGCATCCATATCTGGAGCGCATCTGAACTGTATCAGGAGTTGAAATCTGAATGAATATCAGAATGGCTTCCGGGTCTGGAGCATATCTGAGTTGTATCATGAATTGAAATCTGAATGAATATCAGAATGGCTTCCGGGTCTGGGGCATATCTGAACTGTATCGAGAGTTGAAATCTGAATGAGTATCAGAATGGAATCTGTGTCTGGAGCGTATCTGAACTGTATCTGAATGTTGAAATCTGAATGAGTATCAGAATGGCATCCGTACCTGGAGCATATCCGAACTGTATCTGATTGCACATTGTTTAACAGTAGCTGTTAATCTTATCCTGAAAAGGGTAAAAAGTTAGCTGGAACACAAAATTATGTTGCATGAAATGTATGATGCAATATATGTGTTTCATCAATGTTTATGATATGTGGATGTAATGTATACGCATGTAAGCTAATCTGATGTATTGTTGTTTGATTAAGGAAAGTAAATTCTTGTCTGATGTTGAGGATTAACCAAATGGGAGTTTTTGCTCTGTTGGGGAGTATTGAAAACTCTGTGGGGGAAAATATTGAACCCTATTTTTAAAATAAAAAAAAAGTTCAGGAGTCTCGGTGGTCTGCCGCTCTACTGGGGAGTTATCCTTGGTTGGGGTGAATCAAAAGTTAGCTGCTACCTGGTCGGATACAGGTTTCTTAGTAACTTGCTAAGGATTGTAGAGTAGTCTACTGGGGAAGAAGAGTTGCAGTCTTTTGATTTGTAGTAGTCGGAGAGGCGAACTTAAGCTGGGGAATTTGAAGAAACTGGATGGTTTCCACCGGGGATTAATAGTTTGAAGTTTTAGCTCCGCTGGGTATCTAAATGACGTACTGTGGGGATTGCTCATAGAATAGCCTAAAGACATTTTCCTATTCTTTCAACCTGTCAGTAATTGTCTTTTTCATTTTGTTTATTTGTAAACAGTAATTATGTTCAAATGCATATGTTCATTAATAAATCATTGGACGTTTTTGCAAATAAAACACAAGTGTAAAGAAAAAGACAAATAGTTTTCTGTACTTTAAAGAGATATTTTTGTTTTTACTTTGAATAAGTATTTTGTACAAAGGAGACAGACATCCTAGTAAGAGTACGGTGTCATGAAAATAATAAAAATTTATACAAAGAAAGATAGCTATGTGTGATAATCCCATGGGGTTCCCATTCTGTTATAACCTTCGTATCTCCGAATATCTTGTCTACTTGTTGCTTTGTCCGAAGATGATTGAATTGATCAGAAGCTCCGAGTTTGTTAGTGAAGAGATTATCCTCAAAGTGATCCGACGAGACATAGTCATACGCTTTAATTCCCTAACTTTTGCCTGTACCGCCCTTTCGGGTTTTCAATCCACCGGGAAACCCTTTTTTGCCCAAGTCGCCCTTTCGGGTTTTCAACTTGCCGGGTGTATAAAT
Source organism: Vicia faba (assembly GCA_948472305.1). Taxonomy (NCBI): domain Eukaryota; kingdom Viridiplantae; phylum Streptophyta; class Magnoliopsida; order Fabales; family Fabaceae; genus Vicia; species Vicia faba. Next base: position 265,692,784 of record OX451737.1, on the reverse strand, counting down.
TTTTTATATGTTTTATCCCTAATTTTTTCCCGAACCTTTTGGTTCACCGGGATGCCCTTGTTTTTCCTAGGTGTGTCAACCTAGCGGGTCTCTTATGCGTAGTATCTTTTGACTATGTCTGTGTTCACATGGTGTGGCAGGTCATCACCGTCCATGGTGGTTAAGATCTTTGCCCCACCGGAAAAGATGTTCTTGATTACAAATGGTCCTTCATAGGTAGGAGTCCATTTGCCCTTGGGATCACTTTGTGGCAAGATGATGCGCTTGATCACTAGATCTCCAACTTGATATACTTGACGTCTGACTTTCTTGTTGAAAGCCTTGATCATCCGTTTTTGATACATCTGACCATGGCAAACAACAGTAAGTCTCTTTTCATCAATTAAATTTAGTTGATCAAGTCGAGTCTGGATCCAATCGTCATCATTCAAACCTGCATCCTTCATAATTCTCAAGAAGGGGATTGAACCTCGATAGGCAAGACAACCTCCATGCCATAGACCAAAGAATAGGGTGTTGCCCCAGTTGATGTGCGAGCCGTGGTACGGTACCCATGGAGAGCAAACGATAGTATTTCATGCCAGTCCTTGTAGGTGACTGTCATTTTCTGTATGATCTTTTTAATGTTTTTATTTGCAGCTTCAACGGCACCATTCATCTTTGGCCGATAGGGGGATGAATTGTGATGCTGAATCTTGAACTGCTCGCACAAGGCGGTGATCATAGTATTGTTAAGATTTGTACCATTGTCAGTAATGATCCTTTCTGGGATATCGTACCGGCAAATGAGATTCTGCTTGATGAAGCGGGCAACAACATTCTTAGTAACAGATGCGAAGGAAGCTGCTTTGACCCACTTTGTGAAATAGTCAATGGCCACTAGAATGAAGCGGTGTCCATTGGAGGCTGTAGGCTTGATCTCCCCAATCATATCGATTCCCCACATGGCGAAGGGCCAAGGAGCTGTTAAGACATTTAGGGGAACCGGAGGCACGCTCACCTTGTTCGCATAGATTTGACACTTATGACAGGTCCGGGAGTGTTGATAGCAGTCTGCTTCCATGGTAGACCAATAATAGCCTGCCCGTAGGATTTTCTTCGCCATCGTATGCCCACTAGAGTGAGTGCCGAAGGTACCTTCATGTAATTCAGCCATGATCTTTTCAGCTTCGATCTTATCCACACAATGGAGCAGAATAGAGTCATGATTGCGTTTGTACAGGATGCCATTACTCAAGAAGAACTTAGCAGAGAATCTCCTTAAGAATTTCTTATCATTGATTGAAGCTCCTTCTGGATATTCTTGAGCCTCGAGATACCTCTTGACTTCATGAAACCAAGGCTGGTCCACTACTTCTTCAGTATTAATCTCGTGACAGTGTGTTGGTTCGTCCACTCGTTCAATGGTGATCTGGGGAGCCTAGTTATCCCAATTAAGTTTAAACATGGATGACATTGTGGCTAGAGCATCTGCTAGCTGATTTTCTTCTCGCGGGAAATTCTCGAAGGTAATCTTCTCAAAATGTGGTAGCAATGTCAAAACATGTTCTTTGTAAGGGATAAGATTTGGATGCTTGGTGTCACATTCCCCTTTGATCTGACTGATGACCAAAGCTGAATCTCCAAACACATCTAAGGATTTGATTCCCAAATCTATGGCAGCTCTGAGACCAAAGATGCATGCTTCATATTCTGCCATGTTGTTTGTACAGTTGAAGCAAAGTCTGGCAGTAAAAGGAGTATGGCACCCTTCCGGAGATATGAGTACAGCGCCGATACCATTACCAAGTGCATTGGACGCCCCATCAAAGAACAGGGTCCATTGAGATCCTTGTCCAGGTCCGTCATATGGTCTGATTTCTTCATAATTGTCTAATGTCATGATGTCTTCATCCGGGAATTCAAACTTCATGGACTGATAATCTTCCACAACTTGATGAGCAAGATGATCAGCTAACACACTGCCCTTTATAGCTTTCTGGGTAGTGTACTGTATGTCATATTCTGTCAAGATCATCTGCCATCTAGCTATTATTCCAGACAGAGCAGGCTTCTCAAAGATGTACTTTATCGGATCCATCTTAGATATAAGCAAAGTGGTATGAGTCAACATATACTGTCTTAGCCGGCGAGCAGCCCATACCAGAGCGCAGCAAGTTTTCTCGAGCAGTGAATATCTAGTTTCACAGTCGGTAAACTTTTTGCTCAGGTAGTAAATAGCGTGCTCTTTTCGGCCAACCTCGTCATGCTGCCCCAATACACACCCCATTGAGTTTTCTAAAACAGTCAGATACATGATTAGTGGTCTTCCCTTGACTGGTGGCATCAAGACAGGAGGCTCTTGTAAATACTCTTTGATTTTGTCAAAAGTAATCTGGCATTCATCATTCCATCTGACTACTTGATCTTTCTTCAACAGCTTGAAGATTGGTTCACAAGTAGATGTTAAGTGAGAAATGAATCTGGCAATATAGTTCAGGCGTCCCAAGAACCCTCTGACTTCCTTCTCAGTACGAGGAGCAGGCATTTCTTGTATCACTTTGACCTTGGCAGGATCAACCTTGACGCCTTTGTTACTGACAATGAAACCTAAGAGTTTACCGGACCGGACTCCGAATGTGCACTTGTTCGGGTTCAACCTTAGTTTGTACTCCTTCAATCTTACAAACAACTTTTGCAAGTGATCAAGGTGCTCCTCTTCAGTTTGTGATCGGGCTATCATATAATCTACATAGACCTCTATCTCATGATGTATCATATCATGAAACAAAGCTACCATGGCGCGTTGATAGGTTGCCCCAACATTTTTCAGCCCGAATGGCATCACTTTGTAGCAGAACGTGCCCCACTATGTGACAAACGTAGTTTTCTCCATGTCCTCAGGTGCCATTTTGATTTGGTTATAGCCTGAGAATCCGTCCATGAAGGAAAACACTTTGTGATGGGCCATATTATCAACCATGATGTCGATGTGGGGAAGTGGAAAATCATATTTAGGGCTGGACCTGTTTAAATCTCTATAATCCACGCACATCCGTACTTTACCGTCCTTTTTAGGCACGGGAACAATGTTGGCGACCCATTGAGGATAGGAAGTAACAACCAGAAATCCAGCATTGAACTGTTTCATGACTTCCGCTTTAATCTTCTCTGACATGTCAGGTCTCATGCGGAGGACTTTTTGTTTCACTGGTGGACAGTCTTCTCTTGTGGGTAGACGATGTACCATAATGTCTATATCAAGTCCCGACATGTCTTCGTATGACCAGGCAAAGATCTCAACATAATCATGCAATGGCTGAATTAGGCGCTCCTTGACACTCGAATCTAGATTGGCACCCACTTTGATTTCCTTTTTATCTTCCTCGGTACCCAAGTTGATTGTATCCAACAGCTCCTCATGAGGCTGAATAGCTCTTTCCTCTTGTTGTAGTAGTCTGGCCAATTCCCCTGGCACTTCACAATCTTCCTCACCTTCTTATTCGGCTTGATAGATTGGATCTTCAGAGTCACTAAAGACCATAGCAGTATTGTTACCCATGGGATCCGGAATGGAGGGGTACCTGCATTTATGAGTGTGGGTGTGTGTAAGGGTATAGCCATCTTTAAACAATAAAATGTAAAAGAAAGACAATGAGCACAAAAGGTTTGTATGTGGAAAAACGTCCATGATTCATTGAATGTCATATGAAGATGAAATAAAAAACCCTTACAAATGGACCATTGTGCCTCGGGTGAGACACAAGGTTTTTAAAGTGTGAATTGTTCGTGAATATTACAAGTCCAACAGAAATGTAAAAGATAAATTACTGAGAGATGAAAGTTATTGGGACAAAGTCTCTGGCTTCCCAGTTGTGAAGTCCTCCATTGACAGTAGGAAATATCCAATCCTCCAAGCTGCTATCCTCTTCGACATCTTCCACTGCGTTGACCTCCTGGTTACTAATCTTCAAAGGTGGCCCTCCAGCACGGGCACGACGCACAACCTTTTGAGCAGTTGAAGTAAACCCCAAGCCAAACTTGTCTGATTTGTACGGAATGTCTGGAAGCTGCCCCCAGATGGTGCATCCACCCTCTTCTATTACTGCCTTCGCGTCCTTTAGAGATGACATCCGAAGCGGAGGTCTTGTGATCTTGGGAATCGAGGATACTGCCTTGGTTGCCGCTACTTCTTGAGAGACCTCTTCAAAATATTGAAAAGGAGTTTCAATGAACTCGCCATTCAACTCCACATATCGGAAGGAATTTAGATGACTAATCATGTATTCCTCCTCCCCGTGAACAGTTATGATCTTTCCTTGGACCGGGTACTTCAACATCTGGTGTAGCATGGAAGTGACAACACCAGCATTATGGATCCAGGGCCGTCCTAAAAGACAAGAGTAAGAGGGAAGGATGTCCGTCACATAGAAGGTTGAATTGAAAGTCTGAGTTCCCACCTTTATCGGGATGTCCACCTCCCCGTGGACCATCCTCTTCGAGCCATCAAATGCTCTCACAATTATGTTACTGGGTTTCAACGTTATCCCTTCGTAATCCAATCTGTCAAGAGCCTTCTTCGGTAAGACGTTCAAAGATGAACCTGTGTCTACCAAGACATGGGCCAGAGTTGTTCCTCTACACTCTACAGAGACATGCAATGCCTCATTGTGCTTTCTCCCTTTGGGTGTCAAATCAGCATCAGAGAAGCATAGGCCGTTATCAGCTGTCAAACTGGCCACACAATCTTGGAATTGGTCAGCAGACGTCTCTTGCGACACATGAGCCGTCTTCAGAAATTTTACCAGAGCTTTCGCATGTGCCTCAGAGCACAACAACAATGCTAGCATGGAGATCTTGGAAGGGGTTTTCCCTAACTGTTCAACCACATCATAATCACTCTTCTTTATTATCCTCAGGATCTCTTCCATTTCCTTCTTGGATGTTTCGGGGATAGCTAGTGATTGAGCCTTCGTCCGGAAAGGCTCTTTTTGAATGCTTTTTCCTCTATTCTCAACAGTAGAAGCATTGGTAGGGACAGGAATTGTGTCGTCTTTGTCGGTAGGTACGCTTGCAGGTATAATCACTGGTGCAGAGGTAATCTTTGGAACGGCCACAGGTCTAAAAACTGCCTTTGGAGGGGCAATCTCTGGAGAGAAGATTCTACCATTACGGGTAATCTTGCTAGTTCCGACAATATTGCTAATGTTTGAGTTTTCTTCTTTGGAGCTCCCTTCTTCGGCAGTCAATTCATCTTATTTGATACCATGGCAGTAGATTTCTCCACCATAATTCCATGGTACTGTTTTATCTGACTCATACGGGACTGACCCGGGCATTGTGATCTTAAGTGGAGTAGTTTTTGGAGAGGGTGTAATCCTAACGGGCCTTTTAGGGACCCTAGAAGGATTGACGGAGATGGTTATGATTGAAATGTCTTTAACAGGAATGGGTAAAACAGGAACATTCTCAAACAGAATTTCTTGGTTATCAATCAGGCGTTGGATACCTGTCTTCAACAGAGGGCAATCGGCGAGTGAGGATAAGCAATGATGGCAGTCTTCCTTACAACCTGGGAATACACCAGTTTTCAATAAGTTCATTTTAATGATCGGGAGCGGAGTCAACAGTTCATCCACTGTAGCAACAAATAAATCTTCCTCGACAACATTGGCATTGTGACCATGCCTAGGCATCAGAGCGAAAATGACATTTGGTTTCTCAGGTGCATCAAACTCAACCTCCTTTGCATCTATAAGGTCTTGAATTTTGTTCTTCAGAGCCCAACAATTGTTAGTGTCGTGCCCTGGACTTTTAGAATGGTATGCGCATCTGGCATTTGGGTGATAATGAGGGGACGCAGTATTGGGATTCTTTGGGGCCTCTTTTAAAGTTGCCAGATTCAATTTCAGAAGATGTGGTAGAACCTGGGCTAGAGTCATATTAATCCTGGTGAATTACTGGACTGGCCTTTCCACCCTTGGCTGGTTATTTCTTGGCTGGTCAGATGCGGGCTTTGGGATCATAACGGCCCCCACCACTGGTCGGCGTTCAGTTCTTCCTTGATTCCTTTGTGAATAAACAACATATACTTCCTTCTTCCCAGTGAACGGTTTTCTCATAGCTGTAGAGGCAGACGCATCCTTCTGAATCTTTCCATTTTTTATACCAGCTTCCACCCTCTCCCCGGTTAAAATTAACTCAGTAAACCCAACAGATGAGCTTCCAATCAAATGGTTGAAGAAAGGGCCTGATAGAGTGCCCAAGAACATATCCACCAACTCCCTTTCAGACAGAGGGGGTTGCACTCTTCCAGCTAGATCTCTCCACTTTTGTGCGTAATCTTTGAAACCCTCATTTGAAGCTATAGCCATACTCTGAAGTTGAGTACAAGTAGGCTCTAAATCTGCATTATACTGGTATTGTTTATAGAAAGCTGCGGCAAGTTCTTCCCAGTTGTGGACGTCGACCCTTTCCAATTGGTAAAACCAATCGAGTTGTGTTTTGGATAAACTATCTTGGAAGAAATGGACCCACAAGTCTTTGTCGGCGGAGTGAGACTGAATCTTTCTGAAATATGATCGGAGGTGCATTTTAGGACAAGACACCCCATCATATTTCACAAATAATGGCACTTTAAACTTTGGTGGGATCACAATTCCTGACACTAACCCCAATTCTTCAAAATCTAGACCCGATACTCTCTGTATTTCCATAGCGGTTAAACGCTCTTCCAGGTGTCTGTACTTATCATCAGCCGGAGGGTACTGCTCTTTAGAGTAGTCTTCCTCTTCCTCCTCCTCTTCAAAGCCTGACGGAACTGCTGTTTCTTTTCCTTTTCTTTCCCATTCATCATATGTTGTCGGAAAATCTAAGGTCCTTCTAGCTTGTCCTTCAAACCTTCTGCCCATGATTACCACACCAGCTGGTTTTTTCTCTTTCTCTTTTGCCAGCAAAGTCTTCAGCTCCTCCTGCCCCTTGGCTAGGGTCATGAGTAACTGTTGAAATTATGTGTTTTGAGCTTGAAGATCTTTGACCGTCTGTTCGAGATCCATCTTACTTAAATAAACAGTAGAGAGATGAGGAAACTTGTTGCAAAGACCTGTTTATGTTTATGATGAATGATATGTATACATGCAATGCTTTCAAGGATTTAAAAAATTCAAATTTGTTTTAAACAAAAAAACACACGTTATATTAATAAGATAGAAGTTGAGTACATCAATGCCCCTTGGGAAAAATAATACAAAATTCTAAGATAAAAAGATATTGCACATCCTTTTTGGTGCAATGTAGGTATTTAGAGTCTGCTCCTCATGAAGTAGCCGAGTGAGTTCCAAAACCTTCTTCTCGTTTGCGTAGAATTGGGATTCGAAAGTATCACGCTCTCCTTTGAGCTGTATCCAATCCCTTTGCAGGTCTTCAAGAGATGTGAGCATGTCAGGATGTAGGATAGTGTATGGAACTTCTCCCTCCTTAACAGGCTCAATGATCACCGGGAGAATGGAAGGATAAGGCATCATAAGACTTTGAGCGCGAGTTCGTACCCACTTGAGGTAAGGCTCAAGAGGGATGGAATTCTTGTGTCCTAAAGTCTTGCTATCCACCTTGTTTAGCATCCTCCAAGCACGGATAAATCTCTGGCGAAGTCCTTGATCGTCATTGTCGTAGTCGAGTACCAAGCCTTGAATCAGCATATCATGTGGGCCATCCCTTCGGGCATAACCAAACTGTCTTAGAGCTAAGCACGGGTTGTAGATGATGCCTCCCCTAATGCCAAGTAGAGGGACATTAGGGAATTCCTCACAACGGTCAACAATGATAACATTCTCTTTGGATCGAGAACACCAATGAATATCTGAATGTTTAAGCATCATTAACCTTTGTGACCACCTCAAACCTTGCTCATTCTTTAAGATTTATTTGGGGAAGATTAGAAATAAACCATCTTTCCAGGAGAGGAGTGCAACACATAAGAACACCTCTTTTCCTCATTGTACGAGTGTGAAAAGAGTGTAAGATATCCCCAAGCAATGTAGGCACCGGGTTGCATGACATGAAGATTTGGATAGTGCTCACATCTATGAGTTGGTCAGGATTGGGGAACAAGACCATACCATAGATAAGAAAAGCCGCAATCTCCTCAAAAGCTTGCAAGTCTAGGGAATTCCAACAGCTTTGGGCTTTCTCAAACAGAAACTTTTCCAAGAAGCCTTTGACGCCACTTCTAGTTTCCCAATGAGTTGTGACATCAGATGAGTGCAAGTGCAGGGCTTGAGCAATCTCTTCTGGCTTTGGATCTCTTTCCGTACCGTTGAAAGTTAGTTGATTGAGAATAGGAATCCTCAAAATTTGAGAGAATTCTTCCAAAGTAGGCATAAGTTGATAGTCAAGAAATGTGAAGCAATGATGCAAAGGGTCAAAGAACTGGAAGAGAACCTTCATCATATCCTCCTTTGTGTTGGAGGTGACCAAGTTGAGTAGACGACCATGCCTCTCGGTGAATGGAGAATTTTTAGGAATCATTGAAGCCATCTCCTTGAGTTGTGGAGGGATTCTTACAAGGTTGATTTGGATAGTTTTCCTGCGAAGTGAATCCATACCCTACAAAACAAGAACAAAGATGAATCTCCAAAATCCTTGAAATCATTAGTGGATGCATATGATGTTCATGATGTCCATGATGTTATGTACAAGTATGCATATACAAGCAAATCAAGCAAGTTCTTAGTTTTGGCTTGCATGGGGTTTTATAGGTAAGTACCCTTTTGAAGCCTAGTCGGCTCAACCTGTCCTAACAAAAGTAACCGGGTTCTAAGGAGCTCAATATCACTGGATTGTTTCCTTGGTCATTGTTTCAGCTCAAGCCTCTTTAATGGTGACCGAAATATCCCAAGAAACTAACTCTCAATGAGTGTAGTATTGAGTATCTACCAAGTTCGGACTGTACCAAAGCCGGTCATCTCACTACATCCTAAAGGCCAGGTTGGTCAAGTAATGGGTTCTAGAAATTCATTAGTGCTTCTTGACATCACTCAGCGGCCCCGTGTTCTCTTTGATTGACTCAAAGGCTACCGGTGCCCACAAATATGTCACACTAACATAGCTATTGCTTAGACCATGTCGGTATACCCCGCACAGTTTCCACAATGTATTGCTATTTACCTATAATGTTTCCCAAATCCGGGTGGAGGATTCAAACCCAAACAAAGAACCATAATGTAAAGCAAACAAGTCAAACAATGTAAGCAAATAAATGTGATCTAAACCCTAAGGTAACCCCACTTTTATTAAATCCCCAACAGAGTCGCCAGTTCTGTGATACGGTGGGAGAACTGACTTGAGGTTTTATGTTTTATCGCAAATGTCGCGGTTAGCAAGAGTCGCCACCGACTTTTCTTTTATCCAAAAGGAAATGTGAAAAAGAACAGGAAATACCTTTGAGATGTTTTCTTGAGTTCGGGGGGTAGATTATGAAAAGGGAAGGTGCTAGCACCCTTTTCATCCATGGTTTTCCATGGGCTCTTTGTTACTCGCTTAGATCACTTGCTTTTGTTTGAAATTATTTGGTGTGGTTTTGAAAGTATTTTGTAAAAGAGGCCATTCGTTTAGGCAATCTTTGTAATGATTCTCGTTCGTAAGAATGTATACAAAGATGTTTATCTTTTGAAAATGTTTTCAATGTTTGTAAGATGTTTTGAAATGTGTGTGTTAGTTTTAGAAAATAGCAAGGATTGTTTGTTTGAAATAGAGAAAGTAACTAGAAGCCATCTACCTACTCAAATGTATTTCTTATTCATTTTATATTCCTTTGACATTGTTGTGTTACCATTGATTTGGTAAGCAACCCTATCTTTGGATGTAAACGGGACGGGCGTGGGTCATCGTAGAACCATGATTAGAAATGTTGAAAGGTATCTTAGTGTTTTCGAGGGACTAATATCATTTTTGTCAGGCAACTTTTTGAATAGCATCATCGAGGGACTATGATCTTTTGATTTTGTTTGTTTGACCAAGATACTTTACATGCGTAACATGGCTATTTTTGTATAAGGCAACCGAGTGGAGGAACCCTAAGGGTGTTTGTGTGCAAGTGTGTTTTATTGCATGCATGATATTATCTTGAATTAGGATTTTCTATTTCATTGATTTTACCTTGCCATACATATCCTAATTGCTAGCATTTACATTTGAAAGCGATAAAAATGCGGAAATGTAAAGTCCTACGCTATTACAATATTTAGGGGGTGGGCGTACACACTTATGAATGGGGAATCCAGCGAGAAAAATAAAGAAAAATAACAAGGGGAAGAAAAAAAGAAAGAAGGAGGGGGTCAGCACGCTGTTGAGAGGAAGTCAGTAGTTCTGACCCTGGCCTACTGCAGGATATCAACCTATTAGTGAAAATGTATAGGTCAGAACTTCTGACCCTGGTGCGCTGCAAAACAGAAACCTGTTAGTGGGGGGATCAGAAGTTCTGACCCTGCTGGGAACACCGTAATTTTCAGAAGTTCTGATATTACTGATAACAAAACATGCCTCAAAAGTGCTGGCGTCAAAGTCAGAGCTTGGTTTCCCCCTATGCTAGTCAGAACATCTGTAATCTGGTTATTTTTCCACAAAACAGAAGGCATGCCTAGGACAGTTTCAGCAAGTTCCATAGCGCTCCAAAAGATAGAACCAAAAAGTCACAGACAAGTTCTGTACTGATTCACTTCCTACTTGAATATACATAGGCATGAAAATCTCAAAACATGTACAGCAGCAGCAGCATGATATCTACATTGTGTTTCTTGAGCATGCAAATATGATGATGTTTAAGCAGTGTGGTGAGAGTTAGCAGGTGCTTACCTTGATATAGGAAGAAATTTTGTGAACTGAAGTTAGCTTTGACTCAGGTAATATTTTGGACAGGTTCTTTGTATGGGTGGATGGAGAGTATATATATGGTCAGAAACTGTAGGGGCGTTCTTTAGTCAAGAAACAATTTGGGTATAAATGAAGTTTGGAGGCAGGAGATTCAAAGTCGTGTTTAAGGCTCTTGAAACACTAGGAATTTTGGCAGAGTTTCAAGGTGTTTTCTTGCTAAGATTTTCTGTTTCTTTTCTAGCAATTTTTCTGATGTTGGACCCTTTTTCCAATGGACAATGGTGCTCTATTTATAGGCAAAGCTTTGTGGATTTTTTAAACGTTAAGTGGCGCCAATACCACGCCATAGACGCTGACTTACTCTTGGAGAAAGTTCATAATTTTTTTTGATGATTGACAGCTTTTAGCCTAGGCTGGGTTAGTAAGCGAGGACTAAGGAAAAGTGACACCCATGAGCGAAAAGTAGCACATGAACCCATACCTAAATCTGCACAGGAGCGTTGTTATGCTGCACGTGGAGAGACCCTTTGGACAAGTGCTCAAAAGTAGTTGTGAGAATTAATGAGCATTAAATGGTGATGAGATTGGTCAAGACTAATAAATCTTGTAATGTGAGATTTGCATCATTACTTAAATCTGAGCCAACAATTCCTACTTCAGCATACAACGCACTCAAATTCTGATCTTAGTATCCAGTTGCCTCAACAAATTCTGAGGGTTCTCCAGACTTTCTAGCATGTCCTTTGGATTTGCTTCTGAAAAAATTCTGGACTTAGAGATTCTGTTTCAGTGCAACACCCAATCTTCTGACCCCCTTACCTTCTGATTCCAGCATATTCTGAAGGAGTTTTCAGGCTTTGTTGCTTTCTTTGCATTCTTTTAGCAAACTCTGACTGAATTTGCGTAATTGCTGAAAAAGCCATGTTCTGATTGAAGATTACATGCTGAACGACGTTTACATCTTCTAACTGAGTTGGCGTAGCTGCTGAAGATCCACATTCTGACTGAATGTTATGTGCTGAGCCAAGTTTGCAACTTCTGACCGCTTTTGCCTGGAGGTTGGTTTAGAAGTTCTGAAGTGTCATTTTTTCTTAAATACTTTAGAAAAAATCTAAGTATTTAGAATTTAACTTTTCCAAGGTAAATTTTGACTTTTGAGCTTGCAAATGACCACTTTGCCCTTGTAAATGGCTTGCTTGGAGAGAAATGATAATTCAAGGCTTGGATTTGTTTAAGAGAGAACTTTGAGAATCCAGGATGATTTCCTAAAGAATGAGAGGGTGAATTTTGGGGTACAACACCAAGGTCCGAGTTCAAACGGTCCAAGATAAGTCCAATCAACTTCTGTCAATGACAAGGGGCATTCGAAGACATTGGGGCGATAGTAGAGTTGGAATGCAATGAGATCATTTTCACATGGCTATTATCTTTGTTTTCAAAATTTTGATTTGACGATTTCCTATTACTAGGATTTCCGTCTCGTTGTACAAAAATGCCTATTCATGGGCAAAATATTAATACAAATATACTTTGAAGTGCAAACTTTCTATTTTTGTTTTGAATGCACAAAATGTCCAATGTCTAAAATTGAACGAACATATGCATATGAACATAATTAAAATTATTTGGCACACGTGTCCTGCTAAGCAGCAACAAGCATCTCTTTAATGTATATGGAATATCCCATAGAGTTATTTCATTATCATTATCCCCACAAAGACGGTTACAATAAACCATTCCTCAAACAAAGTTACCCATGAAGTCTCTTTGCATAGGTTGATACACAACCAAAGTCTCAATCTCTTGATGGCTCTCTCCCCAGCTAAGTTGATCTTACAAAGAATAAGCCTTGTGGATCTCTTCCTAAAAGAACTCGCCTCATCAACAGTTTATCAAGTATTCATCAACAAGGTTTATTTTCCCAACATGGTTTATTTCCCCAACATACAACAATCAACGAACAACAAATTTCCCCCGACATAATCTATCCTCCCCAGCTGAGTCTGTCTTCCTCGACTGAGTCTATCTTCTCCAGCTTGAGTTTTCCTCTCAGACTATTACAAATCAAAGGGCCACAACCCCTAATCCCTAGTAAAGTCATCAACAAAGTCTTTAATATCTCCAAAAGTTGTTGTGAAGCCTGGATCCGACCAGATAACAGTCAATTTCATTCATTCAAAACACCATGAAGACTGAACCCGGCCAGATAATAGTACAACTTTCCAAATGCTATGAAGATTGGACCCGACCAGACAATAGTTAACTTCTCAAGATACTATGAAACCTGGCCCGACTAGATAATAGTTTAACTCTTTGATATATTTAAGAACCTGGACTCAACTAGACCAGAGTCTAACTTCTTTTCCCCAATTGAGTTTGCCTCTATCCCAACAAGTTACTATGAAGCCTGGATCCGACCAAATATCAATTTTCAACTTCATATTTTCAAGAAAGTTATTGTGAAGCCTGGATCCGACCAGATAGCAATTCCCCTCAGAAGTTCGTTATGAAACCTGGAACCCGACCAAATAATAACTAAGTTCCAAGCAAGTTACCGTAAATCCTGGACCCGACCAGATACCAGTTCAACCCTATCTCTTCAGACAAGTTTAATGTGAAGCCTGGACCCGACCAGATAGCAATTAACTTCATCCACCTCAAAATATGTGAAGCCTATATCCGACCAGATATCAGTTCAACTTCGTCTATTCAAGCAAGTTATTGTGAATCCTGGAGCCCGACCAGATAATAACTAGCTACAATCCCCAGCAAGACACTATGAAGCCTGGATCCGACCAGATAATAGTATAACTTTTCAAAAACTATGAGGCCTGGACCCGACCAGAAAGTAGTTACCACTTCAAGAAATCTGCGAAGCCTGGATCCGACCAGATAACAATTCAATTTCAAGAAATTTTCTGCGAAGCCTGGAATCCGACCAGATAACAGATAATATATTCTTCCCTAGTAAGTTACCGTGAAGCCTGGATCTGACCAGATAACAATTGACTTCCTCATCCTCAGTAAATTGTTGTGAAGCCTGGACCTGACCAGATAACAACTATCATTCAAGAGTATTCCCCAGCGGAAGCATTCTTTTAACAAAGTTTGAAGATATGTATATTCCGCATCCCCAACAACAATCCGGGATTTAGCTTCCCAGAACTTCTCAGTAGTAGTCAGGGATTTATTTTCCTTGACGAATATGCATCTCACATTCATACATCATAGCATATACATACGAAACGCATTTAGCATGATCTCATTCATCTGGTGAACATCATGCATACATATGCATTTTACTAACCCTTTTTTCCACAGGTAAAACATCAGTTTTTAGTATGATTCGACCCAAGATTTGTGCTGATACTTCTTCCAGTATTTACCATCATTCCTCCAAATGGAATCTATAATCTCATTCCTAATACATCATCGAGTGCAAATTTCTGGGCACTCTAGTGTTCAATCATCTTCCACCTTCAAGTCACAAATGGCAGACTCACCAATCTAACTCTTTAGGTTTAAGAAGATTGAATAGGGGAAGCTGTTGTACCCCAAAATTTTCCCTCTCATTTCTCAAGTAATCTCTCACAAGATCTCCATTGATTCAAGACTGCACAAGATTTGATCAGCTCAAGATACTTCCTCAACCACTAACAACTCAAAATTAGGGTTTGAGTTTGCAGAAGGAAAACTGGATTTTTAATGCCCCATATGACTTTCATGGATCATTTTGGACCCTCAAGATTGCTCATGTCAAGTTTCAAGTCTTGGATCACCTTTTTGCTCAGTTAATTGATCAGATGACCTAAAATCAACTATATTGGGGAAAAATCAAATATGGCTAATTTACAGTCAAACTTCATAATTTTTTATCCATATCAACACCATGAACTCATATATGTCAATTGATCAAGTTTGCATCACAATTCCTCAAGAAATTTGACCAGATCATCAAAAGGGCAAAATAGTCAAAATTAGGGTTTTGGATGAGTAGGTGCAATTTTTGATTTTTGACCTAACAAATAACCTATTGGTTCAAGGCATGATCTCAAGGATTCAAATGTTTCATTTTGACCTAATGGCATGGCTAAAAACATTTCTCAAGTTCAATTGATTGATAGTTGAATTTCAGTCAACTGATGAAAAGTCAACTGTACACTAAAAAGTCAAACTTTGACTTTTTAGTCAAAGTAAAGTTTAAAAGATTACAATTCATCAAGACATGTCAAAATATGAAACTTGTTCATCAAGAAACCAAAAAGTCAATATTTCATTTTGAAAAGTCAAAATTTCTAAACTTAGAATTTATTTCTAAGTGTTGAAAATTTCATTTTTTCATAACTTTGAGCCAAATTTTCACCATGATGCAATATGATTCAAGAGAAACTTCCAACTTGAAAGTTGTAGATCTCAATGAGATCTAAAACATTATAGAGTAGAACTTTTTCTATAAATGCTTGGATTTCAAGTTATGATTTTGTGAAGACATGTTCATAAAACTTGAAGACTTAGTGAAAATTTTGCCCTAGTTTAGGCAGGATTTTGACCTAACTTCATGACAATTTTTCACATAGTTCCAAGTTGAATCTTCAAAAATGTCCAACATAGAGGTTGTATAGGATGTTACAAGCTTTCCAAAATATCCAATAAATTATTGAGATTATTTTTGAGCTAAGATAATCGAAGCCATGAAGTTAGGGTTTCATTCTTGTATTACAAGTCAATTTTGTGATGAACACTTGATCCAATCTTCAAGAATGCTGTACAAACCTCACTTTGAAGGCTTCTTAATTGCTTTTCACTCCATAATTAAATGTCTACACAACTTTTAGAAGCTTTAATCCAAGCATTCAATGCATTGCCCATGCTTAATACCATTTTAGGAAGAAAGGCAACATTACCATTTTGGAAAAGTGGCTTTTATGCACAAAGTCAATTCTTGAGCCTCTAACTTGTTCCTCCTACACAAGCTTCCTCTATAAATTCATAAGAACATGTTTAAAGTTTGCAACCACTCTAGATAGCATAGAATAAGCCTTGGGAAGATGTTTGTCATGTTTACTTCAAAAACAAGCAAAGCTACCACAACTTGAGAATTCAAATTTTGAGTTGTTGTAACACTTGAAACCTCTTGCCTATAAATACATGCACTATTTGCAAGCTAAAGGAGGAACGCTTAAGCCCTGAAACACCCTAAAATAGAGAATCACCAAGAACACCTCAAAACTTGTCATTTTTGAGTTTTGAACCCAATCTTCAAATCTACTCGTGCGTTTCTTGGCCTTTTGGTTCCTAAAGCTTCTAAACATCATACATAGACAATCCCACACCCTAAAATACTTCTGTAACTCCATCTTCATCGTCCTCCATTTTCAAAAACTGAAGCTTGCACCTTGACTTCTCCAAGCCATTCCAGCCATCCATTGCTCAAGCTAAGCATTGTATTAGCTTCCTGGGAACTTGAGGAAGCTAACCTGATCATTGCAACACCTTGAATCAAGCTCATTTGCATTTCATGATTTCCAGTTTTGAGGTATATTTTCTGAACTTCTATCTTTTCATTTAGGCATTGTTAAGCTTGCATTTGTGAAGATAAAATGTAGTCATCATTTCCATGAAGCTGTACATGTCCATAGACTTCATTTATATTGATTGAGCTTAGAGAATTTTAGGTTTGAATCTCTGAAAAAAGTTAGGTCAGAATTTGATACTTTTAGAAATTCTCTTTCATCTTTGATTTATAGCTTATGATATTTATATGATTAGATTCATATGGAAAAATGGAGCAACTTTCATGTTTGCATCTTTCATTTTTATTGAGAAATGAGCAAGTTACAGGAACCATGGCTGGAGGTTGAAGATGAAGTTATTTTCAGGACTAGATTGATGTTATGTATTTTTTATTTTGCTTATGTTAACGGATGTACAGTCACCCCAGTGGCAAGGCAGCGCGTGTTTCATGTCTAGGGCGTGGGTTCAAGCCTCAGCGCTGCCACTTTTTATTATTTTTCACATTTCCTCTCTTTTTTGCTCCAAACAGCTAGCGCATGGGCCTCCTGCTGGACCTTGTCATTTTTTTGCTAACTTCTAACCCCTGCCTTCACTTCCACACACCTGGCCTAAACTTTTTTTAATTTAATTTTTTTTCTTCTTATTTTATTTTATTTCAGTTTTTCTTTATTATTATTTTATTATTATTATTATTATTATTATTATTATTATTATTATTATTATTATTATTATTATTAATAATAATAAAAATCCAAAAATATTTTTATTTATTATTTTCACACTTATTTATTTTCTTTATAAAGACAAAAGACAAACATTTTCTTAACAAATTAATTTATTTTTTTCTTAATAAATTAATAATTAGATTTAGGTTTAATTATTTTTCCTTTTTTATTTTAAATTAATTTAGAACTTAATTTTCTTTTAATTAATTAATTACCATGTTATTTTTAATAACTTAAAACCTTTCATAAAAAAACCCTAAAAAATTGCTTTCTAACTTAATTTCTTTCTTAATTAGTTTAGGTTTAATTTTATTTAATTTTAATTTTTCATTTTCTTAATTAGGTCAAAACTAAACCCTTAACAAAAACCAAACAAAAATCATTTCTTTTTTCCATTTACATTCTTGCATTATTTTCTTTTCAATTCTTGTACATTATTCAATATGGTTGTAATAGATAATTAGGTTTAATTTTCTTGCAATCCCCATTTGTAAATTTGTATACCCCCTCCCCTAATGATGTCATAGCGTAGTAATTTTACTTTTCACAATTTATCGCTTTCATAAATGTTAGTAATTAGGGTTTGTATGGAAAGACAAAATCAACAAGTAGCAAACCCTAATTCAAGATAAAATAATGCATGTAAATCAAACACACTTGCACCCCTAGGGTTAACTCCACTTTGTTGCCTTACAATAATGGTCATGTTATGAATGTGGGATGTCTTAGAAAAAACAAATCAAAAATACAAGATCATAGTCCCTCGATGATGCTACAAATGTTGCCTTACAAATGATCTTAGTCCCTCAAAAAGAAATGCTAAGATATCTCACAACATTGCTATCATGACTATACGATGGTCCACGCCCGTCCCTTTATATCCAAAGATAAGGCTTTTTACTAAATCAAAGGTAAGATAGAAATATCAAAGGAAGGAAGAAATGAACAAAGACTTTTGAGTAGGTAGATTGTTCCTAGTTTCTTACTCACTTTCAAATCAAACATCCTTGCTTATTTTCAAAACAAACTTTAAAAACACAAAATATTTTCAAAAGTCCAACACTTTGTATACGTTCTTACGAATGAGAACTATTACAAAGTTTGCCTAAACGAAGGCTCCTTTTCAAAATACTTTCAAAATTACCACAATGCATATTTTCCAAACAAAGCACATTTTCAAACAAAAGCAAGTGATCTAGCAAGAAACTAAGAGCCCATAGATAAATATGGATGAAAAGGGTTCTAATACCTTCCCTTTTCATAATCTACCCCCCAAACTCAAGAAATAATCTCAAAGGTCTTTCCTGTTCTTTTCAGCCTTTCCTTATTGGATAAAAGAAAAGTCAGTGGCGACTCTTGCTAACCGCAACAATTGCGATCAAACGCAAAACATCCTAAGTCAGTTCTCCCACCGCATCATATATACATTCCGCAATAATAAGACTTCACTAAATCTTTATTCAATTAGTCAGTCGAATGAACCTTAAATAACCAGCTTCACACCCTTTTAAAATATTGGACTTCCTTCGACGTCTTCTTATTTCCTTCAAAGTGCATATCATAGAAATTCTAGCCAACACTATGTTGAATAGGATTTTTGGAAATATTAATAGCACTCAAGTTATCATAGAATAATATCATGACATCTTGTGTGACATTATACTCGGTCAGCATCTGCTTCATCTACACCAGTTGAGAGCAACTGCTACCTGCTACTGTGTACTAAGCTCCAGGAGTAGACAAAGATACACAATTTTGTTTCTTGCTAAACCATGAAATCATATTGTTTCCCAAGATGAAACATCCTACATAGGCACTCTTTCTATCATCTGCACTTCCATCCCAATCAACATCACAATACCCCATCAATACTAAATTTGAATCATGAGAATACAACATTCCATACTCACATATACCATTCACATACTTTAGAATTCTTTTGACTTGATTGATGTGACTCACTTTGGATTCTGCTTGATATCTAACACAAACTCTAACAACAAAGGCTATATCTGGCCTGCTAGCTGTAAGATATAGAAGGTTACCAATCACGCTCCTATATAAACTCTAATAAACACTCACTCCCTTTTCAGTCTTGGATAACTTTAGGTGTGTAGGAGCAGGATTCCTCTTATGGATGGAATTCTCCATTCCAAATTTCTTCACAATATTCTTTGCGTATTTTCTTTGACAAAGAAAAATGGAGCCTTCCATCATCTTTATTTGCAGACCAAGAAAGTATGTTATCTCACCTACCAAACTCATCTCAAACTCAGATTGCACATGCTTGACGAAATTTCGGACCTTCTCATCTGAAATCCCTCCAAACATAATGGCATCCACATAGATCTAAGCTATAATAAGTTTTCCATCTTTCTCTTTGACAAATAGAGTCTTATCAATTCCTCCCTTTCTATATCCATGATTAATGAGAAACTCAGTCAATCTCTCATACCATGCTCTTGGAACTTACTTTAAACCATACACCAAACACCCTAACCTTATCCCCTACAAAGAACATGTGCAGACATTAATCCCAGGTTTTGAGAAAATTACCTTCGAGCATTTCCCGCAAGAAGAAAATCAGCTAGCAGACGCACTAGCCACAATGTCATCCGTGTTTAAACTTAAATGGGATAATGAGGCTCCGCAGATCACCATTGAATGAATGGATGAACCAGCTCACTGTCACGAGATTAATACTGAAGAAGTAGTGGACCAGCCTTGGTTTCACGAAGTCAAGAGGTATCTCGAGGCTCAAGAATATCCGGAAAGAGCTTCATTCAATTATAAGAAGTTCTTAAGGATATTCTCTTCTAAGTTCTTCCTTAGTAATAGAATTCTCTACAAACGCAAACATGACTCTGTGTTACTTTGGTGCATAGACAAGGTTGAAGCAGAAAAGATCATGGCTGAGTTACATGAAGGAACTTTTGGCACCCATTCCAGTGGGCATACGATGGCAAAGAAGATCCTACGGACAAGTTATTACTGGTCTACCATTGAAGCAGATTGCTATCAACATTCTTGAACCTGTCACAAGTGTCAGATTTATGCTAACAAGGTGCACGTACCTCCGGTTCCTTAGAATGTCTTGACAACTCCTTGGCCCTTTTCTATGTGGGGGATTGATAGGATTGGGGAAATCAAGCCAACAACCTCTAATGGACACCGCTTCATCTTAGTGGCCATTGACTATTACACAAAGTGGGTTGAGGCGGCTTCTTTCACTTCCGTTACCAAGAATGTCGTTGCCCGGTTCATTAAACAGAATCTCACCTGTCGGTATGGTATCCCAGAGAGGATCATCACAGACAATGGTACGAATCTAAACAATACTATGATCACTTCCCTGTGCGAGCAATTCAAGATCCAACATCATAATTCTTCCCCTTACCGGTCAAAGATGAATGGTGTTGTCGAAGCCGCAAATAAGAACATAAAAAAATAATATAGAAAATTACAGTCATGTACAAAGACTGGCATGAGATTCTACCATTCGCTCTCCACGGGTATCGTACCACAACACGCACATCAACCGGGGAAACACGCTACTCTCTGGTATACGTCATATAGGCTATCTTGCCTATTGGGGTCCAAATCCCCTCTCTGAGAATCATGAAGGATGCAGGTCTGAACGAAGATGATTGGATCCAGACTCGACTTGATCAACTGAACTTGATTGATGAGAAAAGGCTTACTACTGTATGTCATGGTCAGATGTATCAAAAATGGATGATCAAGGCTTTCGACAAAAAGGTCAGACGCCAAGTATATCAAGTCAGGGACTTGGTGATCAAACGTATCATACTACCGCAAGGTAATCCCAGGGGAAAATGGACTCCTACATATGAAGGACCATTTGTAATCAAAAGTATATTCTCTGGTGAGGCAATGATCTTGACCCCCATGGATGGCGACGACCTGCCGCACCCTGTGAACGCGAACATAGTCAAAAGATACTACGCATAAGAGACCTGCTAGGTTGACACACCTAGGAAAAACAAGGGCATCTCGGTGAACCAAAAATGTTTGGGAAACAATTAGGGATAAAACAAAAAAATTTGTACACCCGGCAAGATGAAAACGCGAAAGGGCGGCTTAGGCAAAAAAGGGTATCCCGGTGGACTGAAAACCTGAAAGGGCGGTCCAGGAAAAAGGTAGGGAATTAAAGAGTATGACTATGTCCTATTGGATCACCTTACGGATAACCTGCAAACTCGACGGTTCTGATCAATTCAATCAGATTCATACAAGGCAACAAATAGATAAGATGCTCAGAGGCACGAAGGCTATAGCAGAATGGGAACCCCATGGGATTATTTCACATAGCTATCTTTTCTTTGTATCAAATTTCCATTTTTTACAACGACATTCTCTTACTATAATGTTTGTCTCATTGTGCAAAAATACTTACTCAAAGTCAATACAAAGATATCTCTTTGAAAGTGCAAAACTATTTGCTTTTCTTTATTTTTGTCTTTTGTTTACAAAAACGTCCAATGATTTATTTTTGAACATATGCATTTGAACGTAACTACTGTTTACAAATGAACAAAATAAAAAGACAACCACTGATGGCTTTAAGAGATAGGGAAATCTCTCTAAGTTATTTCCATAAAATCCCCCACAGTGTGCGGTTTAATCCCCAGCAGAATAAAACTTCCAGCTATCACTCCCCGATAGAAGTCACCAAACTTCTCAGGATTCCCCAACGGGATCTCACAAGCAGTACACGGCATTTCCCTTACAACAGAGTTTATTTCTCTAAGCAGAAATTCATCAACACTTCAACTTCAAAACATAAAGACTTTCACTCTGTATCCTCAACAGCAGTCGGGGATTTATTTTCCCCAATCCAACAAACAGTATAGCAGATTAGCTCACATATGCGTACATCGCATCCATATATCATAAACATAAATAACAAGAATTCATATATCACAGAGTACCATGCATTTTATACGTCATGACATTACACACAACTAATCTTTTACCCTTTTCAGGATAAGATTAATCAATGACTATCATCAACAAATTACAAAGGTCAGAAATTGATACCTAAGATAAGCCAGGACAATTATCTACACGACCAACTGAAGCAATCCAGCACGGGTTCTTCAAATTCGGCTTTTTAGATACAGTTCAAATGCGTTCCAGACACGGATGCCATCCTGATACTCATTCAGATTCAACCTTCATATACAGTTCAGATACGCTCCAAACACGATGTCATCCTGATACTCATTCAGATTTAGCCTTCAGATACAGTTCAGATACGCTCCAGACACGGATGCCATCCTTATACTCATTCAGATTCAATCTTCAGATACAATTAGGATGTGCTCCAGACACGGATGCCATCCTGATACTCATTCAGATTCAGCCTTCAGATACAGTTCAGTTACGCTCTAGATGCGGATGCCGTCCTAATACTCATTCAAATTCAGCCTTCAGATACAATTCAGATACGCTCCAGACGCAGATGCCATCCTGATACTCATTCAGATTCAATTTTCAGATACAGTTCAGATACGCTCCAGACACGAATGCCATCATGATACTCATTCATATTCAATTTTCAGATACAATTCAAATACGCTCCAGACACGGATGCCATCCTGATACTCATTCAGATTCAATTTTTAGATACAGTTCAGATACGCTCCAGACACGGATTCCATCCTGATACTCATTCAAATTCAATTCTCAGATACAATTCAGATACGCTCTAGACACGGACGCTATTATGATACTCATTCAGTTTCAGCTTACAGATACGGTTCAACAATCATGTTTGGATGGAGTCTACAAGCCCATCTCTAACAAATTTCCATCATCCCTCCCAATGGCATCTTTAATCCCATTCCCTATACCATCAACCATCACATCACCGAGTGCAAATTTCTGGGCACTCTAATGTCCAATCATCTTCCACCTTCGAGTCACGAATGGCAAAACTCACCAATCTAACTCTTAAGGCTTAAGAAGATTGAACAGGGGAAGCTTTTGTACCCCAAAATTTTCCCTCTCATTTATCAATAATTTTCTCACAAGATCTCCTTTGGCTCAAGACTGCACTAGGGTTGATCAGCTCAAGACACCTCCTTAAGCACTAATGACCAAAATTAGGGTTTAAGATTGCACAACGATATTTGAACTTCCAATGCCCCATGTGACTTTCATGGATAATTATGGACCCTCAATATTACTCATGCCAAGTTTCAAGCTTTGGATCACACTTTTGCTCAGTCAATTGAGCAGTTGACCTAAAAATCAGCTATATTGGGGAAAAATTCAATTGTGGCCAATTTACAGTCAAACTTCATAATTTTTTATTCATATCAACATTTTAAACTCATATGTATCATTTGATCAAGTTTGGACCACAATTCCTTAAGAAATTTGATCAAATCCTCAAATGGGCAAAATGGTCAAAATTAGGGTTTTGATTGGGAAAGGGCAATTTCTGATTTTTGACCTAGAAAATAATCAATTGGTTTAAGGAATGATATCAAGAGTCCAATTGCATCATTTTGACCTAATGAAATGGCTCAAAACATTGCTCAAGTCCAATGGATTGACAAATGAATTTTCAGTCAACTAATCAAATGTCAACTGTATACTGAAAAGTCCAGCTTTGACTTTTTGGTCAAAATCAAATGCCAAAGATAAAAATTCATCAAAGCATGTCAAAATATGAAACTTATTCATCAAGAAATCAAAAATTCAAGATTTCATTTTGAAAGGCTAAAATTTCTAAACTTAGAAAATTTTCTAAGTGTTGGAAATTTCTTATTTTTTCACAACTTTGAGCAAAATTTTCACCATGATGCAAGATGATTCAAAAGAAACTTCCAACATGAAAGTTGTAGATCCATGAAATATACAACATTTCTTTACATAACTCTTTCCAAAAGTGCTTGGATCACAAGTTATAATTTTAAGAACACATGGTCATGAAACAAAACACTTAGTGAAATTTTGTCCTAATTTGGTCAGGATTTTGACCCAACTTCATGGCACTTTTTCATATAGTTCCCAGGGGAATTTTCAAAAATGATTCAAATAGGGGTTGTAGAGAACATTACAATCTTTCCTAAATGTCCAATAACTTCTTGAGATCATTTTTGAGTAGGGAGAATCGAAGAGATGAAGTTAGGGTTTTCTCACTTGAATTACAAGGCATTTTGTGATGAACAAGATTAAAAATTCAAACTTATGTTGCATAAACTCTACTTTGCAGGCCTCAAACTTGTTAGGCACTCCATAATTAATTGCTTGCACAGATGTTAGAGGTCTCAATTCAAGCGTTCAATGCAAGGCCATGCTTTATATCCATTTTGGGAAGAAAGTGCACAATGCCATTTTGATAAAGTAGCTTTTTGCATAAAACTTGTTCTTGAGCCTTGCACTTGTTCTCTTCTGATCATACATGTCTTATAACTCAAGAGAAACTTGTTTAGACACTTAAAATCACCCAACCCATGCTTTTACTACACATTGAAACTTGTTTTCCCACTTTTCTTCAAAATCAAGTAACCTAGCAATTAGCTTGTAACTTGTACTTATGACTCTCCAAAGGACTCAAACCCTTTTGCTTATACATACACAAGTTATTTGCCACAAATTCCACACATACTTGAGCCCTAAAAACACCAAAACCACAGAATCACCAAAAACACCTCAAAACCTGCCATTTTTGAGTTTTGAATCCAATCTCCAAATTTACTCGTGCGTTTCTTGGCCTTTTACTTTTAAAAGCTTCTAAACAACATACACAAACAATCCCAACACCTGCAACACCACTATAACACCTCCATTATCATCCACCATTTTCAAAAACAACACCCTGCACCTTGACTTCTCCAAAACTCCTCAGGCACTTACAGCTCAAGCTAAGCATCACATTAGCTTCCTGGGAACTTGAGGAAGCTAATCCAATCATTAGAACTCACTAAAAGTTACTCAAACTCAAAACACGATACCATCTTGCAAGGTAAGTTTTCTGACTTTAGATCTTTTCATACAGGCATCATTAATGGTTTATTTGTGAATGAAAAATATAGATATCATTTATTTTGCTTGAGCTTAGAGAATTTTAAGATTGAAGTTTCTGAAATTTTTAGGATTCAAATTAGGGCCATTAAAATTCATGCTTATCTTTGATCTATAATTTTATTGCTTTGCATTTCTGAAATCGTGAGGAAATTTTCTACAAGTTTCCTGTTTACATTTTTCATTTTTGTTGAGAATTGAATGAGGTACAGAGGTTCTGGCTGGGCGTGAGGTTGAAGATGAAGTTGGCCTCAGGAACGTGTTTACCATATATATTTATGGTTTGATTTATATAAACGGATGTATAGCCACCCCATTGGTAGAAGCGCGCGCCTGTCACTATAGGGACCTGGGTTCGAGCCCCAGTGGTACCCTTTTGGATTTTTTTTCATATTTTTCATATTCTGACTCTTTTTTTGGCAGCGCTGGGCCTCCCTTGGGCCTTATGTTTTTTTTCTTACTTCTGACCCCCTTGTTGGCTATTTACACCCTGGCCCATTTTTATTTTCTTTATCTTATTTTTATTTATTTGTTTTCTTAAATATTTTATCTAATACTAAAAAAACCAGAAAAAATATAAAAAACATTAGATTTATATTTTGATAAAATTTATTTATTTTTTTACACAAAAAAATTATTTTATTTAATCATACTTTATTTATTTTACTAATTGTTTTGTAAATTTTATTAAAAAACTAGGGTTTTAGTTATTTTCTTTTACACCATTTAAATATATTATTTTAAAATATTAAAAGACCAAAAATATTTTATAATACTATAAATTATTTTTAAGATAAAAATACCAAAAAATATTCTTCTTATAAACTTCGTTTCTTTTTTTTTTTAATTAATAAATTAGGGTTTTATTTAAATTCTTTTCCTAGTAAATTCAGGTTTTATTTTTTATTAATTTACTTAATTATTTTTCTTTTAATTAATTAGTCTAAAACCAAAACCCATTTTCTCTAAAAAAACCAAACAAAAATCCATTTTCTTTACATTTACATTCTTGTATATTTATTTATTTTTGTACATTTATTTATCCAAAATTCAATATGGTTGTAATAGATAAATTAGGCTTTATTTTCTTGTAATCCCCATTTGTAATTTGTACACCCATTTTCTTTTATGGAAAGCGCTGTCTATTACCCCCCCCTTTAGCAGCGCTTTTCCTTATTATTTTTTAATTTTATTTCAATCACTTTAGACAGCGCTTTCATGAAAAGTGTTGTCTATTACCCCCCCTTTAGCAGCGCTTTTCCTTATTTAAATTTTTTTTTTCAATCACTTTAGACAGCGCTTTCATGAAAAGCGCTGTCTATCCCCCCCCCCCCCCCCCCCCCCTTAGCAGCGCTTTTCCTTATTATTTTAAAAAAAAAATTTCAATCACTTTAGACAGCGCTTTCATGAAAAGCGTTGTCTATTACCCACCCTTTAGCAGCGCTTTTCCTTATTTTAAAATTTTTTTTTTCAATCACTTTAGACAGCGCTTTCATGAAAAGCGCTGTCTATTCCCCCCCCCCCCCTTTAGCAGCGCTTTTCCTTATTATTTTTTAAAATTTTTTTTTCATTTAAAACAAAACGTTGCCTACCAAATTTAATCTCACCATTTTTGCACCAGAAATTATAGCTTCATTATAATATTTTAAACAACAACAACATCAATATACCACAATGAAACAATATTATAACAACATCAATATTCATCTCTTAAATCCTTTTTGCACAATATACACAACAACAACATTAATATATACCACAATGAAACAATATTATAACAACATCAATATTCATCTCTTCAATCCTTTTTGCACAATATACACAACAACAACATTATTATATACAACAATGAAACAATATTATAACTACATCAATATTCATCTCTTCACTCCTTTTTGCACAATATACACAACAACAACATTAGTATATACAATAATGAAACAAAATCAACGATGAATATATAACTCTATCTTCTACATCGAGCTGCACCTATATAACCGAAAACAAAATCAAAAAATCAAAATTCATACAAGTTACCAAATAACAACAACAAAAACAATAATATTGTAACACAACTATAACGAAATATATTATATTCTCAAAACTCAAAGTTATACCTTATAATAAAACTCTCAACTCCATAACAAATTGGCACCAATCCTCCATAAGTTCATCCAATTGATCTTTTGAGTATGAAGCACACTTGAATTCATCAAAGTACTACAAAATAATATAACATAGTATGATTTAATTAAAATACTAAGTCATTTTATGGGAAATATGAAAATAATTCCTAAGTTAGAAATTCATACCGTGGATGGAATCTCTAATCGGTCCAAAAGAATAGTTTCTTTCATAAACCTCAACATAAAATAACCGCAATCTACACCATTGCGCTGACGAGGACACTACACATGGAAAGAAAATACGGATATACATCAAGATATACACCCTAACTTGTTTTATCAAGTATCATCGCTATATAATCAAAACTGTGAAAATCTATACCTCCACTTTGATCTAAGAAATATTGTTGACTCTACTCCTTGGTACTTGAATATCTCTTTGTGCTCGAAAAATTTGTAGAATGCTATAATAAAATAATAACGAATATTTAGAACTATCGCACATAAATAATTAAATATACATAGTAATATTTTGGAACAATGTCACTTACGTGTCAATCGTCTTCTTCATATCTGGGTATGTTGTCCAATCATTGCTCAATGAATCCAGATAATATACAATTTCTATCACAGGATTAATTGCAACCAATAACCAGTATCCACTGGAATATTAAACAAAGGTTAGATGGAAATTTTCTGCACAACGTTAAAAAACGAAAAATTATAATAGAGGTAATTTAGAATGAAAATCTTACTTGGGGCCAGTATTATATGGTAAAAAGAACAATTTTTCTGTATCTTTGCTGGCCATAAATAAACTGAGCACAAATGCTATTACTTCATCTGGTTTTGAGATTATTGACCCTGCATGGACAATGTTGGGATTTATGAAAGCGAATATGGACTCCAATCCACGCGGGCGAATCAACTTGTCATACAAAAACCTTAAATAAAAACATCATTAACATTAATTATTCATTGAAATGAGTAAATAAATTCTGCAATTAATTAAACAAAGTTGATTGGAGTATACCTGATGTATGTATTGATAACAACCATGCCTAATGTCAAGTGTCAAAAAACTTCTTCCAAATCCTCCTTACCAATTGCTGTCATGCCTTCAGAACCATAAATCCCTTCATGCAGGGGTATAAGAGAAGTACCACCTTGCGAAATAGTTGTGAAGCTTATAAATGTCTGAAGGCACGACCTATATTGTGAAGTAGTTTTCTTTCTAGCCCCGGTCCTCTTAGCAACACTCTTTGTTTCTGTGGGAATGTTGCTAATTACAGGCTCCTTACCCCTACTTACAGCTTCAATCTCTTTAGCAGGAATAATCTAAATATCATAAAATTAGAGTGGTCAAGTATAGGATGACAAATTAACATTATCTAAGCATAAATATCATATAATTTTGTTGTACCTGTTTTTTTGCTGTCACTGACTCCTTTGGCCGCGTAATCCCTTTATCTTTTGGTTTGGGTTTTATAGGAGTCTAACATTACCATGCAAAAAAAATGTAAGTAAAACGAACGTAAAAAATTTGAGTACTAAAAGGTTCATAACGGTTTTAATTATACCTCATCATCTATGCGAACAAGCCTTGACGGCCATGCAACAAACGCTCCTATTGCCTCTCCCACCAATGTTGCATCCGAAACTTCATCTGGGATTGGTAATAACGCACCCTCCTCTAAAGCAATATCAATCGACACTTTTAAATATCCAGAAGGGAGTGGTTTATGATGAAGTACTTCTCCCAGAGTGTTATGGACTTTTCCCTTGCCAACCATGCAATAAGTTGGTGTCTCTAAAAAGAGTTGACAAGGTGAAATACCCTAAAATCAATAATAAATATGACATCGTTAATGTGTATATATGTCAGTTAAATAAATTACACTAATTTAATTTCATAATAATATATGTAAGTACCTCGGGAATACTCGGTTGAGCTGCACAATTGACACTAGCTATGTCACTAGCTTCTTTAACACCCGAAGCTTCCCTTTCTGATTGGTATTGTCTTGCTTTTTCCTTCCTCAATTCAAGAACTTCAGTTTCTAATGCATCCAACCTTGCCTGCAGTTCTTTATTGCTAGCATATTTTGTCTTTGGATTGTACTTTTTCAAGGAGGTTGGAGTAACCCCATGTCCTTTACCCCTCACCCGACCAGAATACTCACGAACATCTAATGCTCGACTAAGTATGCTCCTGCAATCATCTGGTGGAGATGTAGGCTGAGACAGACTCTCCTGAAATTCATATGAATATTGGAAAAACATGAATACTATATATTAATAAAATTTTGATTTAATTAGAATTAATGTTATACTTACGCATTTTTCAAAAAATTGTTGTACATCTTCTTTGAGAACTCCATCCTTACCCACACGGGCAGCCTTCCACAAAACATGCTCCGGAAGAGATGTTTCCAAATTACTCTCCTCTTTTAACTACACATTAACACAAAAAACAGGCTCAGTTATAACTATTGATGAACAAGTATATCATTGCAATTTGTAAATACTTACTATTTTTTGTTCTAATCGTTCATATCCCAAACGTCCTTTTTTGTATGGATATGAGGGAGATGATGCTCTTAGAAGATTTACTTCACTTACACTCTGAAATTTTGGGGTTTTCCGTTTGGCTTTAAAAACATCCCATTCTTTAACTGAAATCACATCCGCATATTCTGCTGGACGCTCTGTATCAACAAATTTTTTTCCGGCATCTCTAAGATATTTCCTGTTTAAATATGTTCTAAACCCTCTTAGTATTTTGTCGGCCAATCCAAGACAATAATCTTTTCTTTTGTCATCAATGTTGAAAGACCTATACAAAAAACATACACAAAGTGCGTTAGTATAAGTAATTTAAAGACATAATTTAAAGTACATAATCGTAATTTAAAGACATAATTTAAAGCACCTGTATCTCACTCCAGATTTTGTTTTTAGCATCATTCAGCTTATCATCTCTCCACTCATCACAAGTTATTGGAATTTCTCTCCTTACAAGTGTGCCAGTGTAACTTGTCAATTTAGAACCGTTAGGCTCAATTAATTGGTCATTTGGACTCCAATGCACATCATATTTTATACCCCTATCTCTATTACGAATGATATTCTTCATAATAGTTTTTCCTCTTTTTATTTCTTTTTCCACTCCCTTACTGTATTTTCCTCCATCATTGTCTCCATCATTAATAGAATCATCGTGAGGGTGCTCCTCGTTACTAGCCATCTAACCTGTAATAAAGAAAAACATTAGTATCTAATGACAAATATTTAATTCCAAATATATAATTCCAAATATCTATTCAGTATATAAAATGACAAATATCAATTGAGTATATAAAATGACAAATATCAATTGAGTATATAAAATGACAAATATCAATTGAGTATATAAAATGACAAATATATAATTTATTAGAAGTTTGCTAAGTGTTAACAGGTATGGAGGAATATATATTACCTCTTTCAATAACATCTCTTTCTTTTCTTGGTTGCATTCCGAATTACTTGTCTCTTAAGAACGCGGACGGAGGGATTGATCCAAATTCCCTCATCATGATCTTTTCTGATATATGATTCATCCGCTGTAGTATCATCATCTCGATCGTTTCTAATATACGACTCATTCTCAACATCAACATCAACTTGATCCACACTTTTATCATCAATCACTTTGTTAGATAAAAGCACTATAGACCATTTCGTACTCTTCGGGTCTGTGACATAGAACACTTGTTTAGCTTGAGAGGCTAGAATAAAAGCATCATCTTTGTACCCTACCCTACTAAGATCCACTTGCAAAAACCCTGACTTATCCATTCGTATGCCACTAGTATGTACCCACTTGCAACCAAAGATAGGAATCTGAAACTTCTCATAATCAAACACCCAGATGTGATTGATAACCCCGAAATATGACAAATTTTCATATTTGGGGTTTAAGTCCTTCACACCAGAAATGTGCATTGCTTCACATACCACCGTGACACCACTATTTTGCATGGTACTTTTCTCATCTTGTTCTTTGGTATAAAATGTGTATCCATTAATTCTGTATCCTCTATAAGAGAACACAATCGAACTTGGACCATATGCCAAACATCTCAACTTGTCTGATATTGAAGCAGGATCTGAATGAAACTTCGAATATATATGATCCTTAAACCAATGTATAAAACTTTGATTGTGCTCTCGTACTATCCAATTTTCATTTCTACTTTGATTCTCACCTCAGAGTATAGCCTTGTGCATTTCAACAAACGGCTCAACCTCAGTGTCATTGTGCAGAACATACAAATGCACTTGATCCCGTTCATCCCTTGATACTGTCACAATTTCATTTCCAATTAATTTTTTACCTTCTTTTTTTTCGAAAAAATGAGATTTGGGGAGTCCAATGGATTGCACATTGGAGAAAAAATCAGTACAAAACTCAACTGCTTCTTCAACAACGTATCGCTCAACGATACAACCCTCTGGATGACTTCGGTTTTTACGTACCCTTTTAATATTTTCATATAACGTTCAACAGGGTACATCCATCTCATATAAGCTGGTCCACACAATTGTGTCTCTTTCACAAGATGAACAACAAGATGTACCATAATGTCAAAAAATGATGGAGGAAAATACATTTCAAGGTCACACAGAGTAATAACGATTTCTTTTTGTAATACTGGTAAGATCTCAGGATCGATCACCTTACTACAAATTAACCTGGAAAAAAAACACAATTTAGTTATAGCGCTTCTTACTTTTTCTGGAAAAATAGAACGTATACCTATTGGTAGAAAATGTTCCATTATGACATGGCAATCATGTGTCTTCAGACTCTTTAACTTGAGGTCTTTCATGGACACGAGTCTTCTAATGTCTGAGGAGTAACCTTCTGGAACTTTAACTTCACTCAAACTTACACAATATTTTCTTTTCCTTTCTAGATAGAGTATAAGAAGCAGGTGGTAGATATGTTCGTCTTCCTTTCTTCACGGGTCCTAATTCAGTTCTTATTCCCATCTCTACCATGTCCTCTCTTGCTTTAAGGCCATCCTTAGACTTTCCTTTTATATTGAGTAACGTACCAATAACACTTTCAAATACATTTTTTTCAATATGCATAACATCAAGAAAATGTCTTACGTACAAAGATTTCCAATATGGCAATTCAAAAAAAATTGACCTCTTCTTCCACCCACCTGTGACAACTTTATGTGCAAAAGGCTTGCCAAACTGAATACTCACATCTTTCACCTTTTCACAAATTTGATCACCTGTCAATCCAGGTGGAGCTCTACGTTGTTCGGTATTTACATTGAACGCTTTTCTCCATCCACAATATTGATGTTTTGAATTTAAGAATCTACGACGACCGAGAAAGACATTCTTTTGACAAAGTTTCAATCGTGTCGTATCGGTTCCATCTTCACAGACAAGACACACTTTTTCACCTTTAATGCTATACCCGAATAGATTTCCATATGCTGGAAAATCGTTAATTGTGCCAAACAACATCGCCCTCAAATTGAAACTTTCTTTCCTATATCCATCATAAACCTCCACATCGTTCTCCCACAAAATCTTAAAATCTTCGATTAAAGGTTTCAAGTATACATCTATGTCATTCCCTGGTTGTTTAGGCCCAGAAATTAACATAGATAACATCATGTACTTGCGCTTCACACATAGCCATGGAGGTAGGTTATAAATCATAAGAATCACAAGCCATGTGGAATGTGAGATAGTTTGAAGACCTTGCGGGTTCATTCCATCCGTAGATAATGCCAAGCGAAGGTTTCTTGTTTCTCCTCCAAAATCAGGATAATCATTATCAATTTTCTTCCACTGTGGTGCATCTTCCGGATGTCGAAACTTTCCATCGATAATTCTTTCATCTGCATGCCAAGTCAAGTGTCTAGCATCAGTTTCACTACGAAACATGCGTCTAAATCTCGGAATAATAGGAAAATACCATAAGACTTTCGCTGGAGATAATTTTTTCTTATATCGAGATAAACCGCACTTTGGGCACTCATTCAATGATGCATATTCGTTTCGAAACAAAATACAATCATTTAGACATGCATGTATCTTATCATAGCTCATGCCAATAGAGCACAACATTTTTTTGGCCTCGTAGGTTCGATTAGGAAGAACATTATCCTCAGGAAGCATATCTCTCAAAAGGGCTAATAATTGTGTGAAACTTTTATCCGAACATCCATTGCGCACCTTTAAGTTGTACAATTTTAATACCGCAGACAATCTTGTGAATTTGGGGAAATCTTTATACAACGGTTTCTCCGCATCGCTTACCAACCTCTCAAACATTTTGGGACAATCTTGAAGATCTTCTTCAACTGCTTCTGCAATCTCTTCAACCCGATCACAATCATATGTATCCATGGCATTGTCGTACGAAACATAGGTCGCATTACTTTTCACCCCCGGTTCAACATTCTCGATGCTTTTCTCACCATGAAATATCCAACACGTATAACTTCGATCAATTCCGCGCATTAGTAAATGCGATTTCAATCCATCTGCGTCAACCCGACCCACATAACAACAACCTAAGCAAGGACATTTCATTATATTCGGGTCTTCAGCGTGTTCAACAACAAACTTAACAAACTCTAATACCCCATCCTCGTACTCTTTTGACAATCGATCGACACACATCCATTTTTTATCCATGGTTTTAACTATTATCTAAGTTAAAGAGTCTGTGTTGTCAATAAAAATCAAACATGTGATTAGAACAATTCTAGAAATGAGGATTGTTGTGGTCCTATAACATATTCAATCAATGATCGTCAACGTTACAATTTTAGAGACATTATCTTAGTTGTGAACTCATTCTAAGATTCATGATTTGTGTTATTTTTTACTATTACTAAGTTGAATATTAGATGGGGGATTTACATGATGTGATTCCTTTGTTCCTTGCAGGCGTGTCTACATGAGCTAAGCATACATAATGAGAAACAGAAAAGAAACTTTCTATGCTTCCATCACTGAAAATCTTCTATCACAACAAATCTTTCTTAAAGACTAAATTGATCGACGATTTTTAATTTCAGAAATCATTTCAAAACATCGATAATTCTAACACCTAAAGTTTCTTGCGATAGTAATTATAAGCAGCAGTAAGACCAACAACAACAAGAGCAATTGCGCCGTTCAACAATTCAGGCTCCAAATTCTTAGCAAATGGTAAAGACTTGAAAAACAATGTAGGGAAATTAAGTGTCATGTTGAATGGTAACTCCAACATTTTGTACGAAATTTTGTTAATTTGTTAATCAACAACACCATGCTATATATATACATTTGTACATGAACATTACATAAGATATATTTCTTAAACTAATTAACTTTACTCTTTCTAGCTATTATAGAATGAAGCAAAGAATAATCCCAAACGTCTCAAGAAGGATAACATATTCTGTTAGACTTGTACAATATTTCTTAAATAGAATTATGGATATATTCTAGTTGAAAATAATCATCTACATATGTAATTGACACTTCAACATGTTAAAAGACATTATACTTTTATTAAATTAATTAACTCTATCAACATGTTAGAAGCTGTGCGGTAAATATTAAGAGAAATTGTAGGATACTTTTCATGATAGATTAGTTATAGGAGATTAGAACTTTATTGTTAAAAATAATTGTATGAGATTGAAATTTTATTCTTAAGAGAATTATAGATATATCTTTTGATGATGGATTAGTTATAGGAGATTACAACTTTAAATTGAAGCACCACTTATTATATTATAGGCAGGACACAAGTCATCGATCCTCAGTTTTTTTCTACTCCCCATCCATCTCCTAGTTATGCTTTGTTATGACTCGGTTTGTCTCTGCTATGTACAAACTCAATCCCCCACTATCTTATTCTTCTCCCATCATTGAGAAATCTATGATTATTAAACCCATTACAAGTATTTTGACTAGTCCATAATATATCTTAGATTTAAAAAAAATCAAAATAAAAGTTTCAAAAGAGAGAATAGAAACCATAATACCTAAGGTTCCTCGGCTTTTACTCGCAGAGATTGTTAATTTTCTATTTCGCCGTAAGAAGAAAAACAATAAGAAGATGAAGATTCCAGCAAGAGCAGAAGAAGCAATCAATGCTAGTATAATTCTCTTATTCAAATTCTGGTGATGCATTATTCTAACATCTTGATTTCCTGTATCATTC
Source organism: Vicia faba (assembly GCA_948472305.1). NCBI lineage: Eukaryota > Viridiplantae > Streptophyta > Magnoliopsida > Fabales > Fabaceae > Vicia > Vicia faba. The sequence continues at coordinate 265,657,277 of OX451737.1, read as the reverse complement.
ATTGTAAAAACAATACATCAAACTCATTAGTCTCGTTAGTCTCATGAGTGTAATAAATGAAGATTGAAAACAGAAGCAAAATTCAGAACATAATAGGAAAATTGGGAAAATCTGCTGCTTTTCCTTAACAGTAATAAAACAAAAATAATAGTGTTGTTAAGGATAAATTTGTTTACAAAAATGTCATACAAACATTAGTAGTTACTAAGCTCTCATTATATTATACTAGTATAGATATAAATGAAGAAACACGTCTGGTTAATATACAGGTAATTCTAAAGACAGGCTTATACCACAATTCAAGAACTCACCAAGTGAGAGTCATTAATAAGTACTAGAACCATATTTGACACACTAACATGCATTACAAATCAATAGAAAAAGTAGATTAACCCTAAACCCTAAACCACTCGATGCTGCCTGTATAACTGTCAACTTAACCCATACCAATCCACTCAGCGCTAGCCCATATTGCCAAAAATGTTCACTCTTAGGGCAAAGAAACCCACAAAGGCCTGTGGGCTGCAAGAAATCCATGGGTTTGATAGAGTACAATGGGCGTTCATTTGCTTGGATACTATTTGGGTTTCTTTCTTGGGATGAAAAAACTCTAATCCAACCTGGGATTTTTTTTCTACAGGTCTAATCAGAAGATTTGGACGACAAAACAGGGGCTGGAAGGCAGAGGGATACAAAACCTAAAAATAAATTCTTGGTGAAATGGAAAACCCTCAACCATGGACACATTGTTATTTAGAATCTTAGATTACAATTATCATACCACAATAACATTCCAAAATCCAAACGGAAAAATTAGAAATTGGAGAACAACAATGAAGATTTCAAAAAAATCAATTAAACTCTAAGAGAAACCTAAATAATTGCAATAGAAGGAGAAAACTGAACGAATCTGGAGAAAGAGTAAACTAATCACTGTAACTACAACTATCAATCCAAAATTTATGTGTAAATTGCTAGAATCACTTTCATAATTAAAAGGATGAAGAAAGAAATGAAGAAGACCAGACTTTGTGCTTGCATTGAGTTAACCATAGAAAAAAATATAGAAGGATGAAGAAATTTTACCTTATAGTGAAACTGGTTTTGTGAAACTTCTTCTTCACGAGGATATGGTGGTAACGAATCCGAAGAGAGTTGGAGAAGAAGATGAACCACGTGCCTCGTATAACCGGAGAATCCGAAGCTTGCAACGATACAACGAATCAAGAAGCGAGTTAGACGGTGAGGAGGGAGGAGACTAGTTAGACGAAGATGAACAGTTGCGTGTGTGGGGTTTCGTTTGTATAAAGTGGGGTTTCTGATAACCAATTTAAGGATTTAGAAACTATTTAATTACCTTAGACAGCGCTTTCAAGAAGTGCTGCTAAAGGTATTACCTTTAGCAGCGCTTTAGTGTAATGCCTTTAGCAACGCTTCTTAAAAGCGTTGTTTAAGGTATACCCTTTATCACACCTTTAGCAGCCCTTTTAGTAAGCGTTGTCTAAGGTATACCCTTTAGCAGCGCTTATTCTTATTTTTTTATTTTATTTTATTGAAAACCTAGAGTAGCGCTTAGGGAAAGGAAACAATGTCTATGGTAAAGCCTTTAGCAGCGGTTTTAGTAAGCGTTGTCTAAGGTATACCCTTTAGTAGCGCTTATTCTTATTTTTTATTTTTTTTATTGAAAACCTATAGCAGCGCTTAGGGAAAGGAAGCGCTGTCTCTGGTAAGGCCTTTAGCAGCGCTTTTGGTAAGCGCTGTCTAAGGTATACCTTTAGCAGCGCTTACTCTAATTTTTTAATTTTTTTTCTTCTGAAAACCTATAGCAGTGCTTAGTGCATAAGCGCTGTCTATGTGGCGCTGTCTAAATTCAATTTTGGCATAGTGATGACCTCTTTACAAAATACTTTCAAAAACTACACAAAGCACAATTTCAAACAAAAGGAAGTGATCTAGCAAGTAACTAAGAGCCCATGGAAAACCATGGATGAAAAGGGTGTTAATACCTTCCCTTTTCATAATCTACCCCCCGAACTCAAGAAATAATCTCAAAGGTCTTTCCTGTGCTTTTTCACCTTTCCTTTTGGATAAAAGAAATGTCGGTGGCGACTCTTGTTAACCGCAACATTTGCGATAAAACACAAAACACCCAAGTCAGTTTTTCCACCGTATCACAATCTTCGTTTCATGTGTTCAGGTCGAGGATTGATTCTTTAAGGAAGGTCCCCAAAAATGCGAATTACCAGAGATTTTATTGTGTTGAATCAGATTTTTATTTTGTCGTTTCCCGATATTGTAAAAATCATAACTTCTCCAATTTTTATCGTATCAAGACGATTCTCACGGCATAGTTTCAAAAATTATGTTGGCTACAAGTTTGCTTCGAAGCTCGAGTTCAGATTTAGCTCTAAATGTTTTGGTTTATGGGTCGCTTCTCAAACCGACCAGTGTCCAATATTCTCTCCATTTAAAAAATCATAACTTCTTCGATATTTACCGTATCGAGTAGATTCTTTCAGAACAACGTCACCATTTTGTCACCTACATCTTTGGTGTTAATCTCGCTTCAAAATTTCACACCGATTATCATGAGTTTATGGGTTTTCGTCCAACTGTGCTTTTGACACTGAGAAAGTTTGCATTATTGGGATAATGTTTGGGCTATCCCTTGGCCCAAACCAGGCCCAAATGTGCAACTATATATTGATTTTTCCTCACTATTTTCACAACACTTTACTCATTTGTCAAATTTCACATAAAAAACTCTCAAATACTCTCTAGTCTCTCTCAAAAGCTCTCAAGAAATTCAAATCCTCTCTTCCCTCCAAAATCGGAGAAAAAAAACTACATCTCTCTCTCTCTCTCTCTCTCTCTCTCTCCCACCGGATTTCTCTTGCGCAACCACCACCTCCTGCCAAGCTTCCGTCGCTTCCACCTCCAATAGCTACCACTCACTTAGCCTCCTTTGATCCTCACGAGCTTCGTCATGTTCTCTCCCTTCATCTCCACCACGAGCGTCAGCGGCAACCTACCGTCGTCTTCGATCTAATTTCCCGCAGAATCTCCCTCCGTTTCACATTGATTTTCCAGCGAATACTCCCTCTTTCAGTCGCGCACAGTTTCAACACTTCCTCGTCCTTTTGATTTCATTTGGATTCCGGTAATTACATCTGGATTTAACTGCTTTGATATAATTGATTTTGCGCATAAGTGCTTTTCTTGATGTAATTGTGCACGAGTTGAATTTTACTTGAATTCTTGAAAGTTAATTGTTAATTGAATTGTGAACGTTGCATAAATGTGGAATTAGTTAAATGTTTGAGAATTTTGTGAGGCTACGCGTCCAAACCCATAAATTGTTCATAATTTCTAATTAACATGTCGAAATTGGATTCCAATTCGGTGCCTTGTGCATAATTGTTGATTTTCATATCGGAATCGAATTTTGAAAAGTTTAATTGATTTCGACACGTAGAATATTTTTTTACTTGATGCGGATTTAATTGACACCGGTATGGATTTAATTCATTACAATTCATTTGAGAATTTTAGGCAATATTTCACGAGTTAATAATTGTTTCCGATATGTCCGAATGAAGTTTTGAAATTCAATTTTTGATGTTCTTCGACTCATGAGTAATGCTGCCCGGAATACTTGAATACATTATAATTGGTGCTTTAATTGTTGTTTAACACATAATCGACAACGTTTTGGTTATTGTGTGATACTAGTGTGTATTTTTAGCAGTTTAAATTCGATTTTTCAATCTATTTCACGAGTTTAACGAGTTTCTGCCCGGAATGTGCGAGTAGTTTGTAATTTGCATTTCGATTTGGGTTCGGTACATGTTCACTCATAATTGGAAATTTTTTTACTATTAGCATTGAGTTTTACCGATTTTAATTCAAGTTTTCAAGCAATTTTGTGGATTGATGTGGTGTTGTCCCGGAAATAAAAGTGCATTAAAAATGCGGTTTAATTTTTACCAAAGTATGTTTTGTTATCACTCAATGTTTGTTTGATATTTGTATCAATTTTTATAGATTCTAAATCGATATTTTTGAGCATCTCGTGTGCAATAAAAGTGCTGTCTGGAATTTATGCTCATGTGAATATGTCATTTCAATTTGCATTTTGATGTTTACTTGTACATAGTTGATTGTTTCATGAGCATTAATATTGAGTTTTCTTGATCTCTGTACTAATTTCCGATTAATTTCATGTTTGTATATAGTGTTATTTGAGCATTCCATGAGCATTGGTGATGAGTTTTCTTGCTTCTGATGCATTTTACCGATTAATTCCTAGTATAAGCGCGTTGCTGCCCTGATTTTGATTTTCATCTTCCGTTGCTTATTTTTACCTTGTTCCTTTGCATTTCATCATTATTTTCAAGTTGTAATTAAACACTTGATTTGGGTTTATGTTGCATTGTTATTTGCTAACTCTTTTTGTGACTTGTGCAATTTTCCAAAGGCTTTGTCGTGTGACACGCGACACTTGGATTATTGTCTTGTTATATGGCATTATCTTGTGCAGGGACTTTGATTCAATGTGATGGACTTTACGCATGCAGTTTATTTTCACATATGAAATATTGATTTTGATATTGGATATTGATTCTGACCGTTTCTCTTTTGCTTGGTGAAGCTTGCACGAAGTTTTCGGGTTTCTTTTCTTTTATCTGATAATTGACGAACTTTTGTCCAATTGGTATTCTCTTTTGTTTCCTTTTATCTCTTGCATCATTTATCGCTTTATTTTCCATGAGAAGTAGGAATAGAGATGCATGACTGGGAGTCCCTACTTTAGGTGGGCTATGCTGTTTTAAAAGACCTTTAGAAGCCAATTCCTATGTGCGCTTGTTTGTTTACCATTCTGTGTGTTAACATTTGTGCCAAAGACCTTGATGAAGGCGTCTCATTACCATTCCTAATTGATAAGTCCTCAAAGAAGGAAAGTGGAAAAGTGTCTACAATTGACCCCCATAATTTCTAGTCCACAAGTCATTCGTAGCTCATGTCGTACATTGATTTTGCGAAAAGTGCTACTCTTGTTATTGTATCAGTCAAGTGGAATACAGGGATCTGTAACCAATCCCCCATGCTTTGTCATTAGCTCGCGTGTTGTGCATGTTGATGCTACGAGGTGATCTCATTACTGCCTTCTACCTCCTACCTCGACAATGTAATATTTTGGTTAGGTGTTTAGTAGCTTATGACGATTCACTCTTTTTATTCTCTTGCCTAGATAACATGATATCTTGGTTAAGAGTTGATGCCTCTTATTCTTGCTTGCCTCGATAATTTGATATCTTGGTTAAGCCTCCTTTTATCTTACCTTGATGACTCAATATCATGGTTAGGTTCCCCTTCTCCATTGTCCTACCTCGACGATACGATATCGTGGTTAGGCATGATCCCTCTCGCCACCCTTCCTTAGTAACATGGTACCTCGATTAGGGTGTGCTACTTGAGTGAGTGGATACTCCTCAAGCTTTGTGTGTTTACTTTCTATTGCACGATTATATGCTCCCATAGGATTTCTCGATTCAATCTTAGGAAGCGAATTGAGCGACCTTTGGTTGCAAACCATGCATGCCAATACTAGGTAGATTTTCCTTTTATCCTCAACTATAGGATCAACCTTGCATGATAACTCTAGGCTTACTTTTCTAGTTTCCCTTAGACCTTTTTATTTCTCTTTTGCATTTTCATTAAGACTAAAACTATTTTTTCTTTTAAACTCATAAAAACACTTTAATCCTACAAAAAACCCTTTTCAAGGTAAAAACACAAATCAATGCAAACTTCATTTTGCCATTTGGCTTTTCTTTTAAAACCATTTTTCAAGGTTAAAAACATACAACAAACCAAAATATGTGAGGTGAACTACAATGCTTCAATTCCTCGAAAGGGATACGTAGGCATCAGGTCACGGGGCCTAGGCGAGCAAAACTTTGTAAATATTCCTTCTTTTCCCCATATTTTCTTTCGCATGCATTCCCTCGCGTAACTGACTTTCATACCCTTTCTTTTGGTCATAAGATCATCTTATCCATTTCTTTGAGGTTCTCTCAATATCTTCCATTCCTTTGGGATAAATAGAGTTTGGTGGCGACTCTGTCTTTTTTCGCGATGCGACACATATTACCTCGAAAACTTGAACGGGGAACAACTTACTTAACCATGGAACGCAAAAAAGCTAAAGCAATATTACAGTTAGTCCTAACAATAACACATTCGGGCCTAACAACCGGTAAGCCCTGTTCAATAGGCAACGGGACACGCTCAGCCATAAAAGTGTGTTATGGTACGAACACAACATCCCAAACCTGAAACTAAAAGGCAGGCTCATACTCATTGGATAAGAGGAACCTTAGTATGACAGAGATACCTTGACCGAGCTCCGTTGTCATAGTACGGATGAGGTAGAACACCCATCTCATGATAGGAAAGTTCACACTGCAGGATCAGGACCTCGTCCACCATCTTAGTGTCATTATTAAATGGAACCCAACTCTATTTCCTCGACATGTTCCCTAAATCGTTGAGGGCTAATTATGTCGAGCAAGAATCCCCGCGCCTAAATAACTTATATGCTGCAAACATAAATAACGACAAGGAAATAAAATACTTAGAAAAATCATAAATTCAAGCAGACAAAATAGAGACAAGCACGTCAATAAAAGGGCAATAGAAATAAACATCCACGACGGGCAAAAATGTCAGCAAAAGTCGGGCAGAGCCCATTATTCAAATATTCCACAAATTAATGACACACATTCCCAAACTGAAAACAATTAAAACAACAAAGTAAACTACACCTCGCGCACGTGTTCCCCGTCATTCAATCTCCCTTTGATATGAGGCTCGTCGTCTTCCTTTTCACAAGGAGGGGAGCCGGAAGGAGGAATTATCTGACCGTCAACCACCTTGTGAAAGCAATCAATCCCCATGGTGACAAGCTCAACCCCCGGATTCACGATCTTGAGCTGAGCCACCGTGTTGTTAAAACCAATATCAACAGCCTTCGGGAAGTCTTGCCCGAGTTCCTAAATCTGAGAGACCAGTTCAGCATGTATTTTTAAGGCTTTCACCTTGTCGACCTCATCCTCAGCAAGCGCAACTGCAACCTTCAAGTTAGTAATTTCATCCTCAAGACTTTTCTTCTTGAGCAGCCACGAACCCCTTGTTGTAGACAAATTGGTTACCTCGTCCTCTTTCTTCTTCAGATCGGTGGTCTGGAGATAAAATTTGTCTTTATAGCCGCCAAGGTCAGATTCCAGATTCTTCACCTTCACCTTGAGGGTCGATTTCTCTAGATGCAGTTTCTCCAGTGCAGCAGCAGAGCCAGTCTCCTTGCCAGTGAGAACCATGACCATCTCCAAAACTCTCATCATGGCAGCGCCATCTTCGACCAATTTTCTTCTCTTGCCCGTCGAATCAAGGCCCTGGATGACCAAAGACTCTGCATGAGGCACGTTTAGAGGGAACCATACAAAGAAACCCTTTCAAGGAAGCAAGGTGACAACATGAAAGCTCTGTCATCCGAAGCGTCCCCTGTAATATTTAGAAAATCGTCCTCCACGCGACCCCTCTTTCTATCCGACTTTTCATGCACAACATGAGGCTGATTGAAGACCAGATACAAAGAGGAAGTACTAGAGTCGTCCTTGGGTTGGTCCGGGGCTGGAACAAAGCAACTTTTTGTTATTTTATTTTGAACCTTCCCTCTGTTCTGCGCCATCTTGAGCACGCGCTCATGAAGATCAGACATCTTGTCTGTAACAAATAACAAACACAAGTTAGTATGATGAGGAAAATAGAATTTGATTATGCTTAAAGAAAATAAAACACAACTAACTAAAAGCACTACGGCATCCTCAAAAGTTTTACACTCGAGGAGCTCCTTAGTATTGATATGTCTAGATTCATAGATGGGCTAACCCTTATCGTCGAGGAACTCCTCCCCATTTATCTTCTCCCACTTGGCAGGGAAAAACCGTCAATAAACTTATTAAGTTTGTTGTAGGACTCTTCGTCCTCGAGGTCCAAATCACTAGGCTTGGTGAGGTAATAATTTGTCCCACTCTAGAAATAACTATCACACCAATGGATAGGAAACTTCAAGACCAACTCTCACTCCTCGTTCTAGTCATCATCATAAAACAAATTCTCGTCCTCGTAAACTACAATCACCTGCTCGAACACTGAATCGAAGGTTTCCCGCGACATAGGTTTAATGAGGTAGTACATATCCTTGAAAGTGCGGACAGAATCCAGGAACGTCTTAAACTGAAATGCCCAGTATATTAAATGTATTATTTGATTGGTTGTTTGTGATTTATTTGATGCAATAGATGGTTTGACGATATTATATGTGGGGTAGTGTCGGATTAAAGTAGTAGTGAGGATAATTTCTAAATTAAATAACATAATTAGAAATTATTTGGAATCATGAATAATGGTTAGAGTTGTTTTAATAATTAAAATTAGATAATATGAGTAGAAATAATGAGGGAAAGATGGTCATTGCATGAGGTTTAGTGGGGGTAAGGATGGAAGATCATATTAGGGGTCTAAAGGTTATTCTAGTAAAAAGGAAAAATATAGAGTGAAATCGTATCTGTTAGAACGATCGTGCTCAAAGAGAAGTGGAAACGAGAAAGTGACAATAAGCTAGGGCAAGAAGAATCCATTGTAGGAGCTTGGGAACCTTCAATCTAAGGTAAGGTTGGGGTTCCAACTTTCTAAGGGATGGTATAGTGATGGGTATGTAGGGATTTTGTTTTACATGGTTGTTGTGTATTTGTTCATGATTTTGTTCTCTTTTAGTGATTGAAAGCATTTAATGAATTGTTGGTACCTGTGCACTTAAATCGGTGAAATTGGTGTTATAGAATGAACAAAAATGTAGTTTAATATGTATGTTTAAAGGGTGAAAGTTAGAAACATGTTTTTGGTTGCAATTTAGAGTTTTGGGATTGAAAAGAGAGGGTTTTTGTATTCTGAAAAAAACTGGTTTTTGGCTCTGGTTCGGGTGTAACTGGTTACCAGTACGGAAGTAACCAGTTACATGTTGAAAATTTGGCTCTGGTTCACTACCGTTTTGTAGTGTAACCAATTAAGAGTCTAGAGGTAACCGATTACTACTACTCTGGACAAAAAAATTCAAAATTTTAAAAATACATAACTTTTGACTCGTGTGTCCGTTGATGCACTTTTTGAACCTACATAAAGCTAAAAATATTTTCTATCATATAAAAATAATTTCGAACACAGTGGGTGATTTTTTTTTAGGGATTATGCCCTTATTTATGCAATTTTGTCTGTTATGCTGAGATATGTGCATGGAATTATATGTGATGATGTTGTATGATGTTGTTGGGGCTGTATGATTTGTATGTTGCATGTGCGGACAACTGGTGGCCATAATGGTGTGTCATATTAATGGATGTAGATATCAATATGTTGTATTTTGTTGCATGGTTGTGTCGCATGCATTTCATGTTGGGGACTTTAGTCCTGTTTATTGGCTTTGTTCAGAGACGGCATGGATCGAGAGCGATATGAACCTCATTGTTCATGATGTTAGTTGGCTCTATCCTAAATGGCGTGGATCGGGAGTGATATGGACCAAATTGTTCACGATATTGGTGGCTCTGGTCTAAGATGGTATGGATTCGGGAGAGATATTAGTACCACATGCATTTAGTCTGTGAGTCGATCTCATTACATTGCATTGTTGTTAACATGACGTTTGAGTTGTGTGATTAGAGTATGTACTACATGATGATGGTTGATATGTGTGGATGATTATGTGTGATTGTATAAGCAATATGTAATATAGTTGTCATCGATGGTTTGAATGTGTGAGATGTGGAATTTATGACTATGCATGATATATTTACTGTATACTTATTATTATACATTCTCTTATATTGTTGTGATATCTCACCCTTATGTTGGAATGATGCTTTATACAATATTGTGCAGATAGTCAGGAGTAGTCTGAGGCTGCAGAGTTTGGAAGAGGTTATCTTCATTTTATTCGAATTTCTCCAATACGCAACACCGGGGGGGGGGGGGGGGGGGGAGGGGTGAACACTTATTTATTTTGTTGTTTTAGTCATTTGTTTGGAGTCTTAGGAACTCCTTATGATTTGAATAAATGTTTATTTATTTTGAAGAGATTGTTTAACTTCAAATATGATTCTTTTTCACTACATTAATAAAAGTTAAAGTTGAAGACTATGAGTTAATGTTTTGGTTCATCCGTTATTCATGTTATACATCTTATACTTAAAATGAGCAGGTTTTTGTATGTTTATGAAAATGTAGCATCCTAAATGTTCGTTATTTTGTTTTAAAATTACTCTGATCTTTATTTATTATTTGCTGGGGAATTTAGGATGTTACATAGTGGTATCAGAGCAGGTCGGTCCGTCCGTCCAAGTTGTTGAGTCTGTAGTATAGTGTGACAGTTGAATACTGTTGATATGTTTCTTTTAACCATTGTTTTCTGTGATGGTATGAAATAGAGAAATGGTTGGAAGAAACAATGATATGATTGCTGCTGCTTTGCAAGCTATTGCTCAGGCTGTGCAACATCAACCTAATACTGGTGAGAATGATGGATCTCGTGTCTTAGAAACATTTCAGAGGAACAATCTGCCTACTTTCAAGGGTAGGTGTGATACTGATGGAGAGCATGCTTGGCTCAAAGTGATTGAAAGGATCTTTCGGGTCATGGATTGCTCAGAAGCACATAAGGTGTGGTTTGGTACACATATGCTGGTAGAGGAAGTTGTTAACTGGTGGGTTAGCCCTCATCATAGGCTAATAATGATTTGTGAGGCTATTACTTGTGATATCTCACCCTTGTGTTGGAATGATGCTTTATATGACATCCCGCAGATAGTCAGGAGTATCCTGAGGCAGCAGAGTTTGGAAGAGGTTGCTCTTCATTTTATTCGAGTTGGCGTCATTGCTCTGATACGTAACACCAGGGGGGGTGAACACTTATTTATTTTGTTGTTTTAATAATTTGTTTGGAGTCTTAGTAACACCTTATGATTTTAATAAATGTTGATTTATTTTGAAGAGATTGTTTTACTTCAAATATAATTCTTTTTTTGCTGCATTAATAAAAGTTAAAGTTGAAGACTATGAGTTGATGTTTTGGTTCATTCGTTGTTCGTGTTATGTATCTTATACTTAATATGAGCAGGTTCTTGTATGTTTGTGAAAATGTAGCGTCCTAGATGTCTGTTATTTGTTTTAAAATTACTCTTATCTTTATTTATTATTTGCCGAGGAATTTAGGGTGTTACATAAACAGCCTCTTCGGCTTCTTCAGGGAGACCCATCTATGTTTTTCGTGCAACGACTATCATTGGATATGGAAGCAACGAAAGAGTAGGGGGACCGTGGCTCCGAACTCGAGATATTTGTTAGAACATAGTTTTATTCTACATCCCTTAATTAGTTTTGATAATAACAAACACAAAGAACAAATATGCACTCTAAATTTGTGTTGTATTTTATACAGAAGTTCTGACTGAAACGACATCAGAAGTTAAGCCATAGAAGCTTTCAAGTTGAGCAAATCAGAATGTTCTGAAGAATGATGATCAGAATCTACGCTAAAGTAAAAGATACTCTGATTCTGAACAGAAGTCTAACGCGCCAACAGATCCTCATATCTCTGAGTCATCAAAGTTCTGAAGTAAAGCAGCATGCAAGATTCCCGAGTTCTGAAGCGTTACGTTTCAATTAAGACAATATCATATGCAACAGCTTCATTCAGACAAGAATCTTCTCAGTATGGAAAGTACATTGAGTGTCCATTATCACGTTTTATTTTGGACAAATTTCCACGCCTATATACACAAGCTCAAAGCATAAATCGTTTACGATTTTTACCAACGATTGCACATATACAGTAGTGATACAACTTTTGTAATGAAAAACATATAGTACACATTTAATTGTTCTTTGATTAAGATATTGTCCCTTGAGATAAACCGGGTTATGGTCATAATCAAGAAGACTTTGACAGTTGTCAAAGTAGCTTTGTAATCTGTTTGATTAGTGGATTAAGTCCTCGTTGGAGAGAGGAAAAATCACCTTGGCGGGTGGACTGGAGTAGTTTGAGATCAAGAGAACCAGGATAAAAATCTTGAGTCTATTGCATTTGTTTTTTAAATTTCAATTTACCCCCCCCCCCCCCCCCTTCTTGTGTTTTTCACTTCTTCAATTGGCATTAGAGTGCATGGTTCTGAGTTTATACACTTAACTGTGTCAGTACAAGATCCAAGCTTTAGAAAAACACTATGGTGGGACAAAGCCAAAACATCAGCAATGACTATCATGATGACAAGGATAGAATCAGCGGCAAACCTCCAGTCTTTGATGGAGAAAATTTTGACTACTGGAAAGACAATTGAGAGCTTCTTTCTGGCTCATGATGCTGATCTATGGGACATGGTAATTGATGGATACACGCATCCAGTGGATGAAAATGGTCATAAGATAGATAGAAAAAGAATGTCTGACCAGCAAAAGCATGATTTCAGAAACCATCATAAAGCCAGAATAATACTTCTCAGTGCCATCTCATACTCAGAATATGAGAAGATCTCAAATAGAGAGACAACCAAAAACATGCTTGACTCTTTGAGAATGACACATGAAGGTAACATACAAGTTAAAGAAACTAAGGCCCTTGCGGAAATACGAAGCTTTCAAGATGGAAGACAGTGAATCCATAGAAGCGATGTTCTCAAGATTCCAGATTCTTGTTGCTGGGCTGAGAGTTCATGACAAAGGGTATTCTACTGCTGATCACGTAAAGAAGATCATCAGAAGTCTACCAAAGCAATGGAGGCCAATGGTCACTGTGCTTAAGTTGGCTAAAGATCTCAACAAGATATCTCTAGAGGAACTTGTTAGCTCCCTCAGAAGCCATGAGATAGAGCTAGAAGATGACGAGCCTTAGAAGCAAGGTAAGCCTTTAGTATTAAAATCTAACAAAAAACTTGATTCTAAGGTTTTGTGGGCTATGGAAGAAATCTCTGATGGATCCTCATCAGAAGAAGACGAACTATCTCTTCTCTCCAGAAGGGTAAATCAGCTGTAGAAGCAGAGGAAAAGAAAATTCAAGAATTCCAGAAGGTCCAGGAATCAGAATGAATCTTCCTCCAGATACAGAAAGTTTGAGTCCTCCTATGGACACAGAAGATCTTAAGCTTCATCTGGTCACAAGAAGTCAAACAACAGAGACATCATCTACTATGAGTGCAATGAACAGGGGAACTACAAAAGTGATTGTCCAAGGCTTCAGAAGGAGAAGCCCAAAAAGAAGTTCTTCAAGGAGAAGAAGAAAAGTCTCATGGAAACATCGGATGATTCAGATACTTCTGATGCAGACTCGGAATCAGATGATGAAAGAGCCAACATTGCTCTTATGGCTAATGTGACAGAAGGCAGCGAAGCATCTCACTCAGACTCAGAATCAGACACAGAAGAGGTATTTCCCGATTTTACTATTAATTTCACTAAAGCTGAACTAGCAGAAAGCCTGAATGAGATTTTGGAAAGATATCAGCACATCAGATTCAAATTCAAGAACCTAAAAAGGGATCTTGTCTCTGACTCTGAAGAAACTGTGAGTCTAAGATTAGAAAATTCTGAGCTAAAAGAAAAGATTTCAAAACTAGAAATTGATTTACAAAACTCTCAGAAAGAAATAATCTCAGAGGCTCCCAGTAGCGCTGATAAAATCATAAAAGAATATGATCACAGCTTTCAGAAGTTTCTGGCTAAAAACATAGATAGAAGCAAGATGGCTCAATGATCTATGGAGTTAGCAGGAATGGCAGAAAAGGAATAGGATATCAAGGTAAGGTATCTCCACCTAAGAAAGTCATGGATCTAGTAATAAAACGCACACCACTAAAATCACACTTCACATATGGGCACACACATGACCTGAAATACACTAGCAATGATTATTCTGCCAAACCAAAATTCAAACAGAATTTTAGTAAAACTAACAAACCAGGACCCAAAAAGATATGGGTACCTAAGGACAAAATTATATATGTAGCAGATATCTTTAGCAGCAAGGCTAAAACACCAGTCATAGTACCTGGACTCTGGAGGCTCTCGACACATGACGGGAAGAAAGCATATGTTCCAAAGCCTGAAACTTAAACCTGGAGGCTACATGGGCTTTGGAGGCAACCAAAGAAGGAAGATCATTGGCTCTTGAACAGTAGGTAATGGTAATCTTCCTTCTATTAATAATGTGCTTTTAGTTGATGGATTGATGCATAACTTGTTATCCATAATTCAATTAAGTGATAATGATTATGATATAATCTTTAATCAAAATTCATGCAAAGTTGTTAGTTAGAAAGATGAAACTATCCTGTTTAATGGAAAGAGGAAAAACAACATTCATAAGATAATAATTTCTGAACTAAAAAGTCAGAATGTAAAATTCCTTCTCTCTGTTAACAACGAGCAATGGGTCTAGCACAAAAGATTGGGGCATGTTAATATGAGAAGAATATCTCAGATTAACAAACTCAATCTGGTCAGAGGACTTCCTAATATGAAGTTCAGCTCAGATGCTCTGTGTGAAGCATGTCAGAAAGGAAAATTTGCAAAACCTGCTTTTAAAGCTAAAAATGTTGTTTCCACCTTTAGGCCATTAGGACTTCTGCACATACACTTATTTGGACCAGTGAAAACTGCATCTGTTAGTGGCAAGAAGAATAGGTTATTGATTGTAGATGACTATAGCAGATGGACATGGGTAAAGTTCTTAAGACACAAGGACGAGTCACATTCTGTGTTCGTTACTTTCTGTAACCAAGTTCAGATTGAAAAGGATCTTAGAATTATCAAAGTCAGAAGTGATCATGGTGGAGAATTTTAAAATAAAAAATTTGAAACATTTTTTAATGAAAAAGGAATTTCGCATGACTTCTCTTGTCCTAGAACTCCCCAACAAAATGGAGTTATAGAACTAAAGAACATAACATTGCAAGAAATGGCCAGAACCATGATCAATGAGACTAACATTGCTAAGATTTTCTGGGCAGAAGAAATTAACATAGCGTATTATATTCAGAATAGAATCTCTATAAGACCTATTCTGGAAAAGACTCCATATGAATTATGGAAGAACAGAAAGCCTAACATTTCTTATTTCCATCCTTTTGGATGTACATGTTTTATTCTGAATACTAAAGATCATCTGAACAAGTTTGACTCTAAAGCACAGAAGTGTATTATGTTAGGATACTCTGAATGCTCAAGAGGGTACAGAGTATACAATACAGAAACACAGATTGTTGAAGAGTCAATCAGTGTTAGATTTGATGATAAGCTTGACCCTCAAAAGTCAAAGTAGAATGAATCTTTTATAGATATAGAAGTTGAATTCATAGGTGCTGAAGACAACTCATCAAAAGTTCCAAATAGAGACTGTTGTACTCCAAAATTTGCCCTCTCATTTTTCTCAGGTTTACTCCCATCCAATCCCAAGCTTTGGATTATAAATTTTTCATGAAGATCACTCCCAAGGGCAAAACAATCATCTGCGCTAAAAAGCCAAACCTTGAACTCTTGATTAAAATCAAATCTCAAAAATCTTATTTCAGCAAAACATGTTTGAAATAGGAAGTGTATTCCATCTAAGATTCAAAAACCAAATTTCTAAGTACTTGAGATTATCTAAGTATTTAAGAAAAATGGCACTTCAAAACTTCTGAACCAACCTTCAGGCAGAAACGGTCAGAAGTTGCAAACTTGGCTCAGCACATAACATTCAGTCAGAAGGTGGCTCTTCAGCAGCTACACCAATTCAGTTAGAAGTTATAAACATGGTTCAACACGTAATCTTCAAACAGAACATGGCTCTTTCAGTAGTTACGCAAGTTCAGCCAGAGTTTGCTAGAGGAATACAAAGAAAGCAAAGAAGCCTGAGGGCTCCTTCAAAACATACTGGAATAAGAAGATGAAGAGGTCATAAGAGTGGGTGTTACACTGAAACAAAATCTCTAAGTCCAGATTTTTCAGAAGCAGATCAAAAGAACATGCTAGAAAGTCTGGAAAACCCTCAGAATTTGCTGAGGTAGTAGGAGGCCAAGATCAGAGCTTGGTTTGTGTTGTTTTTGGTGAAGCCGAACTGCTGGCTCAGGTTTAGGTAATGATGCAAAATCCCCTATTACAAGATTTCTGATTTTGACAAATCTCATCACCATTTAATGCCCATTAATGCTTACAACTACTTTTGAACATTTGTCCAAAGGGTCTTTCCACGTGCAGCATAATAACGTTCCTGTGCAGATTTAGGCATGGATCTATGCACCACTTTTCACCAATGGGTGTCACTTTCCCTTAATCCTCGCTGACTGTTCCAGCCTAGGCTGAAAAGCTGTCCATCATCACAACTTTTCATAAACTTCCTTCAAGAGAAAGTCAACACCTACTGCATGGTATTGGCGCCATTTAACATTTAAAAAATCCATAAAGCTTTGCCTATAAATAAAGCACCATTGTCCACTAAAAAAGCCCGATCAAAAACCCAAAAAAGATTGCTAGAAGAGAAACAGAAAATTCTAGCAAGAAAACATTGTGAAACTCTGCCAAAATTCCTAGTGTTTCAAGAGCCTTGAACATAACTTTGAACATCCTGCCTCCAAACTTCATTTGTACCCAATTTTTTTTCTTGACTAGAAAACGCCCATACAGTTTCTGACCATATATATCTTCTCCATCCACCCATTCAAAAAAGAACCTGTCCAGAACACCATCAGAGCTAAAGCTAGCTCCAATTCACAGATTTTCTTCCAACAACAAGGTAAGCACCTGCTGACTCTCACCATGCTGCTAAGCATCATCAGATTTTCATGCTCAATAAACACAATGTAAATATCATGCTTCTGATGTTGTTTACGTTATGATATTTTTACGCCTCTGCATGCTTAAGTGGAGAACGAATCATCTCAGAACTGTCTTGAAGAAACTGAGACTCAGAATTAGAATTGGCAAAGGCATACTTGCCTCTGATTTTTTTCTTCTGTTTCTCTTTACTTCTGATGCGCCATGATACCTACTGAAAGTGCCTTACGCATGTTTTCTGTTTTGGGGAGAAATAACCAAATTGCAGATGTTCTGATTAGCACAGCGGGAAACCAAGTTCTGACTTTGACGCCAACACTTCCGAGACCTGTTTTGTTATCAATGATATCAGAACTTCTGAAAATTGTTATGTTCCCAGCAGGGCCAGAACTTGTCTTCCCCACAAACAAATTTTTGTTTTGCAGTGCATGGGAGTCAGAACTTCTGACCTCCCCACTAACAGGTTTCTGTTTTGCAGTGCACCAGGGTCAGAAGTTCTGACTCACACATTTTCACTAATAGGTTGATATCCTGTAGCAGGCCTGGGTCAGAACTTCTGACTTCCTCTCAGCAGCGCGCTAGCCCCCTCTCTCTTTCTCTTTTTCTTCCCCTTGTTATTTTTCTTTATTTTTCTCGCTGGATTCCCCATTTATAAATGTGTATCCCCCGCCCCTTGAATATTGTAATAGCGTAAGATTTTACATTTCCGCATTTTTATTGCTTGCAAATATAAATGCTAGCAATTAGGATATGTATGGCAAGATAAAATTAATGAAATATAAAATCCTAATTCAAGATAAAATCATGCATGCAATCAAACACACTCGCACACAAAACACCCTTAAGGTATCTCCACTCGGTTGCCTTACAAAATGGCCATGGTATGCAAGAAAAGTATCTTGGCAAAACAATACAAAATAAGATCATAGTCCCTCGATGACGCTATCAAAAGGTTTCCTAAACAAATGATCTTGGTCCATTCAAACATGCTAAGATACTTGGAAACATTGCTATCATGGTCATACGATGACCCACGCCCGTCCCGTTTACATCCAAAGATAGGGTTGTTTACCAAAACAATGGTAAGTCAACAACATCAAAGGAATGGAAATGTACAAGAAATACATTTGAGTAGGTAGATAGCTTCTAAGTTACTTGCTCCATTTAAAACAATCCTTGCTATTTTCAAAAACAAACACACACACATTTCAAAACACTTTCCAAACATCTTTCAAAACATTGAAACATTTTTCAAAAGACAAACATATTTGTATACATTCTTACGAACGAGAATCATTACAAAGATTCCCTAAACGAATGGCATCTTTTCAAAATACTTTCAAAACCATACCAAACACAAAGCACCATTTCAAACAATTTCAAAAGCAAAGCAAGTGATCTAAGCAAGTAACTAAGAGCCCATGAAAAACCATGGATGAAAAGGGTGCTAGCATCTTCCCTTTTCATAATCTACCCCCCGAACTCAAGAAAACATCTCAAAGGTCTTTCCTGTGCTTTTTTACCTTTCCTTTTGGATAAAATAAAAGTCGGTGGCGAATCTTGTTAAACCGTGACATTTTCCACAAAACACAAAACCTCATGTCAGTTCTCCCACCATATTACAGAACTGGCGACTCTGTTGGGGAAAATTATAAAAGTGGGGTTACCTTAGGGTTTAAATCACCTTTATTTGCTTACAATTGTTTGACTTGTTTGCTTTACATTTGGTTCTATTGTTTGGGTTTGAATCCTCTACCCGGATTTGGGAAACATTATAGGTAAATAGCAATATGTTATGGAAACTGTGTGGTGTATACCGACACGGTCTAAGCAATAGCTATGTTAGTGTGACATATTTGTGTGTACCGGTAGCCTTTGAGTTAATCAAAGAGAATACGGGGCCGCTGAGTGATGTCATGAAGCACTGATGAACTTCTAGAACCTTTACTTGACCAACTTTGGCCTTTTAGGATGTTGTGAGATGATCGGCTTTGGTACAGTCCGAAGTTGGTAGATACTCGATACTACACTCATTGAGGGTTGGTTCCTTGGAATATTTCGGTCGCCAGTAAAGAGGATGAATTGAAACAATGAACAAGGAAACCATCCAGTGATATTGAGCTCCTTAGAACCCGGTTACTATTTCTAGGACAGGTTGAGCCAACTAAACTTCAAGAGGGTACTTACCTATGAAACCCCATGCAAGCCTAAACTAGGAACTTGTGTGATTTTCTTGTACATATATACTTGTGCATAACATCATGGACATCATGAAGCATCATATGCATCCACTAACCATTTCAAGGATTTTGGAAATTCATCTTTGTTCCAGTTTTGTAGGTTATGGATTCACTTCGTAGGAAAACTATCCACGTCAACCTTGTAAGAATTCCTCCACAACTCAAGGAGCTAGCTTAAAGGATTCCTGATAACTCTCCATTCACCGATAGGCATGTTCGTCTACTCAACTTAGTCACTTCCAACACAGAGGAAGACATGATGAAAGTTCTCTTCCAGTTCTTTGACCCTTTGCATCACTGCTTCACATTTCCTGACTACCAGCTTGTGCCCACTTTGGAGGAATTTTCTTAACTCCTGAGGATTCTTATTCTCAATCAACTACCTTTCAACGGTAGAGAAAGAGATCCAAAGCCAGAAGAGATTGCTCAATCCCTACACTTGCACTCATCTGATGTCAGAACCCATTGGGAAACTAGAAGTGGTGTCAAAGGCCTCTTGGCAAAGTTCTTGTTTGAGAAGGACCAAAGCTGTTGGAACTCCTTGGACTTGCAAGCTTTTGAGGAGATTGTAGCTCTTCTCATCTATGGGATGGTCTTGTTCCCCAATCCTGACTAACTCATAGACGTGAGTGTTGTCAAAATTTTCATGTCTCGCAACCCGGTGCCTACATTGCTTGGGGATATCTTACACTCTTTTCACACTCGTACAATGAGGAAAAGAGGTGTTCTCATGTGTTGCACTCCTCTTCTGGCAAGATGGTTTATTTCTCATATTCCCCAATCAGTCTTGAAGAATGAGCAAGATTTGAGGTGGTCACAATGGTTGATGACACTTACACATTCAGATATTCATTGGTGTTCTCAATCCAAAGAGAATGTTATCATTGTCGACCATTGTGGGGAATTCCCTAATGTCCCTATACTTGGCATTAGGGGAGGCATCACCTACAACCCCTGCTTGGGTCTAAGACAGTTTGGTTATGCCCGAAGGGATGGCCCACATGATTTGTTGATTCAAGGCTTGGTTTTCGACTTCGACAATGACAGTCAAGGTCTTCGCCAAAGGTTCATCCGAGCTTGGAGGATGCCAAACAAGGTAGATAGTAAGACCTTGGGACCCAAGAATTACATCCCTCTTGAGCCTTACCTCAAGTGGGTACGAACCCGCGCCCAAAGTCTTATGATGCCTTACCCCTCTGTTCTCCCAGTGATTATAGAGCCCGTTAAGGAAGGAGAGGTTCCATACACCATCCTACATCCTGACATACCGACATCACTCGAAGATCTACAAAGGAGTTGGATACAGCTCAAAGGAGAACGCGATACTTTCGAAGCCCAATTCTACGCAAGCGAAAAGAAGGTTTTGAAACTTACTCGGCTACTTCACGAAGAGCAGACTCTCAACACCTACATTGCACCAAAAAGGATGCACAATGTCTTTTTAACTTAGAATTTTGTATTATTTTCCCTAGGGGCATTGATGTACTAAAATTCTATTTTATTAATATAACGTGTGTTCCTTTTTGTTTAAAACAAATTTGAAGTTCTAGATCCTTGAAAATATTGCATGAATACATATCATTCATCATGAGCATAAGCAGGTCTTTGCAACAAGTCTCCTTATCTTCCTACTGTTTATTTCAATAGACATGGCTCTAGAACAGACTATCAAGGACATCCAGGTTCAAAACTCTCAACTTCGAGAGATGTTCTAGAACCTATCCAAGGGGAAAGAAGAGGTGAAGGCTCTCCTCACAAGGGGCATGGTTATGGGGAATCCGGAGGGAACCAAGGATGATCATTTGGAAAGGCTACAAATTGAAATGGCAAGAATGAAAGTTCAAATGATGGGACAATTGGTGGGCCAGATGGCTCTTATTCAAAACCTGGCTCAAGGATAAGAAGAGCTAAGAGTCCTCATCAACAAGCTTAGTCAAGACGGATGTAACCAAATGGGGCAAACATCTAGAATTGGGGATCAAATTATCATTCAGCCTCCCATAAGACAAGAAGTCAGTTTAAGGGAGAGAAGACCTTCCCAATTTGCTTCCAAGTCACGAGCCCAACAACGACTTCGTCAACATCAACCGGAAAATCAGAAAAGGCAAAGCGAGCCCAAAAGACAGTTTACCAACATCAACATACCACTGTCCCAAGCTTTGCAAAACATGTTGAGGATGAATTTGATTACACCAATAAGACCTACTCCAAAACCCAAAACTTCTTCTCCCAGCTACAATCCGGATGCCAGGTGTGCTTATCATTCTAATAATCCTGGACACGATACAAATGATTGTTGGTCGTTGAAGTACAAGATTTAAAACCTGATCGACGAAGGAATGCTAGAATTCACCCAAGATGGCCAGACTGAATTTTTTTGTCATCCTTCAGAGGCTTACCACCTAAAGTGACAAGTTCAGACAAAGAGATTTCTTTTTATTTGAATTTCCAAGTTGTAATTTATCTTTTGTTATTCAAACAATTATCTATTGATGTCAAACTTTGTTTCATTAATGCATTGCGTATGTTTGTCTTGAATTATTTCATTTCTCATTACATTTAAATTATGCTTTTTACTCACTTTATGACATTCAACTCTTGCTAAAAGTTACAAGCCTTTAGAGGGAGGATGACGAAAACAATGCCATAATCTCATACAGTATGCTTTTGGACAGACCTTGCTGACGATGTATAGGCATTCTTTCAAATCCTAAACACTGGAGTTATAAGGAAGATAATCCCTAGTCAACCCCTTTCGAGCCAAAGAAGTAGAAGTTTTCTGTTTTAAACACAAATTGAAACCTATAATCAAAACCTGGGGCAGGATAGTCTCTCAGTTATTTCAAACGCACATTAAGCCGCAAACTCTCATTTCGTAATACAACGAATGACGTCAAGAAACATTCCTCTGGATCAAAAGACAGTGATGGTTCCATACCACATAGGAAGTCATTATCTCTCGGGAAAAAATCCCACTAAGCCAAAACCTATGAAGGAGACTTAAAGAAAACTGGGGCATCCCGCTGACTGTAATCTCAAAACAAAAACAGTTAGGCAAAAATTAGGGATAACAAATCAAAAGAAAGAGGTCATTAAAAATCCTCAACAACATGTTGCAAAAAATGAATGCCTTCCGACAAACTTAACTTGTTTGAACCATCACCAAAACGTCATCCCAGACTCGATTGGAGTTCAAAACACACAATTAACTGAGTTTAGGATTGAAGAACATCACGAAGAATGGGTGGGTACAAATACACTTTGAGCCTTTATCCTTTGTTTCTTATACCGTGAACCAAGCCACGCTACAACCCTTCAAAAGTCCTAATTGAAGCATAGATTAGTTCGAAAGCATACTGTTACAAAAGGTATCCTGACTCCTGTAACGCTTTGCTCTAAATCCTGAGATTTAATTTTCTTACAAAATTCCTTTACTTTCAAAAAACGCATTTCCAAAACTTTAGGACAAGCATAAACTTTGCATTACTTGAATATCACTGTTTGCATATGGCTAATTGTTTGACAAACGGAGAAATTCACACAATGAATATCCAATGAACGAAAGCTCTCTCAATGAACAAAATCAATTCAAGAAGGATGACGCTCCTCCTATCAACAGGAGGACATTGATATGTCACTGTCCAGCACACCTGGGGCAGTCCAGTCAAGATTCCAATAAATCTCTCAAGAATTGCAGAGTAACCGGGGGAAGATCCCCATCTCCATTATTTGGGGTATTAAATGCCAATCTCGGCAAAGTGTTATGTATAGTCAAACATTTCCTGGCAAAGCCGCAAACACTCGCTACTAGGGGCAATGACAAATCTCCCAAAAATCCTTCTCGTAGGATGATTTCCCAGTAAGACTTTAACCTATGAAAACCTTTCCCCAGCTGAGACAACCTGAAGAATCCTCAAAGACGTTCCCCATCAAAGTCATCATCTCCCTAGCAGACTCGCAACAAGGTTTATTTCCCCAACAAACGGCAAAAATCCTCAGCTTGAGTTTGTCTCTCTAACTACTACAGATCAAAGGACCACAACTCCTCTTCCCCAGTAGACTACTCTACAATCCCCAACAAGTTACTGTGAAGCCTGGACCCAACCAGACATCAGTTCATTTTCGACTCCCCAGTAGAGCAACGGACGACTAAGACTCCTAAACTTTTTCCCAAACAGGAATAAGTTTTTTCCCCACAAAGTTTTTATTGCTCCCAGACAGAACAAAAGACTCCCGTGGAAACCCTTCATTTTCTCCAAATTCCCTAGCAGGTTGTCTCGAAGTCTGAAGAAGCAACCGGATGACAGTTAACTTCTGTTTCTCCCCAACCTAGGATAACTCCCCAGTAGAGTGACAAATGGCCGAAACTCCTGAACTTTTTCCGAACAGGAATAAGCTTTTTCCCCACAGAGTTTTCTTTGCTCCCCAACAGAATGAGGATTCTCATTCTTAATTCCCAGCAAAAGTCATCAAAGTTCTCTGGATTCCCCAACAAAATGAAGGTTCTCATTCTTAATTCCCCGGTAGAAGTCATCAAAATTTCACTGGATTCCCCAAACAATTTTCTCAAGTAGTATTTGGCATTACTCTCACAACGGAATTTTCGTCAATACTCCAACTTCAAGACATGAAGAATCCCTATATCCCCAGAGAAGTTGCCAATGATTTCTTATCCTCAGCAATCAAGGATTTATTTTCCCTGGCAGCAGTCAAGGATTTATTTTCCCCAGCAATACAGAAAATCAACTTACATGCGCATACATTACATCCATATATCATAAACATTGATAAAGTACATATATTGCATCATACATTTCATGCATCGTAACTTTGTGTTTCAGCTAACATTTTACCCTTTTCAGGATAAGATTAACAGCTACCATTAACAATGTTCAAAGATTCTAGATACAGTTCAGATACGCTCCAGATATGGATGACATTCTGATACTTATTCTAGATTCCTTTAGATACGCACCAGATATGGATGCCATCCTGATACTCATTCAGATTTCCTTCTAGAGATAGTTCATATACGCACCAGATGCGGATGCCATTCTGATACTTATTCCAGATTCCTTCTAGAGATAGTTCAGATACACTCCAGATATGGCTGACATTCTGATACTTATTCCAGATTTCCTTCTAGAGATAGTTCAGATACACTCTAATTAATGCTGACATTCTGATACTTATTCCAGATTTCCTTCTAGAGATAGTTCAGATACGCTCCAGATATGAATGACATTCTGATACTTATTCCAGATTTCCTTCTAGAGATGGTTCATATACGCTCCAGATATGGCTGCCATTCTGATACTTATTCCATATTTCCTTCTAGAGATAGTTCAGATACGCTCCAGATATGGCGGACATTCTGATACTTATTCCAGATTTCCTTCTAGAGATAGTTCAGATACGCTCCAGATATGGATGACATTCTGATACTTATTCTAGATTCCTTCAGATACAGTTAAGATACGCACCAGATACAGATGCCATCCTGATACTCATTCAGATTTCCTTCTAGAGATAGTTCAGATACGCTCCAGATATAGATGACATTCTGATACTTATTCCAGATTCCTTTAGATACAGTTCAGATACGCTCCAGATACGGATGCCATCCTGATACTCATTCAGATTCAACTTTCAGATACAGTTCAGATATGCTCCAGATACGGATGCCATCCTGATACTTATTCAGATTCAGTCTCTAGATACAGATTAGATACGTTCCAGATACGGACACCATTCATATACTCATTCTTTTGACTTACGACTTACAATTCAACAAACATTCTTGGATGGCATCTACAAGCCCATCTCCAACAAGGTTCTAACACCTCTCCAAATGGAATCTTTAAGCCCATTCCCTCAGCAACACTTCGTCGAGTGCAAATTTATCGGCACTCTAGTGTCCAATCATATTTTACCTTCGAGTCACTAAAGGAAAAACTCGCCAATCTAACTCTTCAGGTCCAAGAAAATTGAACAGGGGCAGCTGTTGTACCCCAAAATTTGCCCTCTCATTTTTCTCAGGTTTACTCCCATCCAATCCCAAGCTTTGGATTACAAATTTTTCATGAAGATCACTCCCAAGGGTAAAACAGCCATCTGCGCTGAAAAGCCAAACCTTGACCTCTTGATTAAAATAAAATCCCAAAAATCTTATTTCAGCAAAACATGTTTGAAATGGGAAGTGTATTCCATCTAAGATTCAAAAACCAAATTTCTAAGTACTTGAGATTTTCTAAGTATTTAATAAAAATGGCACTTCAGAACTTCTGAACCAACCTCCAGGCAGAAACGGTCAGAAGTTGCAAACTTGGCTCAGCACATAACATTCAGTCAGAAGGTGGCTCTTCAGCAGCTACGCCAATTCAGTTAGAAGTTATAAACGTGGTTCAGCACGTAATCTTCAAACAGAACATGGCTCTTTCAGCAGTTACACAAGTTCAGCCAGAGTTTGCTAGAGGAATGAAAAGAAAGCAAAGAAGCCTGAGAGCTCCTTCAGAACATACTGGAATCAGAAGATGAAGAGGTCAGAAGAGTGGGTGTTACACTGAAACAGAATCTCTAAGTCCAAATTTTTCAGAAGCAGATCAAAAGAACATGCTAGAAAGTCTGGAAAACCCTCAGAATTTGCTGAGGCAGAAGGAGGCCAAGATAAGAGCTTGGTTTGTGTTGTTTTTGGTGAAGCATAACTGCTGGCTCAAGTTTAGGTAATGATGCAAAATCCCCTATTACAAGATTTCTGATTTTGACAAATCTCATCACCATTTAATGCCCATTAATACTCACAACTACCTTTGAACATTTGTCCAAAGGGTCTTTCCATGTGCAACATAACAACGTTCCTGTGCAGATTTAGGCATGGATCTATGCACCACTTTTTTCCTATGGGTGTCACTTTCCCTTAATCCTCGCTGACTGTTCCAGCCTAGGCTGAAAAGTTGTACATCATCACAACTTTTTATAAACTTCCTTCAAGAGCAAGTCAACACCTACTGCATGGTATTGGCGCCATTTAACGTTTAAAAAATCCACAAAGCTTTGCCTATAAAGAGAGCACCATTGTCCACTAAAAAATCCCGGTCAAAAACCCATAAAAAATTGCTAGAAGAGAAACAGAAAATTCTAGCAAGAAAACATTGTGAAACTCTGCCAAAATTCCTAGTGTTTCAAGAGCCTTAAACATAACTTTGAACCTCCTGCCTCCAAACTTCATTTGTACCCAATTTGTTTTCTTGACTAGAAAACACCCATACAGTTTATGACCATATATATCTTCTCCATCCACCCATTCAAAAAAGAACCTGTCCAGAACACCATCAGAGCTAAAGCTAGATCCAATTCACAGATTTTCTTCCAACAACAAGGTAAGCACCTGCTGACTCTCACCACGCCGCTAAGCATCATCAGATTTGCATGCTCAATAAACACAATGTAAATATCATGCTTTTGATGTTGTTTACGTTATGAGATTTTTACGCCTCTGCATGCTTAAGTGGAGAATGAATCAGCTCAGAACTGTCTTGAAGAAACTGAGACTCAGAGTTAGAATTAGCAAAGGCATACTTGCCTCTGATTTTTTATTTCTCTTTCTCTTTACTTTTGATGCGCCATGATACCTGCTGAAAGTGCCTTAGGCATCTTTTCTATTTTGGGGAGAAATAACCAAATTGTAGATGTTCTAATTAGCACAGCGGGAAACCAAGTTCTGACTTTGGCGCCAGCACTTCCGAGACCTGTTTTGTTATCAATGATATCAGAACTTCTAAAAATTGTTATGTTCCCAGCAGGGTCAGAACTTCTGACTTCCCCACTAACATATTTTTATTTTGCAGCGCATGGGAGTCAGAACTTCTGACCTCCCCACTAACAGGTTTCTGTTTTGCAGCACACCAGGCTCAGAAGTTCTGACTCACACATTTTCACTAACAGGTTGATATCTTGCTGCAGGTCTGGGTCAGAATTTCTGACTTCCTATCAGTAGTGCGCTAGCCCCCTCTCTCTTTCTCTTTTTCTTCCCCTTGTTATTTTTCTTTATTTTTCTTGCTGGATTCCCGATTTATAAGTGTGTATCCCCCGCCCCCTGAATATTGTAATAGCGTAGGATTTTACATTTCCGCATTTTTATTGCTTTCAAATATAAATGCTAGCAATTAGGATATGTATGGCAAGATAAAATCAATGAAATAGAAAATCCTAATTCAAGATAAAATCATGCATGCAATCAAACACACTCGCACACAAAACACCCTTAAGGTATCTCCACTCGGTTGCCTTACAAAATGGCCATGGTATGCAAGCAAAGTATCTTGGCAAAACAATACAAAATAAGATCATAGTCCCTCGATGACGCTATCAAAAGGTTTCCTAAACAAATGATCTTGGTCCATTCAAACATGCTAAGATACTTGGCAACATTGCTATCATGGTCATACGATGACCTACGCCCATCCCATTTACATCCAAAGATAGGGTTGTTTACCAAAACAATGGTAAGTCAACAACATCAAAGGAATGAAAATGTACAAGAAAGACATTTGAGTAGGTAGATAGCTTCTAAGTTACTTGCTCCATTTAAAACAATCCTTGCTATTTTCAAAAACAAACACACACACATTTCAAAACACTTTCCAAACATCTTTTAAAACATTGAAACATTTTTCAAAAGACAAACATCTTTGTATACATTCTTACGAACGAGAATCATTACAAAGATTGCCTAAACGAATGACATCTTTTCAAAATACTTTCAAAACCACACCAAACACAAAGCACCATTTCAAACAATTTCAAAAGAAAAGCAAGTGACCTAAGCAAGTAACTAAGAGCCCATGGAAAACTGAAATTCTGGCTACAGATACTCAATGTCACGTCCAATGTTATGACACCGTATGTGACTTACTATATGACAGTAAATACAAAAGCAGTAAATAACACAGTCAATTGTTTACCCAGTTCAGTGTGCAACAACACCTACTCTGGGGGCTACCAAGCCAGGGAGAGAATCCACTATAAGAGATGTTAATTCAGGAATAAACCAACCAGTTTATCTCCTTCACTTAAGACCTACCCAATGCAATTCTAATCTAAGTACAACTTAAACCTGAGTTCCTACTCACTCCCCCTCAATCACAGCAGTGATACATAAACCAATTTAACTTGAGAATTGATGAAGACACTCTTCAAAACACACACTTAATTAAGCTTCACAGCTTTTTAATCAAGTAACACAATCACTCGTGCTTCACAGCTTTGAGTGATGTACACAACTAACTTGACTCTGCTTCACAGCTTTAGTCAAGTAACATTCAAATACTCTTGCTTCAAAGCTTTGAGTGCTACACAACCCTTACAATTGAAACCTATTCCAAGACACTTATCACAATGATAATTGCTTGGAGTACAATAAACAAATCTATACAGATTACAAAATTGATCTTCTAATCAATCAGCAGGGATGCCTTGAAAAACCGCAGCTCTGTTGAATATATAGCAGCTGCAACTTCAGTTAGGGTTTCCAAAAACCTAGGGTTGATTCCATTTGACCTAAAGACCAGGTCACAGTACTTTATTGATCAGGTTAGGATTGAGCTAGGTTACTCCTCAGAAAACGCAGGATTCTGTTTAGAGGGGACTGAGTTATTTCCTGAAAAAACTCAGACTTATCCAATCCTGCAATCCTGTTAGTTCAGAACAGGATGTCATAACATCTGTTATGACATCTGAGAAAACCTGTCTACTGATTTAGCAAAATGTGATCATTTTGCAAACATGCTCAGATACACACTTATAAACATCAGTATTTGAATTACAATATTTTTCTGCACATGTACCTATTGAGTTAGTACAACATGAACTAGAATGTTATGACATCGGTCATGACATTCACACATACACTTGGGATTTAACAAAAATGCAAGCCAATACCTAAACACCTACAAACTCCCCCTTTGGCAGATTTTTGGCTAAAGTCCCTAAACAATCAGAGATAGATAGATAGCAGCAGAAATAAGTGACAGCAGAAAAATATAGTGTCAAGTACTAATTAAGCAGTACCAAAAATATTCTCCCCCACTTTAGCCACAAATGGGCCAAAGATTACATGTTTATAAAGTTATACAGTTATCCAAAACAAAATAATGAGATCAGCAGCAGACAACAGCAGAACACACTTCCAAACTCCACCAGCAACACCACCAAGCAGCAATCATCCTTCAAGCACTGTCATCAGATCCAGAGAATTCAGGCTTCTTTCTTTTCTTGTGAGCAATGTCAGCATTTTTCTCTTTGTTTGATGTCTCAACATTCTTAGAGACATTTGGATTTGTTTTAGCATTTGAGTTTTCTTGGTTCAGAGGAACAGAAATGCCAGGAACTGAGTGGTTCTCGTTCAGAATTCGTGAAACAATTTTTGCTATTGCTTGATTAACATAGGCTGTCCCTTCCCTATTTGCAATTTCAGGGGGAACTGAAGAGGAAGAATGAGATGGATTACCTGTATGTCTTGTTCTCAACTCTTTGGCCTTGGTGGGGTTAGTTCTATGAGAACATATTTCCAGACCATCAGATTCCAGACAGGAAGAGATTGTCCCAGAATCTTGATCAGAGGAGGAGGTTGAGATGGTCGTATTGGATGATGATGGCGTTTGAGACATTTTGTCAGTTTTGAAGGACCAACAACAAGTGAGAAGAAATTCCTGATTGATGAGAAGACGAGAGGGGAACGAAGCAAAGGAGTGCCTATTCAACTTCTTAAAAGAATTGTAGGAAATGAGAAAATACAATTTTAAACCAATCAGAACAGGCATAAGTCCTTTGGTCTTTGTTTTAAGCAAAATTAATTGCTACAATTCCTCATGTTGGCAAATACCCAGCTTACCCCTTAAGTTTTCAAATTGGTTTGCATCCAAAGCCTTGGTAAAAATGTCAGCCAGCTGTAGCTCAGTGGCAACATGTTCCAATTTGATGGTCTTCTCTTCTACAAGGTCTCTAATAAAGTGATGTCGTATGTCAATATGTTTGGTCCTGCTATGCTGAATGGGATTCTTGGATATGTTGATTGTACTCAGATTGTCACAGTACAATGTCATAACATCTTGTGTGACATTATACTCAGTGAGCATCTGTTTCATCCATAACATTTGAGAGCAGCTACTACCAGCTGCAATATATTCAGCTTCAGCGGTGGAAAGAGACACACAATTCTATTTCTTGCTGAACCAGGAAACCAGATTACTTCCCAAAAAGAAACATCCTCCAGAGGTGCTTTTTCTATCATCAGCACTACCAGCCCAATCAGCATCACAGTAACCAGTCAGAGTCGGTTCACAGCCATGAGTATACAACAATCCATAGTTGTAAGTACCACTTACATACTTCAAAATTCTCTTCACTTGATTGATATGACTGACTTTGGGATCAGCTTGGTATCTAGCACAAACTCCAACTGCAAAGGCAATATCAGGTCTGCTGGCAGTTAAGTACAACAAGCTTCCTATCATGCTTCTGTACAGACTTTGATCCACCTTAACCCCACTTGCATCTTTGGAGAGCTTTAGATGAGTAGGAGCAGGAGTCCTTTTGTGACTTGCATTCTCCATACCAAACTTCTTTACAATATTCTTAGCATACTTGCTTTGAGATAAGAAGATTGAGTCCTCCATCTGTGAGACTTGTAGTCCAAGAAAATAAGTTAGTTCTCCCATGAGACTCATTTCAAATTCAGCCTGCATCTGGTCAGCAAAGTGTTTAACCATATGTTCTGACATTCCGCCAAACACTATGTCATCAACATATATTTGGGCAACCATCAACTTCCCTCCTTCAGTTTTGACAAATAGAGTTTTGTCCAAGCCTCCTTTTCTGTAGCCTTTGTCTGAGAGAAACTTTGTTAACCTGTCATACCATGCTCTAGGAGCTTGTTTCAGCCCATATAGAGCTTTTCTCAATTTGTAGACATGATCAGGATGGGTTGGATCCACAAAACCTTTAGGTTGTTCCACATAAGCTTCCTCATTTAAGTACCCATTTAGAAAGGCACTTTTCACATCCATCTGAAATAACTTGAACTTCAGAAGACAAGCAATTGACAACAAGAGTCTGATTGATTCCAACCTGGCTACAGGTGCAAAGGTTTCATCAAAGTCAACCCCTTCAACCTGGGTGTATCCTTGAGCAACAAGTCTCGCCTTATTTCTGGTGACAACTCCTTCAGCATCTGACTTGTTCTTGAATATCCATTTTGTCCCAATGATGTTAGTTCCTTCAGGTCTAGGAACCAGTTCCCAAACTTCATGTTGCTTGAATTGGTTCAGTTCATCTTGCATTGCACCAATCCAATATTCATCAGTCAAGGCTTCCTTGACATTTCTTGGTTCTATTTTGGACACAAAACAAGAATTTGAGATGATTTCTCTAGATCTTGTGATGACTCCACTATTAGGATCTCCTATGATGAGCTCTTTTGGATGATCCTTCTGAATTCTGATGGAAGGAGTCTTGCTAGCTTCCTTTGATTCTGATTCTGTTGTGGTGGAGTTGGGTAGATCATCCTGTTGGGTTGAAGTCTCAAAGAATGTCTCAACAGTACAAGGAACATCTGTTTCTTCATGATAGTCATCAATTATGACATTTATTGATTCCATCATGGTTTTGGTTCTGGAGTTGAATACTCTATAAGCTCTGCTGTTTGAGGAGTATCCTAGAAATATGCCTTCATCACTTTTGGAGTCCAGTTTTCTTCTCTGTTCACGATCAGACAGGATATAGCATTTGCTGCCAAACACATGAAAGTACTTCACAGTTGGTTTTCTTCCTTTCCAGAGTTCATATATGGTGGATGAGGTTCCCTTTCTCAAGGTGACCCTGTTATGAACATAGCAAGCTGTATTCATAGCTTCAGCCCAAAAATACATAGGAAGTCTTTTGGCATGTAACATTGCTCTGGCAGATTCTTGTATGGTCCTGTTTTTTCTTTCCACAACTCCATTTTGCTGAGGTGTTATGGGAGAAGAAAACTCATGACTGATTCCTTCTAAAGCACAGAAGTCATCAAACTTGCTGTTTTCAAATTCCTTGCCATGATCACTTCTGATTCTGACAATACATCCTTCCTTCTCTCTTTGAATTCTTTTGCACAGTTCTCTGAAGACTTCAAATGCATCTGATTTTTCTCTAATGAAATTAATCCAGGTGAATCTGGAAAAATCATCCACAACCACATAGGCATATCTTTTACCACCAAGGCTCTCTACTTGCATTGGTCCCATCAGATCCATATGGAGGAGTTCTAGAACCTTAGAGGAGGTCAGATGTCTTGACTTTGGATGTGACATCCTCGTCTGCTTACCCACCTGACATTCACCACAAACTCTTCCTTCATCAATTAGCAGTTTTGGAATCCCTCTGACTGCCTCCAAGGAGATAATCCTCTTCATACCCCTTAGGTGAAGATGGCCAAGTTTTTGGTGCCACAGTTTCACCTCTTTTTCTTCTGTTGCAATGCAACACACAAATGAGAAATTAGTGTTCTCAGCCTCCCATAAGTAACAGTTGTCTTTGGATCTGACTCCTCTCATTACTATCTCTTGTTTGTCATTGATTACAAGGCATTCAGATTTTGAGAAATTGACCTTGAATCCTAGATCACACAGTTGACTGATACTAATGAGATTAGCGGTCAGTCCTTTCACCAGCAGTACTTCATTTAGACTTGGAACTCCAGGGCAGTTCAAATCACCAACTCCTTTGATTTCACCTTTAGCCCCATCTCCAAAGGTCACAAAACTGGTGGTGTGAGGCTTAACATTATTGAGGAGGTTCTTGATTCCAGTCATATGTCTGGAACATCCACTGTCAAAGTACCAGTCTTCCTTTGCAGAGACCCTCAGGGAAGTGTGAGCTATCAGTGCAGTAGCCTTTTTCTTCCATTGAGGAGCATGTGGTACCTTTTTAGACTTAGGTTTGACACCTGAATTCTGATTAGGGTATCCATGTAATCTGAAGCAGAAACGCTTTATGTGGCCATATCTACCACAATGATGACATTTCCATCTTTGGTACCTCTTCCTCATATGTTTTTGTTCCTGATGTCGAGAGTTGTGTTGAGACATCTGTTTTGACATTTGCCTACCAGAACCGGATTTCGTTGCTTTCATAAATCCCAGACCAGATTTATTTCCCACATTTTGTCCAATCTGTAGGATCTCTTCCAATTTGTCAGTTCCATTTGTCAACATCTTGACAGATTTGGTCATTTGATTCAGTTGTGAGTTCAACAATTGAACTTCTCCTTCTAGAAGACTTATAGTTTCAAGGTTTGCCCGTTTTTCAGCCTCCATCTTTATGATGAGTTTTGATTGTTTCTCATTCTGCACACAGACTTCAGTACTTCTGATACACAATTCCTTGTACGTTTCAGCCAGTTCTTCAAAAGTCACCTCTTCATCACTGATGTCACTTTCAGAGGTACAAACACCAGTTAAAGCAGTAACTCGTTTGGCAGTCTCTTCTTCAGAATTACTTTCTGAATCACAGTCAGACCAAGTAACTGTCATTCCTTTTTGTTTCTTAAGAAAGGTAGGACATTCAGCTCGAATATGCCCATATCCTTCACAACCATGGCATTGAATTCCTCTACCTTGAACTCCCTTTTCATCTGACCTTGGTCTTCTGCTGGAACTGTCAATGTCAGAGGAAATGTTATGAACATTAGACCTTGACTTTGGATCTATTCTTTTGATGAGTTTGTTGAACTGTCTTCCTAGCATGGCTATAACTTCTGAAATGTTTTCTTCAACATCAGTGTTGGACATAAGTGCTATGCTCTTGTTCTTTTTGACATCATCATTAGTGATTCCCATCTCAAAAGTCTGAAGAGACCCAATAAGTTCATCCACTTTCAACTTGCTAATGTCCTGGGCTTCCTCTATGGCAGTCACCTTCATTGCAAATCTTTTAGGCAAGGATCTGAGAATCTTCCTCACCAGTTTTTCTTCTGACATTTTTTCTCCCAGTGCTCCTGAGGTGTTGGCAATCTCCAAGATGTTCATGTGAAACTCATGAATGGTTTCATCTTCCATCATTTTTAGATTCTCAAACTTAGTGGTCAACATCTGAAGCCTTGACATTTTTACTTTGGAAGTTCCCTCATGAGTAGTTTTGAGAGTGTCCCAAACTTCCTTGGCCAGTTCATATTGATGAACTAATCTGAAAATATTTCTATCAATTCCATTGAACAAGGCATTTAGAGGTTTGGAATTTCCCAGGGCTAGCTCATCTTCTTCTTTACTCCAATCTTCCTCAGGCTTCAGACTGATTGTCCCATCTTCCTCAGTTATGGTGGGATGAATCCATCCTTTGTCAGCAGCTCTCCAAGCCTTTTTGTCCAGAGATTTTAGGAAGGCAATCATACGAGGTTTCCAGTAGTCATAATTAGTTCCATCCAGAATGGGTGGTCTATTTCCAAAAACTCCTTCTTTGTCCATAGTGCCAGAAAGTGATATCCCTAGATCTCACCCAGTAATACAGGCAGGGTGCCTGCTCTGATGCCAATTGAAATTCTGGCTACAGATACTCAATGTCACGTCCAATGTTATGACACCGTATCTGACTTACTATATGACAGTAAATACAAAAGCAGTAAATAACACAGTCAATTGTTTACCCAGTTCAGTGTGCAACAACACCTACTCTGGGGGCTACCAAGCCAGGGAGAGAATCCACTATAAGAGATGTTAATTCAGGAATAAACCAACCAGTTTATCTCCTTCACTTAAGACCTACCCAATGCAATTCTAATCTAAGTACAACTTAAACCTGAGTTCCTACTCACTCCCCCTCAATCACAGCAGTGATACATAAACCAATTTGACTTGAGAATTGATGAAGACACTCTTCAAAACACACACTTGATTAAGCTTCACAGCTTTTTAATCAAGTAACACAATCACTCGTGCTTCACAGCTTTGAGTGATGTACACAACTAACTTGACTCTGCTTCACAGCTTTAGTCAAGTAACATTCAAACACTCTTGCTTCAAAGCTTTGAGTGCTACACAACCCTTACAATTGAAACCTATTCCAAGACACTTATCACAATGATAATTGCTTGGAGTACAATAAACAAATCTATACAGATTACAAAATTGATCTTCTAATCAATCAGCAGGGATGCCTTGAAAAACCGCAGCTCTGTTGAATATATAGCAGCTGCAACTTCAGTTAGGGTTTCCAAAAACCTAGGGTTGATTCCATTTGACCTAAAGACCAGGTCACAGTACTTTATTGATCAGGTTAGGATTGAGCTAGGTTACTCCTCAGAAAACGCAGGATTCTGTTTAGAGGGGACTGAGTTATTTCCTGAAAAAACTCAGACTTATCCAATCCTGCAATCCTGTTAGTTCAGAACAGGATTTCATAACATCTGTTATGACATATGAGAAAACCTGTCTACTGATTTAGCAAAATGTGATCATTTTGCAAACATGCTCAGATACACACTTATAAACATCAGTATTTGAATTACAATATTTTTCTGCACATGTACCTATTGAGTTAGTACAACCTGAACTAGAATGTTATGACATCGGTCATGACATTCACACATACACTTGGGATTTAACAAAAATGCAAGCCAATACCTAAACACCTACAAAAACCATGGATGAAAAGGGTGCTAGCATCTTCCCTTTTCATAATATACCCCCGAACTCAAGAAAACATCTCAAATTTCTTTCCTGTGCTTTTTTACCTTTCCTTTTGGATAAAATAAAAGTCGGTGGCGACTCTTGCTAAACCGCGACATTTGCGACAAAACGCAAAACCTCAAGTCAGTTCTCCCACCGTATCACAGAGACGCTCCAACAACTTCAGAAGGAAATGTCACAATTGTTCCAATACCTTCTGTTGATCAACTCCAAAAAAAAGTTATCCAGAAGAAACATAGCTCACCAAGAAGATAAGATTCTTGGAAAGAAGGATGATCCAATCAGAACAAGATCAACATTCAGAAACTCTGAAGAATCTCTCATGGGATTGGTATCTCTGATTGAAACAACAAAAAATGATGAAGCTCTTCTGGACAATTACTGGATTCTGGCAATGCAGGAGGAGCTAAACCAGTTCACTAGAAATGACGAATGGGATCTGGTTCCCAAACCAAAAGGATTCAATGTTATTGGTACAAATTGGGTGTTCAGAAACAAACTGAATGAGCAAGGAGAAGTCATCAGAAACAAGGCCAGACTGGTGGCACAAGGTTATTGTTGTACCCCAAAAATTTTCCTCTCATTTTATCAAGATTTCACTCACAAGACTCTTTGGACTCCAGACAGGACTAGGGTTTGCTCAACTCAAAACATCTCCTTGCACTGATGACCTGGAATTAGGGTTTGAGTTTGCACAGGGATTTTTGGACTTTCAATGCTCAATGTGACTTTCATACTTCATGTTGGACCTCTAAGATTGCTCATACCAAGTTTCAAGCCTTGAATCAAATTTTTGCCCAGTCAATTGGACAATTGACTTAAAAATCAGCTGTATTGGGGAAAAGTCAATTGTGGCCAATTTACAGTCAAACCTCATATTTTTTTATCCACATCAACATTATAGACTCATATGAACCATTTGATCAAGTTTGGACCACAACTCCTCAAGAAATTTGATCAGATCATCAAAAGGGCAAAATGGTCATTTTTAGGGTTTTGAATGTAGAAGGGCAGTTTCTGATTTTCAACCTAGCCAAGGGAAAATTGGGTTCAATCATGGTTTTAAGGACTCAATGGAATCATCTTGACCTAATTACAAGGTTCAAAAGATCTCAAAAGTATTGGATTGACAAATGAATTTTCCAGTCAACTGATCAAATATCAACTGTACACTGAAAAGCCAAACTTTGACTTTTTGGTCAAAATCAAGTGCCAAGGGTCATTTTTCATCAAGATGTGTCAAAACATGAAACTTGTTGACCAAGAGACCTACTTTTGGAAATTAGGGTTTAAAATGAAAAAATTTCATAACTTAGAAACTTTCTAAGTTATGAAAATTTCTTATTTTTCCCCAACTTTTCCCAAATTTTTCACCATGATGCAATTGGTTTCAAAAGAAACTTCCAACATGAAAGTTATAGTCCTCCACAAAATATAAAACTTTGATTCACAAAGTTTTCCCAAAAGATGCTTGAATCTCAAGTTATGATTTTGTGAATAAGGGTCCATGAAACTTTTAACTTAGTGAAATTTTGCCCTAGTTTAGGCAGGATTTTGACCTATCTTCATGGAAACTTTTCACATAGTTCCAAGTGGAATATAAAAATGCATTTGAAATATGGATTGTATAGCATGTTACAAGCTTTCAATAATGTCCAAGAACTCTCCAAGATCATTTATGGTTAGGGAGAATCGAAAGTTTGAAAATGGAAAATCATCACTTTTGTCCAAGGCATTTTGCACCATTTTACAACTTGCAAATCTGTACTAAGCATGCTTGTACTTGGTTTACAGGTTCTAATCCTTTCTACACTCATAAATTAAATGCAAATACATTGGTTAATGGCATTGTTTTGATCTTTGAAGCTTTGTACAAGGGTTTAATCCAAAAATGGCAAAAAGGTTACATTGCTACTTTGATAAAGCACACTTTATGCAACTTTGTTTATCTTGAGCCATAGACCAAAGCTTTTGCTGCAAACCAACTCCACAAATATCAGGAAAAGTGTACCAAATATGTGCAGACCCTGAGCTAGCTTGTACAAGCCTTTGCCTTTGTCAACTCACTTTTGCTTCAAAAGCAAGCAATTGTGCAAAAGGTCCACAACTTGGAAAAATTTATAAAACCAAGTCTTGTAACATTTTAAAACAACCTCGGCATATTATACCAAGCCTAAAACACGAGCTCATAGCATCTCAAACACCCTTAAGCACAAAAAACCCCATTTTATGTCCAAACAGGGCAACCACTATAGAACCTTGGCCAAATCCATATTCCCTCGTGCGTTTTGCTTGGAATCATTTCAAACACATTCTAAACATCACACCTAAACTATCCAAGCCCTTACTTTGCAACTGTAACCTCGTTTGCACACTTCACCATTTTCATATTGAAGCTTTACAGGTTGAGTTCTACAAGGAGTTTCAGATCATTTCAAAGTAAGCTAAGCATTGAGAAAGGTCAAGGGAACATCAAGCAAGCTCAAAAGTCCTTCAGGCCTCATTCAAAGTTGCTACATTGCCATATTCGAACTTGACTGAACAAGGTAATTTCCAACTTTCTATCTCCTTATTTAGACATCCTTAGGCTTAGGTTTATGAAGCAAAAATGTAGTCCTTAATGTCCTTGAGTTGTACATATGCATAGCTTGTATTTATATTAACTGAGCTAGGAGAATTTAGATGATGAACATGCTGAAATTTTTAGGTCAGAAATTGGGGGTGATAAAATTCTCTCTGGTCTTTGAGAGTTAGATCAAGTTTTTTATATCATTAGAATCGCGTGATGATGAGCTATAACTTTCATGTTGCAAGATTTTGCTTTTAAGCACGTATGCAGGAGATACAGTTTTGAACATAGGGCGCGCGCGTTTTGGCCAGGGGACAGGGACGGAGGGCAGCTTGGGCCTGGGCCTGGCTTGTTTGACTTTTGACACCCTCCATTGTGTTATTTGCACCATCATCTTTATTTTCTGCACCCCCTTGGCCCATTTGTTTTATTTTTGTATATTTTTCATTTCTTTTACATTTCTGACTTTTATTTATTTTTTCTAAATATTAAAAATCACCAAAAAAAATTCTTATATTTTACATTTTTATTTTATTATTTTTATTATTTTTTATGACAAAAATAGTGTATTAAGTTAAATATAATTTATTTTCTTGAATAAACTTGTGAATAATACAAAAATATTATATATTTTTATTTTTATTATTTATACACTTAAATTAATATTTTCATACAATATTTAATTTTTTTAACATTTTGTATATATTATTATTATTTTTCTTAAACAAAAAAAATGAATAAATAAATAATATAGAATACATCTTTTTTAAACCAAAAATTAGGGTTTTCACCCTTTCCAAAAATAATCATTTTTATTTTCTTATTTTTAGGGCATAAATAAATTTATTTTACATACATAAAATAAATACAAAAAAATTTCTTTGCATATTTATTGTCCATTTAAATAATTGTCTATTTATTTATTTGTACAATAAATTTAATATGGTTGTAATAGGTTTAGGGTTTTATTTTGAGCAATATCCCCCTATTCAAACTAGTATCCCCCTCCCCATAATATTGTTGTAATAGTCTTAGATTTACTTTTACGTAATTTATCGTATTATATGCATGATAGTAAGATTAGGGTTTTGTATGCAAAGACCAAAATCAAACAAATAGCACGACTAAACACAAGACAAAAATGCATGAAAAATGACAACATCTTGCACACAAGCACCCTTAGGGTTTCATCCACTTTGTTGCCTTAAAATGGCCATGGTATGCATGCTAGGTATCTTGGAAAAACAAAATCAAAACAAAAGATCATAGTCCCTCGATGACGCTATCTTGGTTGCCTAAATAAAAATGATCTAGTCCCTCAAAAACTTGCTAAAGATACTTGGCAATATTGTTATCATGGTCATATGATGACCCACGCCCGTCCCATTTAGCATCCAAATACAAGGTTGTTTACCAAATACAATGGTAAAACAACAATGTCAAAGGGTTAAAAATGTGTAGGAAAGATTTTTGAGTAGGGTAGACAACTCCTAGTTACTTGATCAATTTGCAAACATCCTTGCTAATTTCAAAACACACACACAATTTCAAAACATTTCCCAAAACAAACTTTCAAACATTGAAACATTTTTCAAAAGACAAACATCTTTGTATACATTATTCAAACAAGAATCATTACAAAGATTGCCACGACGATGGCCTCTTTTCAAAATACTTTCAAAACCATGCAAAGCACCATTTCAAACAATTGAAAAGCAAAAGCAAGTGATCTAAACAAGTAACTAAGATCCCATGGAAAACCATGGATGAAAAGGGTGCTAGCACCTTCTCTTTTTCATAATCTACCCCCCAAACCCAAGAAAACATCTCAAAGGTCTTTCCTGTGCTTTTTGACCTTTCCTTTGGATAAAATAAAAAGTCGGTGGTGACTCTTGCTAAACCGAAACATTTGCGAACACAAACGCAAAACCTCAAGTCAGTTCTCCCACCGTATCACAGAACTGGAGACTCCGCTGGGGATTCAAAAGAAAAGTGGGGTTACCTTAGGGTTTAGATCACCTTTACATGCTTACCTTGTTTGCTTTGATTGCTTTACATTTGGTTCTATTGTTTAGGTTTGAATCCTCTACCCGGATTTGGGAAACATTCATAGGTAAATAGCAATATGTTGTGGAAACTGTGCGGGGGATACCGACATGGTTGAAGCAATAACTATATTAGTGCGGCATATTTGTGGGTACCAGTAGCCTTTGAGTCAATCAAAGAGAATACGTGGCCGCTGAGTGATGTCATGAAGCAAAAATGGACTTTTAGAACCTTTACTTGACCAACTTGGCCTTTTTAGGGGTAGTGAGATGACCGCCTTTTGTGCAGTCCGAAGTTGGTAGATACTCGATACTACACTCATTGAGGGTTGTTTTCTTGGAATATTTCGGTCGCCAGTAAAGTGGCTAAACTGAAACAATGAACACAAAATAATCCAGTGATATTGATCTCCTTAGAACCCGATTATTATTTCTAGGACAGGTTGAGCCAACTAAACTTCAAGAGGTACTTACCTATGAAACCCCACGCAAGCCTAAACTAGGAACTTGTGTGATTTGTTTGTACATATATACTTGTGCATAACATCATGGACATCATGAAGCATCATTTGCATCCACTAACCATTTCAAGGATTTTGGATCTTCATCTTTGTTCTTGTTTTGTAGGTTATGGATTCACTTCGCAGAAAAACTATTCAGGTCAACCTTGTGAGAGTTCCTCCTCAACTCAAGGAGCTTGCTTCCAAGATTATAGAGTATTCTCCATTCAGTGAAAGTCATGCTCGACTTCTCAACTTGGTCAACTCCAACACAGAGGAAGACATGGTGAAAGTTCTCTTCCAATTCTTTGACCCCCTACACCACTACTTCACATTTCCTGATTACCAGCTAGTGCCTACTTTGGAGGAATTTTCTCAACTCCTGAGGATTCCTATTCTCCATCAACTACCTTTCAACGGTACAGAAAGAGATCCAAAGCCTGAAGATGTTGCTCAAGCCCTACACTTGCAACCATCTGATGTCATAGGCCATTGGGAAACCAGAAGTGGTGTCAAGGGTTTTTTGGCAAAGTTTTTGTTTGAGAAGGCCCAAGAATGCTGGAATTCTTTAGACCTGCAAGCTTTTGAGGAGATTGTAGCTCTTCTCATCTATGGGTTGGTCTTGTTCCCAAACCCTGGCCAGCTTATAGATGTGAATACTGTCAATATTTTCATATCTCGGAATCCTGTGCCTACTTTACTGGGAGACCTCCTCCACTCATTTCACACTCGAACAATGAGGAAAAGAGGTGTTCTCATGTGCTGTACTCCTCTACTGGAAATATGGTTTATTTCTCATCTCCCCCAATCAGTCTTGAGGAATGAGCAAGGCTTGAGGTGGTCACAACGATTGATGACTCTTACACATTCAGATGTTCATTGGTGTTCTCCGTCCAGAGAAAATGTTATCATCATTGATTGTTGTGGGGAATTCCCTAATGTCCCTCTACTTGGCATTAGGGGAGGCATTACCTACAACCCCTGCTTGGCTCTGAGACAGTTTGGGTATGACCAAAGGGATGACCCACATGACATGCTGATTCCAGACTTGGTTTTTGATTTTGACAACGATGTTCAAGGACTTCGACAAAGGTTTATCCGAGCTTGGAGGATGCCAAACAAGGTAGACAGTAAGACCTTGGGACACAAGAATTCCATCCCCCTTGAGCCTTACCTCAAGTGGGTACGAACCCGCGCCCAAAGTCTTGTGATGCCTTACCCCTACATTCTTCCTGTGATCAAAGAGCCTGTTATGGAAGGAGAGGTTCCGTACACCCTCCTACACCCTGACATGCCAACATCACTAGAAGATTTACAAAGGAGTTGGATACAGCTCAAGGGAGAACACGATACTTTTGAAGCCCAATTCTACGCTAGTGAGAAGAAGGTTTTGGAACTAACTCGTCAACTTCACAAAGAGCAGAGTCTCAACACCTACATTGCACCAAAAAGGATGCGCAAAGTCTTTTTACATTAGAGTTTTGTATTATTTTTCCCATGGGGCATTTATGTACTAACAATTCTATCTTATTAATATGACGTGTGTTTCTTTTTTGTTTAAAACAAATTTGAATTTTTGAACCCTTGAATGCATTACATGAATACATATCATTCATCATATGCATAAAT
The DNA here is from genome assembly GCA_948472305.1 of Vicia faba. Classification (NCBI taxonomy): domain Eukaryota; kingdom Viridiplantae; phylum Streptophyta; class Magnoliopsida; order Fabales; family Fabaceae; genus Vicia; species Vicia faba. Next base: position 265,614,656 of record OX451737.1, on the reverse strand, counting down.
AGGTCTTCAAACCAAGTTTCCTCATCTCTCTGCTGTTTATTTCAGCAAGATGGATATTGAACAAATGGTCAAAGACTTGCAAGCTCAGAATTCACAATTCCAATAGCTAATCATAACTCTGGCTAAAGGTCAGGAGAAGCTCAAAACTCTACTGGAAAAGGAAAAAGAGAAAAAGAAGAAGAAGAGAGTTGGTGTGGCTACCTTGGGCAGAAGATTTGAAGGTCAAGCCAGAAGGGTCCTGGATTTCCCATCAACATCTGAAGAGGGTGAAGGAAAGGGTAAAGGAGTTGCAGTGCCTTCTGATTCTGAAGCTGAAGAAGAGGAAGATGAGGATTACTCAGAACAACAGTATCCTCCTGTAGATGAAAAATACAAAAACTTGGAAGAACGTCTGGGAGCTATGGAGATTCAGAGGGTGCCTGGGCTGGACTTTGAAGAGTTAGGGTTGGTATCTGGAATTGTAATCCCTCCCAAGTTTAAAGTACCTCTTTTTGCTAAGTACGATAGGGTGTCTTGCCCAAAGATGCACCTACGATCCTATGTTAGGAAAATTCAACCACATTCTTCTGACAAGGACCTGTGGGTCCACTTCTTCCAGGACAGTTTGTCGGGGACACAATTAGATTAGTTCTACCAGCTAGAGAGGTCTGACGTGCATAATTGGGAGGATTTTGCAGCCGCCTTTTACAAGCAGTAACAATACAATACAGACTTAACACCAACCCGTACTCAATTACAGAGTATGGGTATGGTCTCCAATGAAGGCTTCAAGGAGTATGCCCAGAAATGGAGAGACTTGGCGGGACGAGTTCAACCACCTCTATCTGAGAGAGAGCTAGTAGATATGTTCTTAGGGACGCTGTCAGGTCCCTTCTTTAATCACTTGATTGGAAGTTCGTCTGCGGGGTTCACCGAGTTGATTCTAACTGGTGAGAGAGTTGAAGCCGAAATCAAAAGCGGGAAAATTCAAAAAGATGCATCTGCTTCCGCTGCCATCAAAAAGCCTTTTCCAGCAAAGAAGGAAGTTTCAGTTGTCTACTCCCAAAGAGGTCAAGGAAGATTTGAGCGCCGGCCAGCGGTGGGGGCCGTAATGATTCAGAAGTCTGAAGCTGATCAGCCCAGAAACAATCAACCCAGAACCAACCAAGCAAGGGTGGAAAGGCCTGTGCGACAATTCACCCAGATAAACATCACTCCTGCTCAGGTTCTTCCCCATCTCTTGAAGTTAAACCTTGCTAGTCTGAAAGAGGCCCCGAAGAATCCGAATACAACTTCTCCTTACTACCATTCGAACGCCAAGTGTGTTTATCATTCGGGGAGTATAGGGCACGACACCAACAATTGTTGGGCTCTCAAGAATAAGATTCAGGATTTGATAGATGATAAAGAAGTGGGGTCGCCCCTGAAAAGCCGAATGTGATCTCAGCTCCAATGCCAAGGCATGGCCACAATGCCCATGTTGTTGAAGAGGATATTTTTGTTGCTACTGTTGATGATTTGATAACTCCGCTACCAATAATCAAGTTGAATTTTTTGAAGGCTGGGATTTTCCCAGGTTGTGAAGAAGATTATTGCCTTTGTTTATCCTTACCAACCGACTTTCCGTTGTTGAAGTTAGACATCCAGCGCCTAATGGATAACCAAGAAATCCTTTTTGAAAAGACTCATGTTACACCGACTCCTGTTAATGATGTTTCAATAATTACCATATCCGCCAATCTTTCCAAGGTCTCCAAAAGACCTGTTAAGATTACATCCGATCCGAAGATTGCATCTTTGAAGATAACCATGTCGGGGCCCATCCCATAAAAGTCCAACAAATCAATACCGTGGAACTATGTGAAATTCTGGCTGCAGATACTCAATGTCACGTTCAATGTTATGACACCGTATCTGACTTACTATATGACAGTAAATACAAAAGCAATAAAGAACACAGTCAATTGTTTACCCAGTTCAGTGTGCAACAACACCTACTATGGGGGCTACCAAGCCAGGGAGGAAATCCACTATAAGAGATTTTAATTCAGGAATAAACCAACCAGTTTATCTCCTTCACTTAAGACCTACCCAATGCAATTTCAATCTAAGTACAACTTAAACCTGAGTTCCTACTCACTCCCCCTCAATCACAGCAGTGATACATAAACCAATTTGACTTAAGAATTGATGAAGACACTCTTCAAAAACAAACACTTGATTAAGCTTCACAGCTTTTTAATCAAGCAACACAATCACTCGTGCTTCACAGCTTTGAGTAATGCACACAACTAACTTGACTCTGCTTCACAGCTTTAGTCAAGGAACATTCAAACACTCTTGCTTCAAAGCTTTGAGTGCTACACAACCCTTACAATTAGAAACCTATTCCAAGGCACTTATCACAATGATAATTGCTTGGAGTACAATAATCAAATCTATACAGATTACAAATGATCTTCTAATCAATAAAGAGCGATCCTTGAAAAACAGCAGCTCTGTTGAATATATAGCAGCTGCAACTTCAGTTAGGGTTTCCAAAAACCTAGGGTTAATTCCGTTTTACCTAAAGACCAGGTCACAGGACTTTATTAACCAGGTTAGGGTTGAGCTAGGTTACCCCTCAGAAAACGCAGGATTCTGTTCAGGAAGGACTGAGTTATTTCCTGAAAAAACTCAGACTTATCCAATCCTGCAATCCTGTTAGTTCAGAATAGGATGTCATAACATCTGTTATGACATCTGAGAAAACCTGTCTATTGATTTAGCAAAATGTGATCATTTTGCAAAATGCTCAGATACACACTTATAAACATCAGTATTTGAATTACAATATTTTTCTGCAAAGGTACCTAATGAGTCAGTACAAACTGAACTAGAATGTTATGACATCAGTCATGACATTCACACATACACTTGGGATTTACCAAAAATGCAAGTCAATACCTAAACACCTACAAACTCCCCCTTTGGCAGATTTTTGGCTAAAGACCCTAAACAATCAGAGATAGATAGCAGCAGAAATAAGTGACAGCAGAAAAATAGAATGTCAAGTACTAATTAAGTAAGTACCAAAATATTCTCCCCCTCTTTAGCCACAAATGGGCCAAAGATACATGTTCATAAAATTACACAGTTATCCAAAGCAAAATAATAAGAGCAGCAGCAGAAAACAACTGAATACACTTCCAAACTCCACCAGATATCAGCAACCAACCTTCAAGCACTGTCATCATATCCAGAGGATTCAGGCTTCTTTCTTTTCTTGTGAGCAATGTCAGCATTCTTCTCTTTGTTTGATGTCTCAACATTCTTAGAGACATCTGGATTTGTTTCAGCATTTGAGCTTTCTTGGTTCAGAGGAACAGAAATGCCAGGAACTGAGTGGTTCTCGTTCAGAATTCTTGAAACAATTTTTGCTATTGCTTGATTAATATATGCTGTCCCTTCCCTATTTGCAATTTCAGGGGGAACTGAAGAAGAAGGATGAGATGGATTACCAGAGGCAGAAGCTTGGGGCTTTCCTGCATGTCTTGTTCTCAACTCTTTGACCTTGGTGGGGTTAGTTCCCACTTTTCTATGAGAGGAGATCTCCAGAACGTCAGAGTCCAGACAAGAAGAGATTGTCCCAGAATCTTGATCAGAGGAAGAGGTTGAAATGGTCGTATTGGATGATGATGGTGTTTGAGACATTTTGACAGTTTTAGAGGACCAACAGCAACTGAGGAGAAATTTCTGATTGAGAGACTGGGTTTTGATGAGGAGACGAGAGAGGAAGAAAGCAAGGGAGTGTCTATTCAACTTCTTAAAAGAATTGTAGGAAATGAGAAAATACAATTTTAAACCAATCAGAACAGGCATAAGTCCTTTGATCCTTGTTTTAAGCAAAATTAATTGCTACAATTCCTCATGTTGGCAAATACCCAGCTTACCCCTTAAGTTTTCAAATTGATTTGCATCCAGAGCCTTGGTAAAAATGTCAGCCAGCTGTAGCTCAGCGGCAACATGTTCCAATTTGATTGTCTTCTCTTCTACAAGGTCTCTGATAAAGTGATGTCGTATGTCAATATGTTTGGTCCTGCTATGCTGAATGGGATTCTTGGATATGTTGATTGTACTCAGATTGTCACAGTACAATGTCATAACATCTTGTGTGACATTATACTCAGTGAGCATCTGTTTCATCCATATCATTTGAGAGCAGCTACTACCAGCTGCAATGTATTCAGCTTCAGCAGTGGAAAGAGACACACAGTTCTGTTTCTTGCTGAACCAGGAAACCAGATTACTTCCCAAAAAGAAACATCCTCCAGAGGTGCTTTTTCTATCATCAGCACTACCAGCCCAATCAGCATCACAGTAGCCAGTCAGAGCTGGTTCACAGCCATGAGTATACATCAATCCATAGTTGTAAGTACCACTTACATACTTCAAAATTCTCTTCACTTGATTGATATGGCTGACTTTGGGATCAGCTTGGTATCTAGCACAAACTCCCACTACAAAGGCAATATCAGGTCTGCTGGCAGTTAAGTACAACAAGCTTCCTATCATGCTTCTGTACAGACTTTGATCCACCTTAACCCCACTTGAATCTTTGGAAAGCTTTAGATGAGTAGGAGCAGGAGTCCTTTTGTGACTTGCATTCTCCATACCAAACTTCTTTACAATATTCTTAGCATACTTGCTTTGAGATAAGAAGATTGAGTCCTCCATCTGTGAGACTTGTAGTCCAAGAAAATAAGTTAGTTCTCCCATGAGACTCATTTCAAATTCAGCCTGCATCTGGTCAGCAAAGTGTTTAACCATATGTTCTGACATTCCTCCAAACACTATGTCATCAACATATATTTGGGCAACCATCAACTTCCCTCCTTCAGTTTTGACAAAGAGAGTTTTGTCCAAGCCTCCTTTTCTGTAGCCTTTGTCTGAGAGAAACTTTGTTAACCTGTCATACCATGCTCTAGGAGCTTGTTTCAGGCCATATAGAGCTTTTCTCAGTTTGTAGACATGATCAGGATGGGTTGGATCCACAAAACCTTTAGGTTGTTCCACATAAGCTTCCTCATTTAAGTACCCATTTAGAAAGGCACTTTTCACATCCATCTGAAATAACTTGAACTTCAGAAGACAAGCAATTGACAACAAGAGTCTGATTGATTCCAACCTGGCTACAGGTGCAATGGTTTCATCAAAATCAACCCCTTCAACCTGGGTGTATCCTTGAGCAACAAGTCTTGCCTTATTTCTGGTGACAACTCCTTCAGCATCTGACTTGTTCTTGAATATCCATTTTGTCCCAATGATGTTAGTTCCTTCAGGTCTAGGAACCAGTTCCCAAACTTCATGTTGCTTGAATTGGTTCAGTTCATCTTGCATTGCACCAATCCAATATTCATCAGTTAAGGCTTCCTTGACATTTCTTGGTTCCATTTTGGACACAAAACAAGAGTTTGAGATGATTTCTCTAGATCTTGTGATGACTCCACTATTGGGATCTCCTATGATGAGCTCTTTTGGATGATCCTTCTGAATTCTGATGGAAGGAATCTTGCTAGCTTCCTTTGATTCAGATTCTGTTGTGGTGGAGTTGGGTAGATCATCTTGTTGGGTTGAAGTCTCAAAGAATGTCTCAACAGTACAAGGAACATCTATTTCTTCATGATAGTCATCAATTATAACATTTATTGATTCCATCATGGTTTTGGTTCTGGAGTTGAATACTCTATAAGCTCTGCTGTTTGAGGAGTATCCTAGAAATATGCCTTCATCACCTTTGGGGTCCAGTTTTCTTCTTTGTTCACGATCAGACAGAATATAGCATTTGCTGCCAAACACATGGAAGTACTTCACAGTTGGTTTTCTTCCTTTCCAGAGTTCATATATGGTGGATGAGGTTCCCTTTCTCAAGGTGACCCTGTTATGAACATAGCAAGCTGTATTCATAGCTTCAGCCCAAAAATACATAGGAAGTCTTTTGGCATGTAACATTGCTCTGGCAGATTCTTGTATGGTCCTGTTTTTTCTTTCCACAACTCCATTTTGCTGAGGTGTTATGGGAGAAGAAAACTCATGACTGATTCCTTCTGAAGCACAGAAGTCATCAAACTTGCTGTTTTCAAATTCCTTGCCATGATTACTTCTGATTCTGACAATACATCCTTCCTTCTCTCTTTGAATTCTCTTGCACAGTTCTCTAAAAACTTCAAATGCATCTGATTTTTCCCTAATGAAATTAATCCAGGTGAATCTGGAAAAATCATCCACAACCACATAGGCATATCTTTTACCACCAAGACTCTCTACTTGCATTGGTCCCATCAGATCCATATGGAGGAGTTCTAGAACCTTAGAGGTGGTCAGATGTCTTGACTTTGGATGTGACATCCTAGTCTGCTTACCAACCTGACATTCACCACAAACTCTTCCTTCATCAATTTGCAGTTTTGGAATCCCTCTGACTGCCTCCAAGGAGATAATCCTCTTCATACCCCTTAGATGAAGATGGCCAAGTTTTTGGTGCCACAGTTTCACCTCTTTTTCTTCTTTTGCAATGGAACACACAGATGAGAAATTAGTGTTCTCAGCCTCCCACAAGTAACAGTTGTCTTTGGATCTGACTCCTTTCATTACTATCTCTTGTTTGTCATTGATTACAAGGCATTCAGATTTTGAGAAATTGACCTTGAATCCTAGATCACACAGTTGACTGATACTAATGAGATTAGCGGTCAGTCCTTTCACCAGCAGTACTTCATTCAAACTTGGAACTCCAGGGCAGTCCAAATCACCAACTCCTTTAATTTCACATTTAGCCCCATCTCCAAAGGTCACAAAACTGGTGGTGTGAGGCTTAACATTATTGAGGAGGTTCTTGATTCCAGTCATATGTCTGGAACATCCACTGTCAAAGTACCAGTCTTCCTTTGCAGAGACCCTCAGGGAAGTGTGAGCTATCAGTGCAGTAGCCTTTTTCTTCCATTGAGGAGCATGTGGTACCTTTTTAGACTTAGGTTTGACACCTGAGTTCTGATTAGGGTATCCATGTAATCTGAAGCAGAAGGGCTTTATGTGGCCATATCTACCACAATGATGACATTTCCATCTTTGGTACCTTTTCCTCATATGTTTCTGTTCCTGATGTCGAGAGTTGTGTTGAGACATCTGTTTTGACATTTTCTTACCAGAACCAGATTTCGTTGTTTCCATAAATCCTAGACCAGATTTATTTCCCACATTTTGTCCAACCTGTAGGATCTCTTCCAATTTGTCTGTTCCATTTGTCAACATCTTGACAGATTTGGTCATTTGATTCAGTTGTGAGTTCAGCAATTGAACTTTTCCTTCTATATGACTTATAGTTTCAAGGTTTGCCCTTTTTCAGCCTCCATCTTTATGATGAGTTTTGATTGTTTCTCATTCTGCACACAAACTTCAGTACTTCTGATACACAATTCCTTGTAAGTATCAGCCAGTTCTTCAAAAGTCACCTCTTCATCACTGATGTCACTTTCAGAGGTACAAACACCAGTTAAAGCAGTAACTCGTTTGACAGTCTCTTCTTCAGAATTACTTTCTGAATCACAGTCAGACCAAGTAACTGTCATTCCTTTTTGTTTCTTAAGAAAGGTAGGACATTCAGCTCGAATATGCCCATATCCTTCACAACCATGGCATTGAATTCCTCTGCCTTGAACTCCCTTCTCTTCTGACCTTGGTCTTCTGATGGAACTGTCAATGTTAGAGGGAATGTTATGAACATTAGACCTTGACTTTGGATCTATTCTTTTGATGAGTTTGTTGAACTGTCTTCCAAGCATGGCTACAGCTTCTGAAATGTTTTCTTCAACATCAGTGTTGGACATAAGTGCTATGCTCTTGTTCTTTTTGACACCATTATCAGTGATTCCCATCTCAAAAGTCTGAAGAGACCCAATAAGTTCATCCACTTTCAACTTGCTAATGTCCTGGGCTTCCTCTATGGCAGTTACCTTCATTGCAAATCTTTTAGGCAAGGATCTGAGAATCTTCCTCACCAGTTTTTCTTCTGACATTTTTTCTCCCAGTGCTCCTGAGGTGTTGGAAATCTCCAAGATGTTCATGTGAAACTCATGAATGGTTTCATCTTCCATCATTTTTAGATTCTCAAACTTAGTGGTCAACATCTGAAGCCTTGACATTTTTACTTTGGAAGTGCCCTCATGAGTAGTTCTGAGAGTGTCCCAAACTTCCTTGGCCAGTTCATATTGATGTACTAGTCTGAAAATGTTTCTATCAATTCCATTGAACAAGGCATTTAGAGCTTTTGAATTTCCCAGAGCTAACTCATCTTCTTCTTTACTCCAATCTTCCTCAGGCTTCAGACTGATTGTCCCATCTATCTCAGTTATGGTGGGATGAATCCATCCTTTGTCAGCAGCTCTCCAAGCCTTTTTGTCCAGAGATTTTAGGAAGGCAATCATACGAGGTTTCCAGTAGTCATAATTGGTTCCATCCAGAATGGGTGGTCTATTTCCAAAAACTCCTTCTTTGTCCATAGTGCCAGAAAGTGATATCCCTAGATCTCACCCAGTAATACAGGCAGGGTGCCTGCTCTGATGCCAATTGAAATTCTGGCTGCAGATACTCAATGTCACGTTCAATGTTATGACACCGTATCTGACTTACTATATGACAGTAAATACAAAAGCAATAAAGAACACAGTCAATTGTTTACCCAGTTCAGTGTGCAACAACACCTACTCTGGGGGCTACCAAGCCAGGGAGGAAATCCACTATAAGAGATTTTAATTCAGGAATAAACCAACCAGTTTATCTCCTTCACTTAAGACCTACCCAATGAAATTCCAATCTAAGTACAACTTAAACCTGAGTTCCTACTCACTCCCCCTCAATCACAACAGTGATACATAAACCAATTTGACTTAAGAATTGATGAAGACACTCTTCAAAAACAAACACTTGATTAAGCTTCACAGCTTTTTAATCAAGCAACACAATCACTCGTGCTTCACAGCTTTGAGTAATGCACACAACTAACTTGACTCTGCTTCACAGCTTTAGTCAAGGAACATTCAAACACTCTTGCTTCAAAGCTTTGAGTGCTACACAACCCTTACAATTAGAAACCTATTCCAAGGCACTTATCACAATGATAATTGCTTGGAGTACAATAATCAAATCTATACAGATTACAAATGATCTTCTAATCAATAAAGAGCGATCCTTGAAAAACAGCAGCTCTGTTGAATATATAGCAGCTGCAACTTCAGTTAGGGTTTCCAAAAACCTAGGGTTAATTCCGTTTTACCTAAAGACCAGGTCACAGGACTTTATTAACCAGGTTAGGGTTGAGCTAGGTTACCCCTCAGAAAACGCAGGATTCTGTTCAGGAAGGACTGAGTTATTTCCTGAAAAAACTCAGACTTATCCAATCCTGCAATCCTGTTAGTTCAGAACAGGATGTCATAACATCTGTTATGACATCTGAGAAAACCTGTCTACTGATTTAGCAAAATGTGATCATTTTGCAAAATGCTCAGATACACACTTATAAACATCAGTATTTGAATTACAATATTTTTCTGCAAAGGTACCTAATGAGTCAGTACAAACTGAACTAGAATGTTATGACATCAGTCATGACATTCACACATACACTTGGGATTTACCAAAAATGCAAGCCAATACCTAAACACCTACACTATGGTGGAGAGATTTTCTACCACGGTATTAAACAGATTGAATCAACTGAAGAGAGTTCTGATGAAGAGACTTCCGACATTGGAAACATTGTCGGAATGAGTAAAATCACCCGCAGTGGAAGAATTTTCTCTCCGGAGATTGACCCTCAAAAGGAAATCTTCGGACCCTCAGCTGCTCCTAAGGTTACTCCTGTACCGATCAACATATCTGCGAGAACTCCAGTTATTGAAGAAGTTGTAACTCCTGTGGTTGCCCCTTCTGCTGATGATACAGGGAAAGGGATCCAAGAAACGCCCGTCAGGACGAGGGCTCAGCCTTTGGTCATCCCTGAGACCTCTCAAAAAGAAATGGAAGAGATTTTGAAAATAATCAAGAAAAGTGATTATGATGTTGTGGAGCAACTGGGGAAAACCCCCTCAAAGATCTCTATGTTGGCCCTGCTGCTTTGTTCCGACGCGCATGCTAAAGCACTGATCATATTTTTGAAGACGGCCCACGTGCCACAGGAAATCTCCACGGATCAGTTCCAGGAATGTGTAGCTATCTTAACAGCTGACAATGGTCTAGGATTCTCCGATGCTGATTTAACATCTAAAGGGAGAAAACATAATGACGCTTTGCATGTCTCGGTGGAATGCAGAGGGATTACTCTAGCTCACGTCTTGGTTGACACTAGTTCATCTTTAAATGTCTTACCGAAGAAAGCCTTGGACAAATTGGACTGTGAAGTTTTAACCCGGAAGCCCAGCAATATCATTGTCAGAGCCTTTGATGGTTCTAAAAGGATGGTCCACGGAGAGGTGGACATCCCGATTAAAGTGGGAACTGAAACCTTCAACTCCACATTCTATGTGATGGACATCCGTCCTTCCTATTCTTGCTTGTTGGGAAGACCCTGGATTCACAATGCTGGAGCCGTCACTTCTTCTCTGCATCAAATGCTCAAGTACCCAGTCCAGGGGAAAATTATAACTGTTCATGGCAAAGAGGAATACATGATAAGACATCTAAATTCTTTCCACTATGTAGAATTGGATGGTGAATTCATCGAGACCCCTTTCCAACACTTTGAAGAGGTAGCTCAGGAGATTGCGGCAACCAAGACAATGTCTTCTGTACCCATGATTACCAGAACTCCGCCTCGGATGTCGTCTCTCAAAGATGCAAAGGCTGTGATTGAAGAAGGAGGAAGCATAATCTGGGGTTAGCTACCAGACTTTCCTTTCAAATCAGATAAATTTGACTTGGGTTTCATTGCTTTTGCTCAGAAGGCTGTACGCCACACCCAGGCTGGGGGCCACCAGTGAAGATCACCCATCAAGGAGTAAATGCTTTGGAGGATAGTGAAGAGGAGAGCAACTTGGAAGACTGGATTTTCCCTACTGTTGACGGAGGACTGTGCAACTGGGAGGCAAAAGACTTTGTTCCGATTACTTTCATAAATCAATAATTTATCTTTCAAACATTTCTGTTGGTTTGTAATAATTCTCAAAACAACTCGTACACTTTTAACCTTGTGCCTTACCCGAGGCACATAGGTCCATTTTTAAGGGTTTGATTTTTCATCTTCATATGCCATTTTAATGAATCATGGACGTTTTCACATATAAACTTTTGTGTTTATTGTCTCTCTTTTTACATTTTATTTGTTTAAAGGTGGCTATCCCTTACACACACCCACACTCACAAATGCAGGTACCCTTCCATTCCGGATTCCATGGGTAACAATTTTGCTATGGCCTTCAGTGACTTTGAAGATCTGGTCTACCATGCCGAATAAGAAGGTGATGAAGATTGTGAAGTGCCAGGAGAATTGGCTAGACTGCTGCAACAGGAAGAAAGGGCTATTCTACCTCATGAGGAGCTGTTAGAGACAATCAACTTGGGTACTGAGGAAGACAGAAAAGATGTCAGAGTGGGTGCCAACCTAGAGCCAAGTGTCAAAGAGCGCTTGATTCAGCTGTTGAATGAATATGTTGAGATCTTCGCCTGGTCGTACGAAGACATGCCGGGACTCGATACAGATATTGTGGTTCACCGTCTCCCTACAAGAGAAGACTGTCCACAATTAAACAGAAGGTCCTCCGCATGAGGCTCGACATGTCCGAAAACATCAAAGCAGAAGTTATAAAGCAGTTCAATGTTGGGATTCTTGCTGTTACTTCCTATCCACAATGGGTTGCTAACATTGTTCCCGTGCCTAAGAAGGATGGAAAAGTGAGAATGTGCATGGATTACAGAGACTTAAACAGGGCTATCCCTAAAGATGACTTTCCACTTCCGCACATTGACATCTTGGTTGACAACACAGCTCAGTACAAGGAATTTTCTTTCAGGGATGGATTTTCAGGGTACAACCAGATCAAAATGGCACCTGAAGACAAGGAGAAAACTACTTTTGTTACACAGTGGGGTACGTTCTGCTATAAAGTGATGCCATTCGGACTGAAGAATATCGGGGCAACCTATCAACATGCCATGGTAGCTTTGTTTCATGACATGATACATCATGAGATTGAAGTCTACGTAGATGACATGATAGCCCGATCACAGACAGAAGAAGAACACCTCAACCATTTGCAAAAGCTATTAGTCAGGTTGAAGGAGTACAAGCTCAGATTAAACCCTAACAAGTGCACTTTCGGAGTCAGGTCCGGTAAACTCTTGGGTTTCATTATCAGCAACAAAGGCATCGAGGTTGATCCTGCAAAAGTCAAAGCTATACAAGAAATGCCTGCTCCTCGCACTAAGAAGGAGGTCAGAGGTTTCTTGGGACGCCTAAACTACATCTCAAGGTTCATTTCTCACCTAACATCTACCTGTGAGCCAATCTTCAAGTTGTTGAAGAAATATCAGGTTGTTAAATGGAATGATGACTGTCGAATTTCTTTCGATAAAATTAAGGAGTATTTGCTAGAACCTCCTATCCTGATGCCTCCCGTCGAAGGAAGACCACTAATCATGTATCTGACTGTTTTGGATAATTCAATGGGGTGCGTACTGGGCCAACATGACAATTCTGGCCGAAAAGAGCATGCCATCAAAAAGTTTACCGACTGTGAGACCCGATACTCACTGTTCGAGAAAACTTGTTGCGCTTTGGTATGGGCTGCTCGCCGGCTAAGGCAGTATATGTTGACTCATACCACTCTGCTGATATCTAAGATGGATCCGATCAAATACATCTTTGAGAAGCTTGCTTTGTCTGGAAGAATAGCTAGATGGCAGATGATCCTGACAGAGTATGACATCTAGTACACGACCCAAAAATCTATAAAGGGGAGTGTTCTAGCTGACCATCTGGCTCATCAAGCTGTCGAAGATTACCAATCCATGAGGTTTGACTTCCCTAACGAGGACATTATGACATTGGACAATATTGAAGACTTCAACCCATATGACGGACCTGAACAAGGATCCCGATGGACCCTGTACTTTAATGGTGCCTCTAATGCACTTGGCAACGGTATTGGCGCGATACTCATCTCTCCAGAAGGTTGTCATACACCTTTCACCGCCAGACTTTGCTTTAACTGCACCAATAACATGGCCGAGTATGAAGCTTGTATCTTTGGTCTCAAGGCTGCAATGGACTTGGGAATCAAATCTTTGGTTGTGTTTGGAGACTCAGCTTTGGTCATCAGTCAGATCAAAGGAGAGTGGGACACTAAATATCCCATCCTCATCCCTTACAAAGAACGTGTCTTGACATTGTTACCACATTTCGAGCAGATTACCTTCGAGCACTTCCCGCGAGAAGAAAATCAGCTAGCGGATGCTCTAGCTACAATGTCATCCATGTTTAAACTTAACTGGGATAATGAGGCTCCCCAGATCACCATTGAGCGGATGGACGAACCTGCACATTGTCACGAGATTAATACCGAAGAAGTAGTGGACCGACCATGGTTTCATGAAGTAAAAAGGTATCTCGAGGCTCAAGAATACCCTGAAGGAGCGTCAGTCAATGACAAAAAGTTCTTGAGGAGATTCTCAGCTAAGTTCTTCCTGAGCAATGGTATCCTATACAAGCGCAATCATGATTGCGTTCTGCTCCATTGTGTGGACAAAATTGAAGTTGAACTGATCATGGCTGAACTGCAAAATGGTACCTTTGGCACCCATTCTAGCGGGCATACGATGGCTAAGAAGATTCTACGGGCAGGCTATTACTCGTCTACCATGGAAGCTGACTGTCATCAACATTCCAGGACTTGTCACAAATGTCAAATCTATGCGGACAAGGTACATATACCTCTAGTTCCTCTCAATGTATTAACAGCTCCTTGGGCATTCTCTATGTGGGGAATCAATATGATTGGAGAGATAAAGCCTACAGCATTTAATGGATACCGCTTCATTCTGGTAGCCATTGATTAATTTACCAAGTTGCTCGAAGCAGCTTCCTTCGCATCCGTCACAAAGAATGTTGTTGCCCGCTTTATCAAGCAGAACCTCATTTGTCGGTACGGCATCCCCGAAAGGATCATCACTGACAACGGTACAAACCTGAACAACACTATGATCACCGCCTTGTGCGAGTAGTTCCAGATTCAACATCATAATTCATCTCCCTATCGGCCAAAGATGAACGGTGTTGTCAAAGCTGTGAACAAAAATATCAAGAAGATCATACAAAAGATGACAATCACCTACAAGGACTGGCATGAGATGTTACCGTTTGCTCTCCACGGGTACCGTACCACGGCACGTACATCAACTGGGGCAACACCCTATTCTTTGGTATACGGCATGGAAGTTGTTTTACCTATCGAGGTTCAGATTCCCTCCTTGAGAATCATGAAGGATGCTGGTTTGAGTGAAGACGATTGGATTCAAACCCGGCTTGATCAACTTAACTTGATTGACGAGAAGTGACTTACTGCTGTTTGCCATGGTCAGATGTATCAAAAACGGATGATCAAGGCTTTGAACAAGAAAGTCAGGCGCCAAGTATATCACGTCGGGGATCTTGTAATCAAGCGGTTCATCTTGCCGCAAAGTGATCCCAGGGGAAAATGGACTCCTACCTACGAAGGACCATTTGTGATCAAAAACATCTTTTCTGGTGGGGCAATGATATTAACCACCATGGACGGTGACGACCTGCCGCACCCTGCGAACGCAGACATAGTCAAAAGATACTAAGCATAAATGACCCGCTAGGTTGACACACCTAGGCACAAAAAAAGGGCATCCCGGTGAATCGAAAACCCGAAAGGGCGGTCCAGGCAAAAGTTAGGGAATTAAAGCGTATGACTATGTCTCGTCGGATCACTTTAAGGATAATCTCTTCACAGACAAGCTTTGTGCTTCTGATCAATTCAATCATCTTCGGACGAAGTAACAAATGGACAAGATATTCGGAATTACGAAGGCTATAGCAGAATGGGAACCCCATGGAATTTTTACACATAACCATCTTTATTTGTATAAATTTTTCTCAATTTTTATGACAACGTTCTCTTACTAGGATGTCTGACTCCTTTTTATAAAATACTTACACAAAGTTAATACAAAGATACTTCAAAGTGCAAAAAACTATTTGTCTTTTCCTTTTTACACTTGTGTTTTATTTGAAAACGTCCAATGATTTATTAATGAGCATATGCATTTGAATATAATCACTGTTTACAAATAAACGAAATGGGAAAGAATAATTACTGACAGGTTGAAAGGATAGGAAAACGTCTTTAGGCTAATCCAAGAGAAATCCCCTACAGTACATCATCTAGATCCCTAGCGGAGCTAAAACCTTGAAATACATATCCCCAGTGGAGCTAAATTTCGAAATCCCCATCAGAGTTAGGTTTTCAAACTTCCAATCTCCAGGGAAGCGAAAACTTTGAACTACAAACCCTCAGCGGAGATGAAACCTTCTTCCCCAACGGAGTCAAAATTCCAACTACCAATCCATAACGGAAACCATTTAGTTTTCCCTAGATTCCCCAGCAAGTTGTCTTAAAATCTGAGAATCAACCAGATAACAGTTAACTTTTGTTTTATCCCCAACCTAGGATAATTCCCCAGTAGATTGGCATACAACCCAAACATCTAATATCCCCAACAGAATGAAGATTCTCACTCTTGACTCCCCAGTAGAGTGGTATACAACCCAAACTCCCGAACTTTTTCCAAACAGGAATAAACGTTTTCCCCAGAGTCTTGAACTTACTCTCCAGCAGGATAGCTTACTCTCCAGCAGTATAGCTACTCCTCACAGAGTTTCTACTCCCCAACAGAATGAAGATTCTCATTCTTGATTCCCCAGTGAAGTTGCCAGAGTCTTCATTACTCGCCAGCATGAATTTGTCAGAATTTTTAATCCCCTACAGATCAAAGATTCTCATTCTTGACTTCCCAGCATGAAGTCCCCAAGGATTCAAATTCCCCTAACAGATTGAAGATTCTCATTCTTAATTCCCCGCGGAAGCCATCAGAGTCTTCCTTTTTCTCCAGTAGATCAAGGTTTTCCTTTGTCTGATCCCCGGTAGAGATCGCCAGAGTTTTCACTACTCCCCAACCGAGTAAGGATTCCCATTGTGTAATCCCCATCCATAGTCTTCAAAGTTCTCTGGATTCCCTAAGAAAGTCATGAAGGATTCTCACATCCCCAAGCAGTCAGCAAGGATCTCTTATCCTTAGCAATCAAAGATTTTGAATCTCCAGCGACAGTCAAGGATTTATTTTTCCCCAGCAGCAGTCAAAGATTTCATTATCCCCAGCAACCAAGGATTTATTTTCCTCAGCATTACAACGAATCAGCTTACATGCACATACATTACATTCATATATCATAAACATTGATAAAGCACATTTTATTGCATCATACATTTCATACAACATAACTTTGTGTTTCAGCTAACATTTTACCCTTTTCAGGATAAGATTATAAGCTATCTTTAACAAATATTCAAAGATTTCAGATATAGTACGGATACACCCCAGACACGGAGGTCAATCTATTACTTATTCAGAATTCAAAGTCAAGATACAGTACGAATACGCTCCAGACACAGATTCCATTCTGTCACTCATTCAGACTTCAACAATCAGATGCAGATTAGATACGCTCCAAACACGGAAGCCATTCTATTTCTCATTCAGATTCAACTATTAATTTCAAGTTCAGATACACTCCACCACGGAAGTCATTTTGTCACTTATTCAGATCCCAGTTACAGTTCAGATGCACTCCAGACACGGAAGTCCTTCTGCTACTCATACATATCTCAAACTTCAGATACAGTCCAGATATGCTCCAGACACGGTTTCCATTCTGTCACTTATTCTGACTTTTTCCCCAGCCCAGAGATGCTCCAGACACTGATGCTATTCTGTCGCTTATTCAGATTCAGATACAATACATATACACTCCAGACACGGAATTCATTCTGATATTCATTCAGATTCAAATATAGTTACAACTCGGATATGCTCCAGACACGGATTCTATTCCCTTGCTCATACATATCCCATCTCCAGGTACAACTCAGATACGTTCCAGATATGGATACCATTCTGATGTTCATTCTCCTGATTTTCAACAAACATTCTTGGATGGAATCTTTAAGCCCATCTCCGACAAGATTTTGTCACCTCTCCAAATGGCATCTTTAAGCCCATTCCTTCAACTACATTTTGACGAGTGCAAATTTATGGGCACTCTAAGTGTCCAATCATCTTTTATCTTTGAGTCACGAACGAAAAAACTCGCCAATCTAACTCTTCAGGTTCAAGAAGATTGAACATGGGCAGATGTTGTACCCCAAAATTTTCCCTCTCATTTTATCAAGATTTCACTCACAAGACTCTTTGGACTCCAGACAGGACTAGGGTTTGCTCAGCTCAAAACATCTCTTTGCACTGATGACCTAAAATTAGGGTTTGAGTTTACACAGGGATTTTTGGACTTTCAATGCTCAATGTAACTTTCATACTTCATGTTGGACCTCTAAGATTGCTCATACCAAGTTTCAAGCCTTGAATCAAATTTTTGCCCAGTCAATTGGACAGTTGACTTAAAAATCAACTATATTAGGGAAAAAGTCAACTGTGGCCAATTTACAGTCAAACCTCATATTTTTTGATCCACATCAACATTATAGACTCATATGAACCATTTGATCAAGTTTGGACCATAACTCCTCAAGAAATTTGATCAGATCATCAAAAGGGCAAAATGGTCATTTTTAGGGTTTTGACTGTAGAAGGGCAATTTCTGATTTTCAACCTAGTTAATGGAAAATTGGGTTCAAGCATGATTTCAAGGACTCAATGGCATCATCTTGACCTAACCAAAAGGTTCAAAAGATCTCAAAAGCATTGGATTGACATATGAATTTTCCAGTCAACTGATCAAAAATCAACTGTACACTGAAAAGTCATACTTTGACTTTTTGGTCAAAATCAAGTGCCAAGGGTCATTTTCCATCAAGATGTGTCAGAACATGAAACTTGTTGACCAAGAAACCTAATTTTGGAAATTAGGGTTTAAAATGAAAAAATTTCATAACTTAGAAATTTTCTAAGTTATGAAAATTTCTTATTTTTTCCCAACTTTTCCCAACTTTTTCACCATGATGAAATTGTATTCAAAAGAAACTTACAACATAAAAGTTGTAGTCCTCCACAAAATATACAACTTTGATTCACAAAGTTTTCCCAAAAGATGCTTGGATCTCAAGTTATGATTTTGTGAATAAGGGTACATGAAACTTTTAACTTAGTGAAATTTTGCCCTAGTTTAGGCAGGATTTTGACCTATCTTCATGGTAACTTTTCACATAGTTCCAAGTGTAATATCAAAATACATTTCAAAGATGGATTGTATAGCATGTTACAAGCTTTCCAAAATGTCCAAGAACTCTCCAAGATCATTTATGGTTAGGGAGTATCGAAAATTTGAAAATGGCAAATCATCACTTTTGTCCAAGGCATTTTGCACCATGTTACAACTTGCAAATCTGTCCTAAGCATGCTTTTACTTGGTTTACAAGTTCTAATCCTTTATACACTCATAAATTAAATGCAAATACATTGGTTAATGGCATTGTTTTGATCTTTGAAGCTTTGTACAAGGGTTTAATCCAAAAATGGAGAAAAGGTTACATTGCTACTTTGATAAAGCACACTTTATGCAACTTTGTTTATCTTGAGCCATGGACCAAAGCTTTTGCTGCAAACCAACTCCACAAATATCAAGAAAAGTGTACCAACTATGTGCAGACCCTGAGCTAGCTTGTACAAACCTTTGCCTTTGTCAACTCACTTTTGCTTCAAAAGCAAGCAATTATGCAAAAGGTCCACAACTTGGAAAATCTGATAAAACCAAGTCTTGTAACATTTTCAAACAACCTCAGCACATTATACCAAGCCTAAAACATGAGCTCATAGCAAATCAAACACCCTTAACCACAAAAAACCCCATTTTCTGTCCAAACAGGGCAACCACTACAGAACCTTGGCCAAATCCATATTCCCTCGTGCGTTTTGCTTGGAATCATTCCAAACACATTCTAAACATCACACCTAAACTATCCAAGCCCTTACTTTGCAATTGTAACCTCGTTTGCACACTTCACCATTTTCATATTGAAGCTTTTCAGGTTGAGTTCTACAAGGAGTTTCAGACCATTTCAAAGCAAGCTAAGCATTGGGAAAGGTCAAGGGAACATCAAGCAAGCTCAAAAGTCCTTCAGGCCTCATTCAAAGTTGCTACATTGCCATATTCGAACTTGACTGAACAAGGTAATTTCCAACTTTCTATCTCCTTATTTAGACATCCTTAGGCTTAGGTTTGTGAAGCAAAAATGTAGTCCTTAATATCCTTGAGCTGTACATATGCATAACTTGTATTTATATTAACTTAGCTAGGAGAATTTAGATGATGAACATGCTGAAATTTTTAGGTCAGAAATTGGGGGTGATAAAATTCTCTCTGGTCTTTGAGAGTTAGATCAAGTTTTTTATATCATTAGAATCACGTGATGATGAGCTATAACTTTCATGTTACAAGATTTTATTTTTAAGCACGTATGCAGGAGATACAGTTTTGAACATAGGGCGCGCGCATTTTAGCCAGAGGACAGGGACGAAGGGCAGCTTGGGCCTGGGCCTGGCTTGTTTGACTTTTGACACCCTCCATTGTGTTATTTGCACCACGCTCTTTATTTTCTGTACCCCCTTGGCCCATTTGTTTTATTTTTGTATATTTTTCATTTCTTTTACATTTCTGACTTTTATTTATTTTTTCTAAATATTAAAAATCACCAAAAATATTTTCTTATATTTTACATTTTTATTTTATTATTTTTATTATTTTTTATGACAAAAATAGTGTATTAAGTTAAATATAATTTATTTTCTTGAATAAACTTGTGAATAATACAAAAATATTATATATTGTTATTTTTATTTTTATACACTTAAATTAATATTTTCATACAATATTTAATTTTTTTAACATTTTGTATATATATATTATTATTTTTCTTAAACAAAAAAAATGAATAAATAAATAATATAGAATACATCTTTTTTAAACCAAAAATTAGGGTTTTCACCCTTTCCAAAAATAATCATTTTTATTTTCTTATTTTTAGGGCATAAATAAATTTATTTTACATACATAAAATAAATACAAAAACATTTCTTTGCATATTTATTGTCCATTTAAATAATTGTTTGTTTATTTATTTGTACAATAAATTCAATATGGTTGTAATAGTTTTAGGATTTTATTTTGAGCAATATCCCCCTATTCAAACTTGTATCCCCCTCCCCATAATATTGTTGTAATAGTCTTAGATTTACTTTTACGTAATTTATCGTATTATATGCATGATAGTAAGATTAGGGTTTTGTATGCAAAGACCAAAATCAAACAAATAGCACGACTAAACACAAGACAAAAATGCATGAAAAATGAAAACACCTTGCACACAAGCACCCTTAGGGTTTCATCCACTTTGTTGCCATAAAATGGCCATGGTGTGCATGCTAGGTATCTTGGCAAAACAAAATCAAAACAAAATATCATAGTCCCTCGATGACGCTATATTGGTTGCCTAAACAAAAATGATCTAGTCCCTCAAAAACTTGCTAAAGATACTTGGCAATATTGTTATCATGGTCATACAATGACCCCCGCCCGTCCCGTTTAACATCCAAATACAAGGTTGTTTACCAAATACAATGGTAAAACAACAATTTCAAAGGGTTAAAAATGTGTAGGGAAGATCTTTGACTAGGGTAGACAACTCCTAGTTACTTGATCAATTTGCAAACATCCTTGCTAATTTCAAAACACACACACAATTTCAAAACATTTCCCAAAACAAACTTTCAAACATTGAAACATTTTTCAAAAGACAAACATATTTGTATACATTCTTCAAACAAGAATCATTACAAAGATTGCCACGACGATGGCCTCTTTTCAAAATACTTTCAAAACCACACAAAGCACCATTTCAAACAATTGAAAAGAAAAAGCAAGTGATCTAAACAAGTAACTAAGAGCCCATGGAAAACCATGGATGAAAAGGGTGCTAGAACCTTCCCTTTTCATAATCTACCCCCCGAACCCAAGAAAACATCTCAAAGGTCTTTCCTGTGCTTTTTGACCTTTCTTTTGGATAAAATAAAAAGTTGGTGGCGACTCTTGCTAAACCGAAACATTTGTGAACACAAACGCAAAACCTCAAGTCAGTTCTCCCACCGTATCACAGTTATAGTCAGAAAGAGGGGATATACTATACATAAACCTTTGCTCCAGTCTCCAGGTTAGAATCTATCAGATTCCTAATCTCTTTTGCTGTAAATAATGGCATCACTCTGTATCAGATGGATGTTAAAAGTGCATTCTTAAATGGTTACATTGATGAAGAGGTATATGTGCACCAACCCCCTGGGTTTGAAAATTCCAAACACCCAGAATATGTTTTCAAACTAAAGAAGTCACTTTATGGTCTGAAACAAGCTCCTAGAGCTTGGTATGAAAGGCTAAGTAACTTTCTATTAGAAAAGGAATTCACCAGAGGGAAAGTGGACACAATCCTGTTCTGTAAGACATTTAAGAATAAAATTTTAGTTTGTCAAATTCACGTAGATGACATTATTTTTGGATCTACTAAACCTTCTCTGGGAAGAGAATTTTCTAAGTGCATGCAGGCAGAGTTTGAGATGAGCTTAATGGGGGAACTTAAATTCTTTCTAGGCATTCAGATAAACCAGACTCCAAAAGGAACTTACATTAACCAGAGCAAATACGTCAGAGAACTTCTGAAGAAATTTTACCTCTCAGAATATAAGCCCTCAAAGACTCCAATGCATCCCACGTGCATTCTGGAAAAGGAAGAGGTAAGTAAAAAGGTAGAACAGAAAATTTACAGAGGTATGATTGACTCTCTCCTTTATCTGATGGCTTTAAGGCCTGATATTTTATTCAGTGTTTGTTTATGTGCTAGATTCCAATCAGATCCTAGAGAATCTCAATTAACATCAGTTAAGCGAGTTTTCAAGTATCTAAAAGGTACTACTAACCTGGGTTTGTTTTATAGAAAATCCAATGAATACAGCTTAGTAGGATACTGTGATGCTGACTTTGCTGGAGACAGAGTAGAGCGTAAAAGCACTTCTGGAAGCTGCCAGTTTCTGGGAGACAATCTGATCTCATCGACCAGCAAGCGACAATCCACAATAGCATTGTTAACAGCAGAAGCTGAATACATAGCACCTGCTGGATGTAGCACACAAAAGCTCTGGATGAAAAGTCAGCTTGAAGACTTTAACATATTCGAGAGTAACATCCCTATCTTCTGTGATAATGCTTCTGCTATCTATCTATCCAGAAAACCCATTTTGCATTCTAGGTCTAAGCATATAGAAATAAAACATCATTTTATTAGGGATTATTTTCAGAAAGGAATTCTTACTTTAAAATTTATTGACACGGACCATCAATGGTTGATGTGTTTACAAAACACCTTTCTGAAGATAGATTCAATTTCATTCTGAAACATCTCAGCATGAAATTGTGCCCAGAATAAAATGTTTTATTTGCATATTCTAACCCTCAAAATTTTATTGTTTTCTGTGAACATTTGATCAACTTGTCTTCAAAATTTTATGAAGATCTGAACTTTTCATTTCAAAGATAGAGGCATGAAGTTCACACTGTTTTACCCAAAAATTTTCCCTCCCATTTTACTCAACATATGCTCATTAAGACCCTTAACTTGCTCAAGGATGCCCAAGAGTTGACCAGACAAACTCTCTCCTAAAGCAATGAACCTCCAACTAGGGTTTCCATTTTCATCAAGATGGGTGAGTTCCAAAGGCCTCATATGCTCTCCATAGTCCTAATATGTCCTCAAGACCCTCCATGTCAAATTATAAGCTTTGCACAAGAAGTTTGCTCAGTCAACTGCTCAGATGCTTAAGAATCGACTATATTAGGTCAAAAGTCAACTGTGGCCCACACACAGTCAAACTTCAATATTTTTGGTCAAAATCAACATTTTGAAGTGATTTCCATCATTTGATAAAGGTTTGACCATTATTCCCCAATGAGTGCTCTTAATTCATCAAAACTCAAAAGTTGTTAAATTAGGGTTTCTTAGGAAAAGTCAACAAAACTTTGACCAAGCATAACTTTCTCGTAATTTATCAGAAATTTCTCATCCAAGGCTCATTTTGAAGTTAATTCAATTCCCTACAACTCATATTCAGCCCTCAAGTTCAAAAAATGCACTCATAAAAAGATATGAATTTCTACATTATAGGTCCTTTTGAAAAGTCAACAAAAACACTTTTTGGGTCAAAGCTTCTTACATGAACATGGAAGACTCAATTGAAATGAGACATAAATAATTGTTTAGGGGACATACTAATCTTTCTAAAAAGTACAAGTACACCTATCTAGGGTTAAAATTGGAAGAGTTATGCATTGTCAAAGTTGACCATTTTTGGAAAATTGTCAAAAGTAAAATGTGCTCAAAAATGCATTTTTTGCCAAATGGGCCTAACTTTTTAGGCTTGCACCTCACTTCAAACATAGTCCACGACCTAAATCAGCAGCCATACCTTATTTAATCTATTTATTTATTTTATTTTGATTTGTATTTATTAAAAATCACATTAAATCAAATAAATAACAAAAAATATCAAAGATTATTTTGATGATCTGATTTTGATGAATATCAAATCTATTTGAGCTGGCCTAATCATGCCAAATCGAATCAATGAAAAAAAGGCATGATTTGGTCAAATTTGGAATGAAAGAATATGGCTTAAATATCAAATATTTTATCCATCAATTCTCAAGATTGGATCCAAAATTGTTACCCTAATTCTTCATACTACATATAATGAACATAAACAAGGCAAGAGAACAAGGGCTGCAACCGTGAGAAGAGAGAAAGAAAATTAAAAAATAGGACAAAAGGTGTTGAATCATTTTTTTCATATATAGGGTGATTCAGGCCATTCCAAAGCTTCCAATCGCTTCCTGGACATCTCTAGGAGCTAACACAATTCATTGCAAGCATTTCCAAGCCCAGAATCGTCCCCTAGGCTCCATACGGTTTGTATCTTTTCTAAAAATCGTTTAAGATAATTCTTGCATCTTAGGCATGTTTGAATGATATATTTGTGATTATTAACATATTTGCAACATGTTGGGATAATTTAATTTATGTTTTGATGCATATACTGATGTTTGCCATGGTTAGGGTTTAAGAATCCATTTTGGGGCTTTGCTGTACAGGTGAAATTAGGCCAAGAAAATAATGCCATGATGCTCGTGAGATCAAGATGAGTTGATTGTTGTCTTTGGAATTAATTTATCATGCATTGTGTGTATTTTGGAGGATTGTAGGGTTATGTCTATGGAGCTCTGTCTGTAGGTATAAACTTGATACCTAAGATGACGGTCAGGGAAGAAGACGATGACTCGTCACCATTCCATTGGTCCGTTTGAATGTTCGCGCTTTTTTTTTATTTCTTCAGCCTAGCCACTTGTTTGATATATTATGATTATATTTTATTATTATAACAAATAACCAACCTAGCGCAAATGCCAGGGGTAGTAACATGTGAAGCCAGTGACCTGGGTTCGATCCCAGGTCCAAACATTTTCTTATTTTTTGACTATTTAAGTGCAGATCCAGCGTGCCTCATGACTTAGCGCCTACCGTGTACCCCCAGATCTCAGCCCTGAGATCCATCATCAGACTAAATCTCACAATCCAAAGAGAGACCATGGTGCACTTTCCAAGCGTGCCAACATAGGATCTGGCCAAACTGGGCTCAGCCATAATGGGCCTTGAAAATTCCAAAACACACCCCCCCTGGGTGCTTATGCAGGCCCAAATTCTTACTCTTTTTTTATTTTAATTCCTTTTCTTATTATTTATTAATTATATTTTTTAATAACACCAAAAAAATTCATATTTTTTTATTTAATCAAAAAATCATAAAAACATAAAAAATCTTTTTTTTCATAAATTTTTTATTAATTAATTAGTTTAATTAAATTAGGGTAATTTATTGTTTTTTATTATAATTCAAAATAATTAGAATTAGGTTTTAATCTTGTACTTAACCTAATTTTCCCTCAAAAACAACATAAATATTTTTCTCAAATTAGATTTTTAGGTCATCTAATTATTTCTCGCATTTAATTTGTCGCGCGCTTTTACTTTTCCCTTTTATGATTATTTGTAACTGCTCCGAGTTTGTAATAGATTTAAATAGGGTTTTAATTCCGTATTTTATTTTTCAGTCCAAGTAATTATGTATCTGCCCAAAGCCATGTAATAATTAGGACTCTAACTTCTCGCATTTTAATTTCCGCAAACTATAAACTGCTTAGATGTATGTATAGGATTGTATGGAAAGACGAACTAAAATTAAAATAGTAGAAAACCCTAAATTCTGCAAAGATAATTAATTAAAAAAATACACTTGCACATGCTCACTCCTAGGGTTTACTCAACTCCGATTGCCTTCGGTAAACGGTCATAAGGTATAGGGAATGTTAGTGGTTGTCCTCTAGTCTCAAAAGATCTAAAATGACCCAATCAGATGTTGCCTCGGAAAAGATCTTTAAGGCTTTAGGACGATTACTAAAATTTCCTAATATTGCTTTTGTGATCGTATCTGTCCCATCAAACATCCCTTAAAACTACAATGGCGGTGCTACCTATTCCTTAATAATAGGATAGCGATGTCTAAAGGAAAATGAAAAGACTTTTTCGAGTAGGTAGATTAGTTCCTATGTACTTGCTCAAACAAAAAGTTTCACCCAAACATTTTTCAAAACAATTTTCAAAACAACTTCGTCACACTCTGAGGACTGATACAAGGGTTATCACGAAGTAAAACCTTTTCAAAGCAAGCTCACAGATAAGCAATTTCAAAATGAACAAGTACCTAAGAGCCCATGGAAAACCACGGATAGAAAGGGTGCTAACACCTTCCCTTTCTATAATCTACCCCTGTACTCATAAACATTCTCGAAAAAGGTTATTTCTCGAAAAAGGTTATTTCTGTTCTTTTTCCTTTTCCTTTGTTGGATGAAATAAAAGTCAGTGGCGACTATTGCTAACCGCACATTTGCGAATACAAACGGAAAACCAGTATAACAGTCGGTTCTTTCACCGTGTCACAGAACTGGAGACTCTGCTGAGGACTCGAATAAAGTGGGGTATAACTTAGGATATAGGTCATTTTAATTGCTTCTCTTTCTTGTCTTGATTGCTTTACTTTTAAGGGATTGTTTGGGTTACATAGATCCTACACCCAGATCTGGGGACACCTTTTAGGTAAGTAGCAATAAACTATGAGGGAACTGTGTGGGGTATACCGACACGGTTGAAGCAGTAACTAAGTTGATGTGGAACTTTGGTTGGTATCGGTAACCCTTGAGTCAATCAGGGAGAGTACAGGGCCTCCGTGTGGTATCGTGAAGCATCAATTGACCTTAGAACCTTTAATTGCACAAGTTGGCTAGTAGGACATAGCGAGGTGGTCGGCCTTGGTGTATTCCCAAGGTCGACAGATACTCGATGCTACAATCATTGAGGTTTGACTCTTGAGCTTTGTTTGGTTGTGAGTCAATCGCCTATTGAACGAAGCTGGGGGAAAGATAGGTGATATTGAGATCCCTTAGAACCCGGTTACTATTTATAGGACAGGTTGAACCAATCCAACTTCAAGAGGGTATGACCTTAAAACTCATGCATGCCATAAACCTAAGGACTTGGTGTGACTTGTTTGTTGTTTGCTATACCTGTGATTTTCTAACATAATCATGAAATCATAAGCATGGCATATCATGGCTAACCATTTCAAGGTTTTCCTAGGGCTCATTTTTGCTTTGTTTTGTAGGACATGGCATCCGCCCGTAGGAACACTATACAAATCAACCTTGTGAAAGTGTGTCTTCAACTAAAGGACCTGGCATTAAGGGTTCTTGAAAGTTCTAATTTCACTAAAGAGCATGGTCAGTTGCTCAATTTGGTCACTGCAAAACCTGATGAAGAATTATTAAAAATGTTGTCCAGTTCTTCGATCATGTGCACCATTGTTTCACCTTCCCGGATTACCAGCTAGTACCTACTATGGAGGTATTTTCCCAGTTGTTAGGGGTACCTATTCTTGATCAGTTACCTTTCAACGGTACGGAAGAACATCCAAAGCCTGAAGAGATTTCTAGAGCTCTGTCTTTACAACGGTCTGACATAGTGACAAATTGAGATACCAGAGGGAGTGTCCAAGGAATTCAGGTTAAGTTTCTGTTCGAGAAGGCTTACTAGGATACCTTAATTTTACTGCTTTCGAAGAGGTGTTGGCACTTCTCGTTTACGGGATGGTACTTTTCCCTAATGCAGATCAACTCGTAGATGTGAGAACTATTTTTGTCTCATAATCCAGTGCGTACATTACTCAGGGATATTCTACACTCTCTGCATGCTCGCACTCTAAAGAGAAGGGGGACCCTCCTGTGTTTCACTCCTCTATTGGCTAGGTGGTTTATTTCGTACCTACCCGGGTCTGTTTTGAAGAACGAGCAGGGTTTGAAATGGTCCCGTAGGCTAATGTCCCTTAAGCATTCAGACATTCATTGGTGTTCACGATTCTTGGAAGATGTTACCATCATCAATCGCTGTGGTGAATTCCCTAATGTCCCTCTCTTAGGAATTAGGGGAGGAATCACTTATAACCCTTGTTTGGAACTACGTCAGTTTGGTTATGCGAGAAGAGATGGTCCTCAAGATATGCTTATCCAAGGAATCGCCTTCAACTATGAAAATTATGCTCAGGGATACCGTAGAAGGTTTATAAAAGCTTTGGGCATGGTGCATAGAATTGATAGCAAGACGCTGGGGCACAAGATTTTGATTCCTCTTGAGCCTTATCTCCTGTGGGTACGAGCTCGCGTGCAAAGTCTCAGGATGCCTTACCCTAATGTCCTACCATTAACTCTGGAGCCAGCTATTAAAGGAGATACTACTTCACTTGGTCGTCATCCTGATATACCGACCGATCATGAAGAGTTATAGAAGTCCTGGGTTCAACTCAAAGAGGAGCGGGACAGGTTTGAAGCTCAGTTCTATGCTAGCGAGAAGAAGGTCCTGGAGCTCACTAGGCTACTTCATGAAGAAAGGAACATAAACGCCTACATCGCGCCAAAAAGGATGCGCTCCTGGGAGACCTAGTTTCTTTTTTGCTTTAAGTTTTGTTTTGTTTAATTGTAAGCCTAAAAGGCATTCTTTGTAACAATTTGAACTTATTAATGAAGTTAACGTGTGTTTCTTTTGGTTAAACAAATTTGAGCCTTTAAGAATCCTTGAAATCATTGCATACGCATCCCATTCATAACATCGCATAAACAGGTACCATTATAGGTTTCTCATCTTCTTCGTTGTTTATTTCAGCAAAAATGTCTTCCGAACAAAGCATCAAGGATATTCAGGCACAAAATGCCCAGTTCCAACATATGTTCATAAATTTGGAAAAAGGGAAGGAGGATCTGAAGGCCCTCATCCCGAAGGAGAAAAAGAAAAAGAAAAAGGCCGCTGGTATTCTGAATATGGGCAGAAGGTTCAGGGGGCCATTGAAGCAGCAAGTCGACCTGACCTCTTCATCCAAAGAAGGGGATAATCAGGAAGAATAGACAAGGGAAAATAACTCCAATCCTGAAGTTTCTGACAATGATACAGACTATAATGATGAGCAGTAACCTCCTACTGAGGATAGATACAAGTAGTTGGAAGATCGTCCGAGTGCTATGGTGAAGCTACCGGCAGAAAAAACAGAGCCGCCACCAAAATTTATTTATCCCGAAGGAAGGGGAAATATCGATAAAACACAAGGGAATGGATAAGATGGTCTTGCAACCAAAAGAAAGGGTAAGGGAGTCAGTTATGCGAGGGGAAGGTATTAGCACCCCTCACATCCGTTGTACTCAACAAGATCCATTTTGTTTGTTTGTCTTAAAGGGTGTATTTATCTACAACTATACTTACTTAAGGGGAAATGAATGGTTTTTTTATTATTGCATTCGTGAGGGTTTCGCGAACCTTTGCTTACGTATCCAATGAAGGAATCAGAACACTGTAGTTCCTCTAGAAAATGGTTTGTTTGTTTGTGTTTTTTAATGGGCGACGTTAACGCACGCATTCTAGCAATAGGCACGGCCGGTATCGCAGTAGAACGGAGATAACATGCTCTTTTGGGGAGTTTGGATTGGTGGAGTGTTTTTGCGAGTTTTAAAATGAGTTCGAGTAATGATTAGGTGTTTTTGAAGTTTTTATTTGTGAACGAAGTTTTAATTACACAAGAAGAAAAAAAGTTTTAAGAGGGAGACTAAAAAACTAATTGTTTGTTATCTACAAGTGAGCTAAAAGTCTATTTCGACATAAGGCGATCGAAACGGGATTTAATCGCCTCATGGAGCTACCTAAAGGTTTATGGCATCGGGGTTTGAATGAATAAATAAAGAAACTTAAATTCTAAATGTTTTTTTTTGTAGTTTTTATATTAAATTAAATAAATGGTGAATTAAAAGAATTTGAACAATCAAATGACTAATGCCCGAGCATTTATTTAATAAAATAGATTTAAGGAATTTGGTCAAACTAAATAAAATTAATTAACAAAATTAATCTTTACATTAACAATTAACAAAATAAAATAAAATAATAAAACATTGAAAATAAATAAAAATAAGAAAATATTGTAAAATGAATGAAATAGGATTGATAAATAAACAAGATGGGGTGAGTTGAGAATTACCGCTGGGCCTGAAACAAATTAAAGAAAAGAAAAAAAAGGTTTGGAATGAGACTGGTGGGGTTTGATGGATGTTGGGTTGGCTGTTAGGCCCAGCCAGAAGAGTCCATGAAGGGCATTTTAATTATGTCTAAAGTTTTCAAAAAAAACTACCGAACTCAAGGCCCAGCTACGGTTTATGTTTAGCATACCCAACATTTTAAGGAAAATAACAAATAAAAAAAACAAAACATCTGAAGAAATTTGGGTTCCATGATATCTCCTTTAGCTCGATGACAGAATAAAATATCTCCTCCCTTCTGTTGTCACCTCCAAATCATGACTTCCGACCACCACAAACCGACACATCAATCATGACATCCTTCCCTCTCCTTCATAGATTCCACCGTGATTTATCAATCTCCTCTACCTTTGTCCCTCTGTTATTCCTCGATTCATATTTTTTTCCTTTCTAAACTTCTCCACTTCATCGTGAGCGAACAACAACGAGCATCGAACATTAGAGGAAAACTCAGGGGTATTTCTAACTTTCGACTTTCCTTCTCATCTTTTCCGATACACTTCTTTCTGATTCTGTTTTCACTGTGTTTTGGCATGCAGAAATATTGCGGTTTCGAAACTATGTCAATGTTGGAATGATAGGTTTTGGTTGCCGAATTGTAGAAGGTGATGGTGAAAAATGAGCAGAAACGATAACGTTGGTGCTTTCCGAAATTTGAAGATGATTGATGTAAGACGATAGCAGATGCGGAATAGATTTGTGAAGGATTGTTGTTTTGTTTTTGGAAGGTAAGTTGTAATGTGTATTTTTTTTGCTGGCTTGTAGAGAATGCTTTATATATTTTTTGTTGTGATTTTCTCTGGTTTTCGCTTTGGTATAGCCCTGTTTGGGCCGTTTTAACAAATTTTATTATTTCTATTATTCTATGACTTCCTCAGATATTCTCACTCTTTCGCTTACCAATGGCGATGGCCTAACGCTCTCTCACAACCTTGATTCAAGGCTCAAACAAAAAACAAGCAAAATGACAACATCATCGAAAAGCCCCTAATCACTGCATTTGAGGGAAAGGAAAGAACTTACTTTCTTGGAGCTAGTCCAAGGATTCGCTGCCGATGATAAATTTATAAAGAAAAACCAGAGGTGCGCTCTTTAGTTCCTTCCCCTTTTGCTAGAATTTCTTATTCTAACAATCTGGAATATAAGTGTTGTGTTTCTTCTTTTGCAGGTTTGTTGATTATTTGCTTGGAGCTGCCGTTTGAAACAACGGTTGATGTTTATAATCTTACAGATATTGCATTGATGTGTTGAAGAAGATGTTTGGCAGGCTCTGCGCGGAGAGGGTACTGATTTTCTTAAGTGAATGAAGAAGGCTAGAGGTTGGGTTTACAACAGTATTATGGTTGATGAAGGAAGATCTGGTTTTTTAGAGTGTTAAATTGAAGGAAGATATTTTGAAGTTGGTAGCATTTTTATCTGTTTTCTTTTTTTCTGTGAAACTTGGGTGTCTTCTCTCTTTTGTGTGCCTATCTCCCAAAAAATAATCCCCCTCTTCAATGAAACAGTGGCCCCTTTTTATAGTGAAATAGAGGTGGAAATTAGGGGGAAATTAGTCAATTTTGAACATATTTGGCAAGCTGACTTTGAACATTTAAGTGCAGGTTTTTTGTCTTACTGATTTTGTGCAATGTTTAGACTGTTTAGAGCAGGTGTGGCACGGATGAGGTGCATGTTTTGGCATGTTCTGTTTGGTTGTTTATGCAATAGGTTTTGGCATATTTGGGGCAGCAGTGCAGGTGATATCTTTTCCTCTTTCATCTTTCAAAGATGTAAAGCAAACTTACTTTTATTCAATAATTTATGAAGGGTTTTGCACTATTTAGGAAAATGATGAAAGAGGGCTATGTGAGCTAGTGTTAGCTTGCACTGTTTTGTGGATTATTGTTGTTGTATATTTGCTATTTTTGGGCTTTATTTGGCAGCTTACAGCTGCTGTTATATTTGCTGCTGTATTGTAGCTTGCTTGCTGGTTTTGCCTATGCTGCCTTGTTCTGCTACTGCCGTTTTTTGTATGTCTTGGGTGATGCATTGCTATTTTTCTGCCTTGGGCAGTTTTGACTTACCTTGTGTTGTTTAGCTGTCTTGACATTGCTTCTGTTGGACAGTTTGCTTGCTTGCATTTATTTAGGAAGCTTTGGGCTGCTGTTTCTATTTTGCTTGGCAATTTGCTATTTGATGTTGTTGTTTTACTGCCTTGGCCAGTTTTGGCTTGTTTTTTCAGTAAGAACACATTTTCAAGCTGTTGTACCCCAAATTTTGACCTAAGATACCATCTCCCATCTGCATCATTACATTGCAAGTGTTTTGACCTATTTTTATCAATTTTCAAAGCAGATTTAAAATTCATAACTTTTTCAAGTCAAGAGCTGTTTATTTTTTGAACGCTAAATTTATTAATTGATCAATGCTAAAACAATGTTTATTAATTATTTATTATCTTAAATTTAAATAATTGGAATTTATTTTCAGTTATTATATAATTTAAAGATTTATAAATAATAAAGTAAATATTTGAAAAGAAGTTTATTAATTGATCAGACAATGTTTATTAATTATTTATTATCTTAAATTTAAATAATTGGAATTTATTTTCAGTTATT
This sequence comes from Vicia faba, assembly GCA_948472305.1. NCBI lineage: Eukaryota > Viridiplantae > Streptophyta > Magnoliopsida > Fabales > Fabaceae > Vicia > Vicia faba. The sequence continues at coordinate 265,582,010 of OX451737.1, read as the reverse complement.
ATATAATTTAAAGATTTATAAATGATAAAATAAATATTTGAAAAGAGTTTATTAATTGATCAACAATGTTTATCTAATTATTTATTATTCTAAGTTTAAATAGTTGAAATTTTATTTTCAGTTATTACAATTTAGAGAGTTATAAATAATGAAGTAAATAATTGAAGAGAAGTTAATTGGTCAATGATGTTTATTTAATTATTTATCATTCTAAATTTAAATAATTGGAATTGATTTTCAGTTATTATATAATTTAAAGAATTATAAACGATAAAATAAATAATTGGAAAGAAGGAGAGAATTAACTGGTAAAATATTGGAGTTTTATTCATTTTATTCTAATTGTTACAATTGTTTGTTTAAATACTATACTTATTTAACAAAGTATTTACAATGACAATTCTTACAAATGTTTAAAGTGAAATAAAAATTATCCTAATTTTTCTAAGTTCTAAATCTTCATCTTCTATCCAATACTCTTTTAATGCTCGTTTGATTTTACCTGCAAAAGAATTAAAAGAAAAGTCAGAAATGAATATGTAATTAAAAGCAGAAAATTAATTTAAGCGTTCATCATTAAAAGCAAACGGCTGGAATCAATTTTTACCCTCTTTGCAAATCACGGGATTTCTCCCGGTTCACAAAAAGGGATGAATTTTTATTGATAAAAATGAATGCACAAGTTAAAGTATGCACAAATTCATTTTTTTGTCAAAATTGCACATTTTAATTAAAAACTGCATGATTCAAAATCCACGGCATATTTCAAAAGCATAGTTCAACAGCATATGCAATTTTCAACACAAGCCAATATGCAACGTAAACTATCCAACATGGGGGAAGAGGCCAAAAACACAAGGCTCCATGTTGTACATGCAGTTGACAAAGAGATATGTGCAGTTTTAAAACCAAATATGCAAGCAATGTATTTTCTAATTCTCATCATTTTCTAGCTTTCACTTTTTCAGAACAAGTACATAACATCACTTTTTTAATGTCAAATTGTACTAAGGAGAGAGAAGAGAGAAAAGAGTGTGGGTTTTACAGGTTTTGGCTTAGGCAGAAAAGGAATAGAAAACAGAACAGCAGTAGCACAATAAGAAAAGGAAAGCATGAAAAAGGATACCAAACAAAACTGAATGTAACAGTAATGTGCAGGGATATCAAAGAAAAATGGTTAAAATATACAAAACCTGTAACATAACCTCAAGGCCAAGAAAACTGTTATAACAACAACAAACCCCTTCAAAAAGTGGAGAGAGTTCATAACCTGTTTTCAAGCTTTCAAAAACAAAAACTGTCAAACAAAAAAAACAAAATTCTCAAGGTCTCAAAGCAAAAAACCAGAACCTGCTATCTCAAAAACCAGAACCTGCTGTCTCAAAACCAGAACCTACTGTCTCAAGACCAAACCAATAACTATGGCCTAAAAACCATAAAACCAGTTCACCCTGTTTCCATTACCTGTATGAACCAGTAAAATCTCACCAAAACACAACCAATATGGCCTAAACCATAAAACCAGTTCACCCTGTTTCCATCAACCTGTATGAACCAGTAAAATCTCACCAAAACACAACCAATATGGCCTAAACCATAAAACCAGTTCAACCTGTTAACCATTTCAAAGCCTAACCAGTAAATTCAAGCATACTGTCAAACCATTTCAAGAAAGGCCTAAACTTATTCAAGGCAACCAAAAGCAAAGCCATAAGTCCAGCATACAAAGCAACGATTCAGCAGCATATCAGAACCGTCACACAAGTATACAAGGGCAAGGTTTTACAGAGGAGCAGAAGAATAAAATAAGTAAAAGGCAAGAAGTAGACAGAAGCAATGTTCAAGGCAAACATTCAAGGCAACTAAGAGAAGAGGAAAAGAAGTTGCACAAAAAGTTCAATTCATCATCATCACCAAACAAAAGAGGAAAGATACAAATACAGAGTACCAGGGAGCTTTGTTCACGTTTCCCTCTCCGTCTTGGCCTCCTACGCACAACACCAACCTTTCTTCCTCCGTCTCCAAAGGTAGTTCTCTTTTCCCCTTCCCTTTCATACCTCAAATAACAATAATAATTTGAAGTCAGAAGCAAAATGGATGAAAAATCACAACATGCAGTAATGAAAACCTAACGAATAAAAATGAAAATTGGTACCTTGAGTCTGTCGCCCTAACACTTTGTTGGAGGGAAGAAGAAGGTTGAGGATGCCGGTGGCCATGGGCAAGAGAGTTCAAAAGCGGGCATGAGAGCAGCGAAGAAGGCCAAGGTGAAGAAGATGAAGTGAAGGATGAACGAACGACGCAAAACCTTAACCCTTTTTTTCCCCTAAACTAAGACAATGCTTAACCCTAAACATTGTGAGGAATATTGGACCTGACCCGTCTCTTGCCAAAAAGCCCAACGAATCCCATTTTGCACCCCCATTTCTGTTCTTGATTGGGCCCCTTTGAGACCTTTTAGCCCATGCAATGTTTTGTTTATCTATCCACTTTATTCCTTGGACACCTCCCCTTCTATTTTACTTTCTTTTTAGCTTTTTTTAGAATTTTATTGATTTAGTTAATTAATGAGTTTAATCAAAAAGAAAAGATGTAATTTAATTAACAATTTTATATAATTTGATCATTTTTATTAAGTTTAATTTTAGGTTTAATTTAGTAATTTTTAGTATTCCTTTTTTAATTAGGTTTAAGTTATTAGCTTTTAAAGTTTTAATTTAGTTTAGATTTATTTAATAATTCTTAAAATAATACTTTGTATTAATATTTAAAAAAAAACATATAAAAATAGAAACAAAAAAAATAATAAAAACTTAAAAAAAACATTTTATTCTCTTTAATTAATTCCCTCGCTTTAGTTAATATTAATACAAAAAATATATTAAAAAAATAGAATTTAAGAGTTAAAACATTTTATTTTCCTTAATTAATTCTCTTGCGTTATACCTATTAAATAAAAAATATAAGAATGCATGTTCACATCCTTTAGTTTATTATTTAATCATTGTTATGGTTGTATATCATTTATCTATCTAATTTTTTGTTTGATTATTTCATCTTTATTTGATTATTCTGTTTACGTCTAAATCCAAGAGAAAAACGATTAAACTTGTTGACTTCATGTCCTCAAGTCCAATCACGCGAATATTTTCATCTCATTAAAACTTAAGACAATTTTTCCCCAAATATCCAATCTTTTCAAAATTTATACCTTTTAAGCCAAAACTTCGACATTAGGTCGTCGTACCTTCAAAAAAACCGTCTGTACCCCTTTTCGGCCAAAACAATTTATTTTTAATCAAACGAACAATTTTAATAAACAGATATTTCAAAAGGTTCCTATAGAGTACTATAGATACATTGGGTGCTAATACCTTCCCATTGTATAACCAACCCCCGAACCATAGATCTCTTTTAAAAAAAACGCCTTGTATCTTTATTACTTTTAGAAAGTATTATTTTACATTGCATATTTTAGGGTTTTATTTCGCTCTTTTCCCTTTTCCCTTGGAAACAATAAAGCGCGGTGGCGACTCTTGCTTTTGTGAGACGAATTAATCAATAATTCGATCTCCGATTTACCCCGCTACATTTTTTATCGCTACAGAATTGGCGACTCTGCTGGGGAAAGATTGACCTCTTGCTGGTCCATCCCTAAGTGGGTTAAGCCTAGTTTGTTTTATCTGTTTTATTATTATTTGTTTTGTTTGATTATATGTTTAAATTGGGGTTGTTTGGGTTTTTTGCAAAGGACGAATCCTATACCCGGATTAAATTACACTTAAGGAATAGGACAGGCGGTACAGTCATGTTAACTTTGAGGGAGTAATCCCGAAGAAGGAGGCATGAGATCCCCCACTCAATGGAAGGCCCTCTTGAACTTAATATTTGTTTACCGAGTAATCGGGAAGACATTATTATTTTCGACCTAGGAGCCAGAGAAATTGAGAACCGTAGAACCCTAACCCATCTTGGCCTTTAGGTGTAGCGCGAAGACTATAACGGAGTAATTCGGAAGTAGTTGTTACGCGATGCTACGCTCGGATGATTTTCTCTTGAGAATATTGCTAATTATTGAGTAATCAAGACGTTGGCAATATCCGAAGGAGGAATGTAGACTCTGGGAACTCTTAGAACCTTGTCTTACAGGTGTGATTGAACCGTTAGTACATACCTTGGGGTGGGCTTTTACCCTCGACTCCATGCTGAAACGTTGAACCTTTGAACCCCATGTTTGTGAACTTGTGTGTAACTGTTGCATTATCATTCATTCATGCATTCATCGACATTTTTGTAAAAAAACTTGTTTTTCAAGGAACTTAGGAATGATTCTTGCAGACATCTCAGGTACTATTATTATGGAATTTGGAAGGAGAAACACTCGAAGTTTTAGTTTTAAGGAGCCCGAGATTGAAGAACTGAAGAGTTTGATTCCTAAGATCAAGAACCCGATGGATTTTCAGAAAAAGTATGGGTCCATTATACCTCTCATGAAGCGCAAGATGAAAGAAGGAATCCTTAATACGTTGGTCCAATTCTACGATCCTTTGTACCGATGTTTTACCTTTCCGGATTACCAGTTAATGCCCACCTTAGAAGAGTACTCCTACATACTTGGTTTGCCGATCACCGACTGTGTTCCTTTTTCTGGATTAGAAGAGGAACCCAAATCTCATGAGATAGCGACCATCACCCACTTGAAGAAGTCAGAGATAGAGGAGAACATGACTACAAAAGGGGGAATCCGAGGTTTGTCTGCAGTTTTTGTTGAGGAAAGCTCGTCATTTCGCTGATATAAAAGATACTATTGCCTTTGAAGACGTCTTTGCTTTGCTCGCTTATGGTCTATTCTTGTTCCCCAATGTTGATAAGTTTGTGGATATCAACGCCATCAGAATTTTCTTGATTGGAAATCTAGTCCCTACGCTGCTAGGAGATACCTACTACTCCATCCATCTTCGAAACTCTTATCAAAGAGGAATGATTATTTGTTGTGCACCGTTGTTGTATCAGTGGTATGTTTCTCATCTACCTAGGTCTGATGTTTTTTGGGATCTCGAGAAGGATCCGCGATGGGCGCCAAAAATTATGGCTCTTACTCATTTCGACATTGATTGGTATAATCGAGCTTACTACGACGTGAAGATCATCGATAGCTGTGGTGCTTTTCCTAACGTGCCTCTTCTTGGTACGAAAGGTGGAATTAACTATAACCCTGTTCTCGCGCGCCGTCAGTTTGGATACCCGATGAGGGACAAGCCGAACAACATCCATGTGAGTGGTTTCTTTCTACAAGAAGGACAAGATCACCAGGCAGCTAAGAGGGAGATCGAAGGAGCTTGGCGCCACATCCATAGGAAAGGGAGAGACATGTTAGGACATAGGGGTGCCGTTTCTTTGGAGCCTTACCTACAATGGGTCCGTGCTAGGGCTTGTGCTCTCAAGATGCCCTATAAACCTGAGAAACCTTTATTCCCTATCGTTGCATCATCATCTGTTGATATCCCTATCGAGAATATGGGAGAATACCAAGGAAATATGGCTAGGATGAAGTCCGAGAGAGATGCTTGGAAAGAAAAGTATAATATGTCAGAATATGAGAATCGGGTCCTGGCTCGACAACTAAAGGAAAAGGAGGAGTTGCTATTTATTCAAGACGGCTGGTTCATTGATCATGATGAGAAACTTCGTCAAAAGGATGCTTTACTGAAGAAGTATGCTAGTGAAAGGAATAGAAAGAAGGAAGGTTCGGTAAGCGTTGCTCTTGTTCCTAATCCGCAAAAGGAAATCGTTGATCGACTGGTAGCTGAGAAGAAAGAGATGGAAGACTTTTATGAAGAGACGATCAGGAAGCTCCAATTACAGTTGGCATTTGGTCCTTCATCTGATGATTCTGAATGATCTTTAGTTCTTAGTTTTATTTTACTGATGTCATTTTGTAAAACTCTGTAAAAGGGCTTCATGTTCCAAAGTTGTAATTTACTGTTTTTATTATGGGCTTCATGTTCCAAATTTACTGCTTTTATTATGGGCTTCATGTTCCGAAGTTGTAATTTACTGCTTTTATTATGGGCTTCATGTTCCAAAGTTGTAGTTTACTGCTTTTATTATTGGGTTGTTATCCCAAAGTTGTAATTTATTGTTTTGTTGTTCCAAAGTTGTAAGTTGTAATTTACCGCTTTTGATTAATGGATTGAGTTTTTGTTGTTCCAAATTCCTTTACCATTGATGTGTGCAAAATTATTGAAGTTCCTTGAAAAACTATTAAAATGAATTATCATTTGCATCACATATCATGCATCATCCAACATTCCACTTCACATGTTTTCTAGAGTCTTATCCTTGTTTCTTTTTCCACTCCGATAGATTGTCAAGCTGTCTCATCGATACGATACTCGAGCCAATCGTCAGAGAAAGATGGAAGATCTGGAACAGGAAAACCACGAGCTTCGTGAGGAGGTCGCTTCCCTTCGTGTCGGTATGGAAAAGTTAACTGCGCTAGTGGAAAGTTTGATGGCTGCTCAGAATCAGCCATCGACTACAGCCGCTGAGATTAAGACTTCAACTACTGTGGTTTCCGAGATTGTCACCGTTCCAACATCCGTGACTCAAATCAACTCTCCGCTTCAACATCAGATGCCAAAAGGTTTTCCGTGGGGAATGCCTTACAACTTTGTGCCAGAGGGGTATCAGCCTGTCGTACAACCTTTGTTTCAACCTACTTTGTCTCTTCCTCAACCAGAGACAACTGCCATGCCACCGATAATCCCGTCTGTAACACCTTTCCCGAAACCGGTGATGACAACTGTCGCTCCTGTGGTTCACTCCGTGCCATACTTGAATGAACCTACTTATCCTGCCGAGCCTGCTGAAAGTTTGGGTCTCTTTGATAGAATGGAAGAATTTCAAGACCAATTCCAAGAAATGCAGAGGGAGCTCAGAGCGTTAAAGGGGAAGGATTTGTTTGGAAAGAACACGCATGACCTTTGTTTAGTTCCGAATGTCAAGATTCCAGCAAAATTCAAAGTGCCAGACTTTGAAAGATATAAGGGTGATTCGTGTCCTCGGAGTCACTTGACTATGTACGTGAGAAAGATGTCTACGTATTCTGATGATCATGACTTGTTGATTCACTATTTTCAGGACAGTTTGACGGGTGCTTCTCTAAAGTGGTATATAGGTTTAGACAGCATTCGGATCCGCAACTTCAACGATCTTAGCGAAGCTTTTGTTCACCAGTATAAGTACAACGTTGACATGGCGCCGGACAGGGATCAACTCCGGGCGATGTCCCAGAGAGACAGAGAATCTTTTAAGGAATACGCCCAGAGGTGGCGTGAAATTGCTGCTCAAATCTATCCTCCTCTTGAGGAGAAAGAGATGACAAAGATATTCTTGAAGACTTTAGGTTCGTTTTACTATGAAAGAATGATTTCCAGCGCACCCAGTGACTTCACCGAAATGGTAAGCATGGGCATGCGGTTGGAGGAAAGGATTCGTGAAGGGCGTTTGGTTAAAGAAGGAAGTCCGTCTAGTAGTATTAAGAAGTTTGGAAGTGTTTTCCCGAAAAGAAAAGAACAGGATGTCAGCGCAATCTTCCCAGGGAGACCGAGGAGAGGTTACTCACACGTTGCGGCAGTCACCCCGGCTGTCCGCCCAGCTTTGATGACCCCAGCTCATCAAACCCCACCAACTCAACAACGGCCATTTCAGCAGCAGCCTCGACAACAGGCTTATCCATTCAACAACCAGAATCGTTCACCAAGAAAACCGCAATTCGATGCCATTCCTATGACTTATACTGAATTGTTCCCTGCTCTTATCAGAAAGAACCTCATAACGACAAAGCCTCCTCCTGTCGCACCAAATAGTACATCTCCATGGTACAAGGCAGATCAGTTTTGTGAATATCATCAAGGGTCGCCGGGGCACAACCTTGAAAATTGTTTTGCTCTAAAGGCGGACGTGCAGAGGTTGATTAAGAATGGTATCTTGTCTTTCAAGGATGTTAACCCAAATGTTAGAGATAATCCTTTGCCTCGACATGGGGCAGCATCAGTGAATATGGTGGAAGGTTGTCCGGGAAAGTTTCGAGTTTTTCAAGTTGAACACATAAGAGAGTCGTTGATCAGGTTACATCAGAGCTTAAGAAGACTTGCCTTTGTTAGGCATCAGCATGATTATGATGTTTGTGAATTTTGTTCAAGAGAGGTTGATTGCCCTGTTGTGAAGGAGGATATTCAAAAGTTGTTAGACCAGAGGGTTATCACTATTACATATGACAGAGATCTGGAGGAGGAAGTGAATGTTATAATACCACAATTCAATTTGCCTGAATCAGTAGAGATCGTTTACGACAGTCAGACTGCACCTGTTGCTCCTTTGATCATTTATCCACCTGGCCCTGTGCCTTACAACTCAGACCAAGCTATACCGTATAAGTATAATGCCACAATGATTGAGAATGGGGTAGAAGTCCCCATACCAACAAGGCCGTCTTTTGTTAACATCGCAGATGTGAGTAGAGTTACGAGGAGTGGACGTGTCTTTGCAGCAGTACCTTTGAAGAGACCAGAAGTTCAAGTCAGGAGGCCCATACCGGTAGAAATTCCAGCAAGAAATGTTGAACCAAGGGTTGAGATAGGCCGATCCAATGAACCTATCCCTCATCCTGAGGATGATGAGATTCTGAAGCTTATCAAGAGAAGTGAATATAAGATTGTGGACCAACTTTTGCAAACTCCTTCCAAGATTTCTTTGCTTGCTTTACTGAGAGATTCTGGTGCCCATAGAGAAGCTTTGATGAAAGTCTTGGACCAGGCATTCATGGATCATGATGTGACGGTTGACCAATTTGATGGAATTGTGGGAAATATTACTTCGTGTAATAATCTTGGTTTCAGTGATGAAGAGCTTCCGGAGGAGGGAAGGAACCATAATATGGCTTTGCATATCTCAATAAGTTGTGGAAATGATACTTTATCAAGTGTGCTGGTAGATACAGGTTCGTCGTTAAATGTAATGCCCAAAACTACATTAGCTCGACTCTCATATCAAGATGCTCCCATGAGACCTAGTGGAGTAATTGTCAAAGCGTTTTATGGTTCTAGGAAGACTGTCATTGGTGAAGTAGATCTTCCTATAGTAATTGGTCCTCATACTTTTCAGATCACTTTTCAAGTAATGGATATTCATGCCGCCTACAGTTGCCTATTGGGTCGTCCATGGATCCATGATGCAAGGGCAGTCACTTCCACGCTCCATCAAAGATTGAAGTTTGTAAGGCATGGAAAGCTGGTAATGATTGGTGGAGAGCAGGCTATGGTGGTAAGCCATTTGTCATCTTTCTCTTTTATTGATGCTGATGAGGATGTTGGAACCCAATTCCAGGCTCTATCTGTTGCTAATAATGAAGTGAAGAAGCAAGGGACATCTATTTCTTCTTTTGAGGATGTGCGACGAGTGGTTGAAAATGGTTCGGCTGAAGGTTGGGGCCAGGTGTTGACTCTGCCCGAGAACAAGTCTGGAGAAGGTCTTGGTTTTCATCCCGTGTCTGCAAGAGTCAAGCAGGAAGTAGTTACTCGTCCGATACAAGAAGTTTTCCGAAGCGCAGGTTTTATCCATCCGACTCCTCCTGAAGTTGATGCTATAATAGGAGACGATTCTGAAGAGGATTTACCCAATTTTATAACGCATGGAGTGGCTTGCCAGAACTGGATTGTTGTTGATGTTCCTGTCGTGATACACATTTCTGAGTAATGTTTTGTTTTATTTTTAAAAAAATTTCGCTCTGCCCAAGGCGAAAAGTATTTGTGTCGGGCTATGATGAAAATAAATCCTTTTGCTCTGCCCAAGGCAAAAGAGAAATGTCTGGGCTCTTTGTTTCAAGTATTTCCCTTCATGAATAAAAATGTTATTTTGTCCACTACTGTTTTATTTTTCACTTTTTCTGGGAAATAGTAATGAAAATTAATTGGTAGTAATAGGAAAATATAATAACATTTTGTTTCATTTATACAACATTCATATTAATCGATTTCTAAAATAAAGCATAATCATATGTGCAGATTAATCCATGACTTAACCATTGAAAACAATGATCCTATGCCCTCTCCCAACTTTGAATTCCCTGTGTTCAGAGCCGAAGAAGAGGATAGTGAAGAGATTCCTGATGAAATTTCCCGTTTGCTTGAGCACGATGAAGAGATTATTCAGCCATTTGAAGAACCTGTAGAGTTGATCAATTTGGGTGATGAAGAAGATAAAAAGGAAGTCAAGGTCGGAGCTTTGCTTATCCCAGAGGTCAAAGAGAAAATGTTGGAGCTTCTCAAAGAGTATGTTGATGTGTTTGCTTGGTCCTACCAAGATATGCCAGGTTTGGACAACAATATTGTGGAGCATCGTTTACTGTTGAGACCTGAATGTCCGCCGATTAAGCAGAAGTTGAGAAGGACTCGTCCCGATATGGCTGACAAGATCAAAGAAGAAGTTCAAAAACAGATTAATGCAGGTTTCCTTGTTACATCGGTCTATCCTCAATGGTTAGCAAATATAGTGCCTGTTGCTAAGAAAGATGGCAAAGTTCGAATGTGTGTAGACTATAGAGATCTGAATAGAGCTAGCCCAAAGGATGACTTCCCATTACCGCACATTGACGTATTGGTCGACAGTACCGCGAAGTTCAAAGTCTTTTCTTTCATGGATGGTTTCTCTGGTTACAATCAAATCAAGATGGCACCAGAAGATATGGAGAAGACAACTTTCACTACACCTTGGGGAACATTTTGTTATCGGGTTATGCCGTTTGGTTTGAGGAATGCTGGTGCAACATACCAAAGGGCCATGACTGCTTTGTTCCATGACATGATGCATAAAGAGATAGAAGTGTATGTAGATGACATGATTGCCAAATCACAAACTGAGGAAGATCACTTGGAACATTTATTGAAGTTATTCCAGCGTTTGAGAAAGTATAAACTCCGTCTGAATCCCAACAAGTGCACTTTTGGTGTTCGTTCTGGAAGACTTATGGGTTTCATTGTCAGTCAGAAAGGTATTGAGGTAGATCCTGATAAAGTCAAAGCTATTCGGGAAATGCCCGCACCCAAGACGGAAAAAAAAGTAAGAGGATTCCTTGGGAGACTGAACTATATTTCTAGATTTATATCTCATATGACTGCTACCTGTGGGCCGATTTTCAAGCTTCTCCGAAAGAACCAAGGATGTGTGTGGACAGAAGATTGTCAGAGAGCTTTTGATAGCATCAAAGAATATTTGCTTGAACCTCCCATTTTGATTCCTCCGGTGGAAGGAAGACCTTTGATTATGTACCTGACTATATTGGAAGATTCCATGGGATGTGTGCTTGGTCAACAAGATGAGACTGGAAGAAAGGAGCATGCCGTATATTATATGAGTAAGAAATTCACAGACTGTGAGTCTCGATACTCGTTGCTTGAGAAAACCTGTTGTGCTTTAGCTTGGGCTGCTCGCCGCCTGCGCCAGTATATGATTAATCACACCACTTGGTTGATCTCCAAAATGGATTCGATCAAGTATATCTTTGAGAAGCCCGCCTTATCTGGAAGAATAGCCCGTTGGCAGATGTTGTTATCCGAATACGACATTGAGTATCACACTCAGAAAGCAATCAAAGGGAGTATTTTAGCCGACCACTTGGCTCACCAACCAATTGATGATTATCAATCCATCAAGTTTGATTTCCCAGATGAAGATGTTATGTACTTGAAAGCTAAGGATCGTGAAGAGCCGTTACCTGAAGAAGGACCTGATCCCGAATCCCAGTGGGGTTTAACATTTGACGGAGCTGTGAATTCTTATGGAAATGGAATTGGGGCAATCATCGTCACTCCCCGAGGTACTCATATCCCGTTCACGGCGAGATTGAAGTTTGACTGCACGAACAACATGGCTGAATATGAGGCATGTATTTTGGGTCTCGAAGAAGCAGTGGATTTAAGGATTAAGATTCTTGATATTTACGGAGATTCGAAATTGGTAATTAATCAAATCAACGGAGAATGGGAGACTCGTCATCCTGGTTTGATCCCTTACAAAGACTATGCTATAAGATTGTTAACTTTCTTCAGCAAAGTGGAATTACATCATATCCCTAGAGATGAAAACCAAATGGCGGATGCTTTAGCTACTTTGTCTTCAATGTTTCAAGTGAATGGTTGGAACGATGTGCCTACAATCCGGGTTATGCGCCTCGATAGACCTGCTCATGTGTTCTCGGTAGAAGAGGTTACCGATGACAAACCATGGTTCTATGACATTAAACGTGTTCTTCAAACTCAAGAGTATCCGCCTGGGGCATCCAGTAAAGATAGGAAGACATTGAGAAGATTAGCAAGCAGTTTCTTCCTCAATGAAGAAGTATTATATAAGAGGAATTACGACATGGTCTTGCTCAGATGTGTAGAAAGACGTGAAGCAGACATGCTGATGCAAGAAGTACATGAAGGATCCTTTGGCACACATGCCAACGGACATGCAATGGCTAGAAAGATGTTGAGAGCTGGTTACTATTGGATGACAATGGAATCTGATTGCTGCAAATATGTGAAGAAATGTCATAAATGCCAGATTTATGCGGACAAGATACATGTGCCACCGACCCTCCTCAACGTCATCTCTTCACCTTGGCATTTCTCTATGTGGGGCATTGATATGATTGGAATGATTGAACCCAAAGCTTCAAATGGTCATTGTTTCATCTTGGTAGCGATCGATTATTTTACTAAATGGGTGGAAGCAGCATCTTATTCTAATGTAACCAGACAGGTGGTAGTCAGATTTATCAAGAATCAAATCATTTGTCGATACGGTATCCCGAACAAGATCATCACTGATAATGGTTCGAATTTGAATAACAAAATGATGAAAGAGCTTTGTGAAGAGTTCAAGATCGAACATCATAATTCTTCTCCTTACAGACCGAAGATGAATGGGGCTGTTGAAGCTACTAACAAGAACATCAAGAAGATTGTCCAGAAGATGGTGGTAACTTATAAAGATTGGCATGAAATGCTTCCGTTTGCTTTACATGGATACCGTACTTTAGTTCGAACTTCAACAGGTGCAACCCCATTTTCCCTAGTTTATGGTATGGAAGCAGTACTCCCCGTGGAGGTTGAGATTCCGTCTATGAGAGTGTTGATGGAAGCTAAACTTTCTGAGGCTGAATGGTGTCAAAGTAGATATGATCAGTTGAATTTAATTGAAGAAAAGAGATTGACAACATTGTGTCACGGTCAATTATATCAGCAGAGAATGAAGAAGGCTTTTGATAAGAAGGTTCGACCACGCGAGTTCAGAGAAGGTGACCTAGTGCTCAAAAAGATATTATCTTTCCAACCTGATTCTAGGGGCAAGTGGGCTCCGAATTATGAAGGACCGTATGTCGTTAAGAAAGTTTTCTCTGGAGGTGCCTTGATTCTCACAAATATGGACGGTGAAGAGCTCCTGCGCCCCATGAACGCCGATGCAGTCAGGAAGTATTTCACTTAGGTTTGAGTTGACAGTTTGCTAAGTTGAAAACCCGAAAAGGCGGCTTAGGCAAGCTTTTGGTCAGACTGGTCCTGGCATTTGAGCACATTTCGGAATTCGAAGTTGTTAGGGAGAATAGTGATCATTGTTTTTATGTAACCCTTTCTTTCATGTACTATTTCCCAAACTTTTGTAAACCGTTGGAGTCGCGTTGTTAGCGAACTATCATCTTATTAATGAAATTTGAGCATTTACCCTTTGTGGGCAAAATTTTAATTTTTTCGGAAATATTTGAAACAAAGTATTTAAAGTATTCTTATTTTTAAAATGTGTCGTGAATAATGAAAGGAAATATTAACAGTTGTTCTGAGGATGGTCAAGCCACGAAATGCAAAACAGTACAGTAACTTATCCTTGCATGATGAACATGTTTCGTTTCAAAATCGTCATGAGGTGTTGGTTGTGTTAAACTTGCGTTTCTCGTGGTACTAAGTTTGTTGACTCCCCAGTTTTTTCCAGTTAAGCGTTGTTTTGGTTATCTCTATTTAGGCGATTTCTGAAGTGTGGTACGCTTTGTCTCATGCCAGTGGTCTATTGGTATTAGAAGATTGGATTTGAATACTTTTCTACTCAGAAGATTTGAGCCTTGTAGCGTGGTACGCTCCGACGTTGCCTTGTGGTTCCAGTTCCAGTTATTTTCCATCTTTTTTAAGATTGGCCGAGTATCTATCTTTTTGTGACATCTTATCGTCTTCAGGATATTCCATCTGTTCGTTTTGTCAGCATAACATTCATTTATTCATTTACACTTATATCACGCATGCATATTCACATTTGCCGTTGATTTTGGGTTGTTTTACTTTGTTTTAATACAATGTACAATTTCTTTCCAAGTAGAAGGTTAGCTTAGGCAGAAAATGTACTTCCTTTCTAAATTCCCCAACTGAGCTAATCCTCGTGGATGATTTTTGATTCAGCCTACCTTGTCCATTTCTGGATAGGATAAATCCCCAATCAAGTTACTTTCTCATTGGGTGGAGTCTTGTTTGACTGTTTCCTTTCTAGTTTATTCCTGGAGGGAGTTGTTATCTCTTGCATAGGCTATCTCATGATTTTTCCCAGTGAAGTCGCGACCTAGACGAATGGTGCATTTATTTTGCACATTTAAGTATGTGATCTCTTTGGGAAGGATTGATTCATGATTCTCTTTGACGAAGAATTTTATTCTCTGCCAGTGTCATCGTAATTTCCTTCTGAGTTTTTTTGGAAAATGACAAGCGGCGGTCTCTTCATGAGCAACTTGTACGTTATTATTTTGGAAAACGGCAAGCGGCGGTCTCTCCATGAGCAACTTGTACGTTATTATTTTGGAAAACGACAAGCGGCGGTCTCTTCATGAGCAACTTGTACGTTATAGACATCGTTGGAAAACGGCAAGCGGCGGTCTCTTCATGAGCAACTTGTGCGTTATTATTATTTTTGGAAAACGGCAAGCGGCAGTCTCTTCATGAGCAACTTGTACGTTATTATTTTTGGAAAACGACAAGCGGCAGTCTCTTCATGAGCAACTTGTACGTTATTATTGTTTTTGGGAAAACGACAAGCGGCGGTCTCTTCATGAGCAACTTGTACGTTATTAATATTTTGGAAAACGGCAAGCGGTAGTCTCTTTATTTGAGCAACTTGTACGTTATTATTTTTCTGGAATACATCAAGTGGCAGCTTCTTTATTTGAGCAGCTTGTATGTTATTTTTTCTGGACGACAGCAAGTGGCAGCTTCTTTATTTTAGCAGCTTGTATGTCATAGTATTTTTGGGAAGACGGTAAGTGAAAGCTTCTTTATTTGAGCAGCTTGTGTATCTACAACCATATTATATCTCGGCATTAATTGGTATATCTCGGGAAATCTCGCAGAGAAGTTTGTCATGAATCTTTACCTTCAGAAGTCGGTAATCCATTATCATCAAAATTGATACATCTTTTGTCTATCTTTGACCTTGAGTTGTGAACTCACTGTTATTTTGGGGTCAATAATCTGTTTTTGGTGGCCTATGCAAGATGCCTTCTTTGTTAGGGTCAGAGGTCGCATTCTCTCAAATTTTTATTCGCCGTCAAGAGTCTGTCATTTAAAGTCGATGACTCGTTTCCCCAGTAGTGTATAATCCATGTCTCTGTGTTTTGTTGGTGTTTGATTTCTCCAGCATTGTCTTGTTTCATACAATATCTTTCTCTGTGAATTCAATCACTGCATTCATATCAAACATAATGGCGGTATCTTAGGGCAAAATTTGCGTATTATGTATTTAAGTACCTTCAATCTCGTCGAGACGAAGATTTTAATCTTCATATCTCCGGATAGAAGAAACTTAAATAGGGGCAGCTGTTGTACCCCAAATTTTTACCTAAGATACCGTCTCCCATCTGCATCATTACATTGCAAGTGTTTTAACCTATTTTTATCAATTTTCAAAGCAGATTTAAAATTCATAACTTTTTCAAGTCAAGAGCTGTTTATTTTTTGAACGCTAAATTTATTAATTGATCAATGCTAAAACAATATTTATTAATTATTTATTATCTTAAATTTAAATAATTGGAATTTATTTTCAGTTATTATATAATTTAAAGATTTATAAATAATAAAGTAAATATTTGAAAAGAAGTTTATTAATTGATCAGACAATGTTTATTAATTATTTATTATCTTAAATTTAAATAATTGGAATTTATTTTCAGTCATTATATAATTTAAAGATTTATAAATGATAAAATAAATATTTGAAAAGAGTTTATTAATTGATCAACAATGTTTATCTAATTATTTATTATTCTAAGTTTAAATAGTTGAAATTTTATTTTCAGTTATTACAATTTAGAGAATTATAAATAATGAAGTAAATAATTGAAGAGAAGTTAATTGGTCAATGATGTTTATTTAATTATTTATCATTCTAAATTTAAATAATTGGAATTGATTTTCAGTTATTATATAATTTAAAGAATTATAAACGATAAAATAAATAATTGGAAAGAAGGAGAGAATTAACTGGTAAAATATTGGAGTTTTATTCATTTTATTCTAATTGTTACAATTGTTTGTTTAAATACTATACTTATTTAACAAAGTATTTACAATGACAATTCTTACAAATGTTTAAAGTGAAATAAAAATTATCCTAATTTTTCTAAGTTCTAAATCTTCATCTTCTATCCAATACTCCTTTAATGCTCATTTGATTTTACCTGCAAAAGAATTAAAAGAAAAGTCAGAAATGAATATGTAATTAAAAGCAGAAAATTAATTTAAGCGTTCATCATTAAAAGCAAACGGCTGGAATCAGTTTTTACCCTCTTTGCAAATCACGGGATTTCTCCCGGTTCACAAAAAGGGATGAATTTTTATTGATAAAAATGAATGCACAAGTTAAAGTATGCACAAATTCATTTTTTTTGTCAAAATTGCACATTTTACTTAAAAACTGCATGATTCAAAATCCACTGCATATTTCAAAAGCATAGTTCAACAGCAGATGCAATTTTCAACACAAGCCAATATGCAACGTAAACTATCCAACATGGGGGAAGAGGCCAAAAACACAAGGCTCCATGTTGTACATGCAGTTGACAAAGAGATATGTGCAGTTTTAAAACAAAATATGCAAGCAATGTATTTTCTAATTCTCATCATTTTCCAGCTTTCACATTTTCAGAACAAGTACATAACATCACTTTTTTAATGTCAAATTGTACTAAGGAGAGAGAAGAGAGAAAAGAGTGTGGCTTTTACAGGTTTTGGCTTAGGCAGAAAAGGAATAGAAAACATAACAGCAGTAGCACAATAAGAAAAGGAAAGCATGAAAAAGGATACCAAACAAAACTGAATGTAACAGTAATGTGCAGGGATATCAAAGAAAAATGGTTAAAATATACAAAACCTGTAACATAACCTCAAGGCCAAGAAAACTGTTATAACAACAACAAACCCCTTCAAAAAGTGGAGAGAGTTCATAACCTGTTTTCAAGCTTTCAAAAACAAAAACTGTCAAACAAAAAAAAACAAAATTCTCAAGGTCTCAAAGCAAAAAACCAGAACCTGCTGCCTCAAAAACCAGAACCTGCTGTCTCAAAACCAGAACCTGCTGTCTCAAGACCAAACCAATAACTATGGCCTAAAAACCATAAAACCAGTTCACCCTGTTTCCATAACCTGTATGAACCAGTAAAATCTCACCAAAACACAACCAATATGGCCTAAACCATAAAACCAGTTCACCCTGTTTCCATCAACCTGTATGAACCAGTAAAATCTCACCAAAACACAACCAATGTGGCCTAAACCATAAAACCAGTTCAACCTGTTAACCATTTCAAAGCCTAACCAGTAAATTCAAGCATACTGTCAAACCATTTCAAGAAAGGCCTAAACTTATTCAAGGCAACCAAAAGCAAAGCCATAAGTCCAGCATACAAAGCAACGATTCAGCAGCATATCAGAACCGTCACACAAGTATACAAGGGCAAGGTTTTACAGAGGAGCAGAAGAAGAATAGAAGTAAAAGGCAAGAAGTAGACAGAAGCAACGTTCAAGGAAAACATTCAAGGCAACTAAGAGAAGAGGAAAAGAAGTTGCACAAAAGGTTCAATTCATCATCATCACCAAACAAAAGAGGAAAGATACAAATACAGAGTACCAGGGAGCTTCGTTCACGTTTCCCTCGCCGTCTTGGCCTCCTACGCACAACACCAACCTTTCTTCCTCCGTCTCCAAAGGTAGTTCTCTTTTCCCCTTCCCTTTCATACCTCAAATAACAATAATAATTTGAAGTCAGAAGCAAAATGGATGAAAAATCACAACATGCAGTAATGAAAACCTAACGAATAAAAATGAAAATTGGTACCTTGAGTCTGTCGCCCTAACGCTTTGTTGGAGGGAAGAAGAAGGTTGAGGATGCCGGTGGCCATGGGCAAGAGAGTTCAAAAGCGGGCATGAGAGCAGCGAAGAAGGCCAAGGCGAAGAAGATGAAGTGAAGGATGAACGAACGACGCAAAACCTTAACCCTTTTTTTTCCCTAAACTAAGACAATGCTTAACCCTAAACATTGTGAGGAATATTGGACCTGACCCGTCTCTTGCCAAAAATCCCAACGAATCCCATTTTGCACCCCCATTTCTGTTCTTGATTGGGCCCCTTTGAGACCTTTTAGCCCATGCAATGTTTTGTTTATCTATCCACTTTATTCCTTGGACACCTCCCCTTCTATTTTACTTTCTTTTTAGCTTTTTTTAGAATTTTATTGATTTAGTTAATTAATGAGTTTAATCAAAAAGAAAAGATGTAATTTAATTAACAATTTTATATAATTTGATCATTTTTATTAAGTTTAATTTTAGGTTTAATTTAGTAATTTTTAGTATTCCTTTTTTAATTAGGTTTAAGTTATTAGCTTTTAAAGTTTTAATTTAGTTTAGATTTATTTAATAATTCTTAAAATAATACTTTATATTAATATTAAAAAAAAACATATAAAAATAGAAACAAAAATAATAATAAAAACTAAAAAAAAACATTTTATTCTCTTTAATTAATTCCCTCGCTTTAGTTAATATTAATACAAAAAATATAAAAAAAAATAGAATTTAAGAGTTAAAACATTTTATTTTCCTTAATTAATTCTCTTGCGTTATACCTATTAAATAAAAAATATAAGAATGCATGTTCACATCCTTTAGTTTATTATTTAATCATTGTTATGGTTGTATATCATTTATCTATCTAATTTTTTGTTTGATTATTTCATCTTTATTTGATTATTCTGTTTACGTCTAAATCCAAGAGAAAAACGATTAAACTTGTTGACTTCATGTCCTCAAGTCCAATCACGCGAATATTTTCATCTCATTAAAACTTAAGACAATTTTTCCCCAAATATCCAATCTTTTCAAAATTTATACCTTTTAAGCCAAAACTTCGACATTAGGTCGTCGTACCTTCAAAAAAACCGTTCGTACCCCTTTTCGGCCAAAACAATTTATTTTTAATCAAACGAACAATTTTAATAAACAGATATTTCAAAAGGTTCCTATAGAGTACTATAGATACATTGGGTGCTAATACCTTCCCATTGTATAACCAACCCCCGAACCATAGATCTCTTTTAAAAAAAAACGCCTTGTATCTTTATTACTTTTAGAAAGTATTATTTTACATTGCATATTTTAGGGTTTTATTTCGCTCTTTTCCCTTTTCCCTTGGAAACAATAAAGCGCGGTGGCGACTCTTGCTTTTGTGAGACGAATTAATCAATAATTCGATCTCCGATTTACCCCGCTACATTTTTTATCGCTACACAAACCTCTTTTCCTTTTGCGAACCAAAAAGCTTTTTGTGATTTGCAGAATAGGAGGAGATAGCCTATAGTTGAAACAAAACCCTTTTCCAATTTCTGATTCCAAGTGAAAATCCTGATGATGAGATACAAAGAGTCCTCTTAACAATTAATTCTTACTTGAGTTTTTCACTTGTTGATTGTTGCTAACTTTTTCCTTTTTCCTTGTTTCATGAACACGATAATTGAACGATCGAGACAAGGTTATAAGTTGAAGAGGCCATGGCGAGGAGTGTGGACGAATGGATTGAAGATGAAGCAAAGAGATTTGAAGAAACAAACATTTTCCTTGTAAACAAAAGATTTACAGCTTGTATTTCAACAATTGTAATTTATGATTTCACATGCTCTGTAATCTGCCCCAAAAATGTAATGAACACAAAAACTTGAATGATATCTTTTTGAATGAATATTTTGTATTGAAATTAAACAAACTCTTGAATTTTGATTGAAAGTAGCAATTTCCACTTGGATGATTTGAATGCACATCTGGTCTTGATAACTTGAATTTCAAGAAATCCAACATGACTTTAGTAACTTGTAATTCAAGCAATCATGCGCCTTGTCTTCCAAACTCCAATAAAACTCTTGTACAAAATAAATGCTTAAGAATTTAATTCCACTTGGTTAATTCAATCCCAAAACAATGGTCACCTAAACCTTAACCTTTATATCACGCCTGAACCAAACTTGCACTCTCAACCAGAACCTTAATTTTGATATTCAAAACACAATAACTTGTAACTTAAGAAACAAAACACGCCTTGATCGTCATGAAACCCCAACCTTATTTCTTGTGCCCAAACTCCACATTCGTCAACTCAAACTTCAAACTCTCGACTCAGTGACTTAGAGACTTTAAGAAGAAAAATTGAAATGCGGGGAGATAAAATCCTTGACCTAATGCACTGAGCTTTGAGTCATCTTTGAAGCAGGTGAACGAAACATCTTCACAAAAACCAAGGACCCAAAACCCTAGCATCTTGACCAACAAATAAGGAAATAAACCCTAATCCAGGCTCTGATGAATTCGAGCGAGAAACAGCCTTGTAACTTGATGACAAATAAATTCATGATACCTCAAAAATCCATCCCACGATCCACTAATCGAGAACCAGATGCATTTCCCTTTTACCTGATAAGAGAACTTTAAAACAAAATTAGACATAAAGAGGGAACAACCCTAATACCTCAAACCAAGGCGCTGTATTCCATGAGATGCGGGGTATGCAAATTACTTAGTGAAAACGGTACAAATGGGATGCAAAGTTCAAAGCCAAAAAAAAGTAAAAATAGGTAGGGCAAAATTGGGGTATGACAGCTGCCCCTATTTAATCGTCTTAAACCTGAAGGTGAGATCGGCATTAGCCTTTTGAAAGTTCAAGGTGGAAGATGATTAAATACCAGGACCCGAAATTTTCCCTGGAGAGATGGTGTGAGTGTTATTTATTGGTGTGAGTGCCTGCTGGGGAAATACAAATTGTTCTTCTGGTGGACTGGTCATGATTGATAAACACAGCTAAATAATGGTAGCTCGTACTGGGGTAACGGTGCCAATACAAGGTTCTTGAGGGCGTGGACAGTAAAGTGACCGAAAGGATATAGTTGACGATGTCGTGACGGCTGAAGGTAGGATTACTAACAACATGATAACTTAAAGATGACAGGTAGAATTTGACAACAACATAGAATATATCGTGCGGTATTTACGGCCCAAAAAGAAAGGTAAAGACAACGGGTAAAGATTGGCGTATGATCTATGACCCAAGAAAAGTAACACAAGAGTAAGACATGCGAGTGACCTACGACTCTAGAAACAAGGTGAGGAAAGGTTAAAGTCTACTGACGACCTGCGTCCCTAAGGGAGATAAAGTGAAGGTAAGATCTGTGGATGATCTACGACCCTAAAAAAATATAGCGCGATGGTAAGATCTACGGAAGATCTACGACCCTAAAAACAAGATGAGGAGAGGGTAAAGTCTACGGACGACCTACGACCCTAAGAGAGATAAAGTGAAGGTAAGATCTATGGACGACCTACGACCTTAAAAAAGATAGCGTGATGGTAAGATCTACGGACGATCTACGACCCTAAAAACAAGGTGAGGAGAGGGTAAAGTCTATGGATGACCTACAACCCTAAGAGAGATAAAGCGAAGGTAAGATCTATGGACGACCTACGACCTTAGAAAGATAATGTGATGGTAAGATCTATGGACGATCTACGACCCTAAAAATAAGATGAGGAGAGGGTAAAGTCTACGGACGACCTACGACCCTAAAATGATAAAGCGAAGGTAAGATCTATGGACGACCTACGACCTTAGAAAGATAACGTGATGGTAAGATCTACGGAAGATCTACGACCCTAAAAACAATATGAGGAGAGGGTAAAGACTACGGACAACCTACGACCCTAAAATGATAAAGTGAAGGTAAGATCTACGGAAGATCTACAACCTTAGGAAATGTAAAACGAGGGTAAGATCTACGGGCGATCTACGGTCATAGGAAAAGATAACGTGAGTATTGAGAGTTGGGGAGTACGATGTACTGACACCATGGTTTATTTTAGTTGGTAGTGTAATAAAAGATGTTAACTGGGAATTATGAGGATGATATTCTTTATGGGGGATGTTTTGTTGATTTGAAATTGATTTGGGGCTTTTGGGAAAGGTACCAAATCTGACTCATGCTTCATATGCATTTTGAAGTGCGGCATGATGATCCATGGATATGCTATGCGTTTGAGGATGCAATGCAATATGTCGTGATGATTATTGATGAAAAGTGCCAAAAGCTCATTGGGATCCGTTGCTCGTCGTCTTGAGATACCAATATGGATTGGTGCTTGAAAACTGAGAGAATAGATTTAGCCTTGTCGAGTTCACTGGGCGATTAAATCTTGCTGAGGAGAAGTAGCTTGATATGACTTTCCTCATATGCTGGACTTCTTGTGAATAATTGAATAGAGATGTGGATCTCATCAAATGCCCCAAGTTTCTCGGGGTTGGAGAATCGGGCGCTCGATCGACTGTACGGAAGTGACGAGGATGAAAGCTTGGTCAAGGTGACCATTATAACTTGCTACCTGCACAGGAGTAACAAACATTTAAATGTCGTGGCATTCCCTTCGGATGCCTTCATATCCATGTAGTGTTTCACATCTTAGCTTGTGATTATTATTGACTTATTGTTTTCAATGCAATGCTTAACAAAGAATTTAAATCACAATTCGCATATGAGAATAAAGTAGAAAGGACAAAAACTTTTTGGTGGAAGGGAAAATTTATATTAATGAGTGTTGTACCCCAAAATTTGCCCTCCCATATTCTTCAAGATTTGTCAAGATCAATCTCCAGAAGCTTCAAAATCCCTCAAGGGTTGCACAATCCAATTGCCTCCTAACACAGTCAAAATTAGGGTTTTGGGTTCTTGCAAAGAAATTGAGGTTTCCAAGGGTCCAATCAAGTCCCATGTGCCCATATACATTGTCAAGCATCCATATGTCAAGTTTCAAGACTCACAGCATCAAATTGCACAGTCAAAAACCCTAAATATACCACAGTCAACTGCAGGGGCAAAATGGTCATTTGACAGTCAAAAGTCAAAATTTTTGGTCAACATCTTATTTTGAAGCCACAAACATCATTTTATAAATTCTTGATCATGATTCCACAAGCATGTCTCAAAAAGTCTCAAGATGCAAAAGTTTCTATTTTTGGACAATTGAAAAGTCAACTGCAAATTGACCAGGGCATAACTTCCTCATGGTTTATCAGAAAAATCCCATCCAAAGCTCATTTTGAAGAGAATGACATTTACTAAAACTAATCTTCACACTCCAAGTCCAAGAAATGCACTCACAAAAAGTTATCAATTTCAACATTATAGGTCATTTTCAAAAGTCAACAAAAAGGCACTTTAAGTAAAAGACCATAACTTGAGATTGGTAAATCAAAATGACATGGGACCAAAGGAATTGGTTAGAGGACTTCAAGACCTTTCCAAAATGTCCAAGAACATGATCATATCTTCAAAATTGAGCAAGATATGCATTGGAGAAGTTGGGAAATTTTTGGGAATTTTCAAAAGTCAATTATGCCTAAAACACTTCAAAATTGCTAATGGGCCTCAAATTCTTCCTTGAATCATTACCCAAAGCCTATGCACGACCCATTGAGCTTAAAAGGATTTATTTTCTTATTTTTAATTAATTAATTGAATTTTTATTCTTATTAATTCATTTAATTAGTTTTAATTGTAGAAAAATATCAAATAATGCTTTTCAAATTTTTTTGTGCAGCAAATCATACTAGGGCAAGCTGGCAAGTCGTTTCACATTCAAAAAGGGAATATTTTCCATGATTGACAAGGGTTTCCATGAAAAAAAGATTGAAAAAGATATGATGAAAATCAAAGATTTAAAACATTAATTCATGGACTTATGGGCTTGTTTCTTGACCTAGAATCGTTCATATACTTATGCAAGACCTAACCTAATTGAGACAGACGAAACAGCTGCTAAAAGCTCATACTCACTTTGCAAAATTTTCATAAAAACTCCAAAACTATTTTCTGACTTAGAGTCCAATTCAGAGCAAATCGTTGATTCAAAGCCCTTGCTGAGAGTTCCCTGAACGTGTTGCAACCACTTTCCAGTCCCCATACTCAAAGAAACGGTAAAATATGGTTATGGTTTGAACGAATATGTTGATAATCGAAACATGATTTTTATGCATCATTCATATGTTTTATTCGTTGATTTACACTAATAATGATCTTCTGAAGCGATTGGTGCCGTTTAATTGGACTAACACTGCTTGTACCAAAATCCATCGTTGATGAAACCTAGGGTTTCAGAACTTCAAAATTGGGGGTTCTCATATATGGTAAAATTAGACCACCAAACCTGTATGGACATATTCGTGGCAACAAGACGGATCGTTTGAAACAATCGCGCCCTTTTTATATTAACCCCTCTTCTAATCACTATTTTTACAGGTTTCAGTTTGTGGGGGTTTAAAACCCCCGCTACTTGTTTTATGTTTTTGCAGATAAGCGAAGAAGAAGGCTAGCGTGTCATCACATGGTTGGAGCATTCAAAAATCTGGCGCATTTTTTTTTGTTTTACATTACTAACTTTTGTTTTTCATTATAATATTTGTTTTCCATTGTATATACAAACGCGCACAACAGCTCCATTGGCAAGGGGTACGCTTGGTAAACGCTGGGACCTGGGTTCGATTCCCAGGTCCCCCATACAATTGTTATTATTTTTTCTAATCCATTCCCATGCAGTGCACGCCCCAGGGTCCATCATGCAGCCTCACGTCCAAGCTTGCCACATGGCCACGAGCTTCCATCCAAGAGTCAGAAGATGAAGACCATCATATGGTCCAGTCAACCAGCATATGCATGATCAGAAAAGTCAAACAAGGCCTTGTCTCTTGGGCCAGAATTGCTTCAAAACACCTCCATTTGGGCCTGATACCCCCCATTGGTTTGCATATTTTTAATTCTATTTTCTTTTCTTTTAATCATTTAATTGTTTTAATTGTTTTTTTATTTTTTACCATAAATTAATTTTCCATAATAATAACAAAAAATCAAAAAATGTAAAATATATTTAATTATTATTAATTCACCATTAAAATATTTTTGTAAATAAATTCTAATAATTAACTTAGTTAATTTAGGTTTTAAACTTTAATCTTTTTCTTAATAAAAAAAATGCATAGAATTAGGTTTTCTCTAACATTGTCATCTTTTTCTTAATTAATTTTTCATCATTATCTATTATTATTAATATTTTTGTAAATAAACATGTAAATTAATTAATTAGTTAATTAGCCTAATTTGGACATTTTCTTTAACAATTAAAATAATTTAGAACTAGGGTTTCAATAACTTTAATTTTAATTCTTTTTCTTTATTTTCATAAATACCAAAAACATAAAAAACAATTTCTTTTCTTTAATTAAATAATTCATTAGACTTTAATTTCGTTTAATTTCAAAAGGGTCAAAACCCTCGGACGTTCAATTTGTTCTTTTCGCGCATTATTTTCGTATTGAATATTATGTAATTGCTCAAGGATTGTAATAGTAATTAGGTTTACCGCATTATTTACTTTCCGCATCTTTTATCAAAAACGAGTCTTTGTACTTTGGCGATGTATAGACCCGCGCCTTGTAATAGCGTAGCTTTTATCTTTCCGCTTTAATTTTCCGTACTTTTAAATTCTAAACTTTGTATGAAAGAATGTATGTTAATTAGAAGCAATCGTAGCTCACAATGCCATGATCAAAGATAAACTTAACATGAAAATAACACACAAATTCACACACCACTCTTAGGGTACGCCTCACCTGCTGCCTTCGAAACGTGGTCGTCAAGTATAGGACGTTTTAGTAAGTCCTTATGTCCATGATCCAGTTGCCTCGAAACAATTGCCTCGAATAGTTGCCTCGAAACGGTTGCCTCGGAATAAAAAGGGATCAAGGACATAAGGGTAGCTTCTAAGGTGTCCTACTGTTGCTTCGGTGACCACGCTGTCCCTACACTCGAATTGACCCGAACACCTCCAACGGTGGTGCTACCTACCTCTCAATGGTGGGATGGCACTACCTTAAGGACATTTACACAGCCTAATTCCTTAGGGTAGGTAGATGACTCATAGATACTTGCTCTAAAAAACAAATCAAAAAACCTTTTCACACTGACACTTTCAAAAGCTTTCAAAACAATTTTTCAAACACTCTTGAGGACTGATACAAGAGTTATTCAGAAATCTTTCAAAGAAACTTTTTCAAACCCACTCACAATTGAAAAGCAAACATTTTGAAAACATAGTGAGCAAGTATCTAAGAGCCCATGGATAACCATGGATAGAAAGGGTGCTAACACCTTCCCTTTCTATAAATCTACCTCCCGAACCGAGAAACTATCTCATAAGGAATTTTGCTGTGCTTTTGTCCTGTCCATATTGGAGAAAATAAAAGACGGTGACGACTCTTGCTTCCGTGACATTTCGCGATCCAGCGTTAAAACAGTAAGTTCTAAATCCACCGATCACAATGAGTTTGGCCTGTGAATAGGGATTCGTACATGGAAACAACTCCTAAATGAGGAAGTTGCAAAGAAAAATACTAAATACAACGAGTAAAATGACAACAAGAAAATCTCAAACTTCCATTAAAACTGATATTTCTATAGTTCTCGTATCTTGGGTCGTCCTAGTGTCGTGCTTCTAAAGGATAATAGCTGAATTGATCCATCCCTTATTAGGAGGGTGTATGTGAAGAGTCTTCAGACTGTAGTCTCTCGCTTTTTGTCCCTAATTTTTACCTGGATCGCCCTTTCGGGTTTTCAATCCACCGGGACACCCATTTTTGCCTAAGCCGCCCTTTCGGGTTTTCAACTTAGCGGGTTATTACTATTTTTTTTCCTTTTTAGCCCTAACTTTTGCCTAAGCCTCCCTTTCGGGTTTTCGACTTAACGGGTCCTTTTATGCGTAGTATTTTTTAACTGAGTCTGAATTGACTGGAAGCGAAACGTCTTCCCCATCAATGTTTGTCAGGATTAGAGCACCTCCTGAGAAAGCTTTCTTCACGATGTATGGTCCCTCATAGTTGGGAGTCCACTTGCCTCTTGGATCAGTGTGGATTGGGAGAATCTTCATTAAGACCAGGTCACCTGTGTGGAACTCTCGAGGCCGAATCTTCTTGTCAAATGCTCTCTTGAGAAGCTGTTGATATAACTGACCGTGGAAAATGGCTGCTATGCATTTTTATTCGATGAGATTGAGTTAGTTGAGTCTCGTTTGAATCCATTCAGCTTCATCAAGTTTAGTGTCCATCAGAACCCTCAAGGAAGGAATCTCTACTTCGACCGAGAGGACCGCATCCATACCATAGACTAGTGAAAATGGAGTTGCCCCAGTGGAAATACTCACCGAAGTTCAATAGCCATGCAGGGTAAAAGGCAACATATCATGTCAATCTCTGTATGTTCTGACCATTTTCTGGACGATCTTCTTTATGTTCTTGTTAGCAGCTTCGACTGCCCCATTCATCTTCGGCCGATAAGGTGATGAATTATGGTGCTCAATCTTGAATTCTTCATACATTTCCTTCATCATCTTGTTGTTGAGATTCGACCCGTTATCGGTGATGATTTTGTTAGGAGTTCCATACCGGCATATGATTTCTCTTTTAATGAAGCGGGTAACAACTTGCTTGGTTACATTCTTGTACGAAGCCGCCTCCACCCGCTTGGTGAAGTAATCAATAGAAACAAGGATAAACCTATGTCCATTTGAAACGCTTGGCTCGATGCGTCCAATCATATCGATCCCCTACATTGCAAAGGGCCATGGTGAAGTCATCACATTTAAAGGAGTGGGAGGAACATGTATCTTATCTGCGCAAACCTGACATTTGTGACACATCTTTGCATATACACAACAGTCGTTTTCTATCGTCATCCAGAAATAACCTGCTCGTAGGATCTTCTTGGCCATGGAATGTCCACTGGCATGAGTCCCAAAAGAGCCCTCATGTATCTCTCGTATAATGGATTCGGCTTCGTGTCTATCCATGCATCTGAGCAGAACCGAATCATAGTTTCTCTTATACAGAACGTCTCCCGACAGTAAAAACTTGGACGCCAACCTTCTAAGAGTCCGCTTATCACAAATTGTAGCACCTTCGGGGTACTCTTGTTTTTCAAGATATCTTTTGATGTCGAAGTACCACTGCTTTTCGCCCGATACATCTTCAGTTGTGAGACAATGAGCAGGGAAAATATGTGTTGGCTCCTTGTAATGATAGATCCTTATATTGGGCATATGACTCGGGTAACTGACTTTGAACATTGCTGCTAAAGTGGCCAGAGCATCTGCTAGTTGATTTGCTTCTCTAGGAATGTGCTCAAAGGTGACCTCATCGAAAGCAGGCAACAACTCTAATATGTAATCCCTATATGGAACTAAATTAGGGTGTCGTGTATCCCAATCACCTCGTACTTGATGTATCACTAAGGCAGAATCCCCATAAACTTCAAGAATCTTGATCTTCAAATCAATAGTTGCTTCAAGACCCATCACACAAGCTTCATATTCAGCGACATTATTCGTACAATCAAAACATAATCTGGCAGTGAAAGGTATGTGAGTATTGCACGGAGAGGTTAGAACTGCCCCAATGCCGTGGCCTATAGCATTTGACGCACCATCGAACGTGAGAGCCCATTGCTCCCCTGGTTCGGGTCCTTCATTATCATCAAGTTTGATAATATCCTCGTTTGGAAAATCGAACTTCATGGGTTGATATTCTTCCAATGGCTGGTGAGCGAGATGACCAACAAGAATGCTACCTTTGATAGCCTTTTGTGTGACGTATTGGATGTCATACTCAGGCAAAAGCATTTTCCACCAAGCCAATCTACCTTTAAGTGCTGGTTTCTCGAAGATGTACTTTATCGGATCCATCTTAGATATCAGAAGTGTAGAATGTGTCAACATATACTGCCTCAAACGTCGAGCTGCCCACGTAAGGGCACAACAAGTCTTCTCAAGTAAGGAATACCTTGATTCACAATCAGTGAACTTCTTGCTCAGGTAATAAATGGTGTGTTCTTTTCGTCCAGTATCGTCATGTTGTCTGAGCACATAACCCATAGATCCTTCAAGCACAGTTAAATACATAATGAGAGGTCTCCCTAGAACTGTTGGTATGAGTATTGGTGGTTCTTGAAGATACTTCTTAATCTTCTCGAAAGCTTCTTGACAACTTTCATCCCAACAGACATCCTGATTCTTGCGTAACAATTTAAAGACGGGTTCACAGGTAGCAGTGAGGTGAGAAATAAACCTGTCTATATAATTCAACCTTCCAAGGAAACCTCGTACTTCCTTTTCATTTTTTGGTGCCGGCATATCCTGTATTGCTCTCACTTTGTCTGGATCTACCTCAATTCCTTGTTGACTCACAATAAAACCAAGTAACTTGCCCGATCGAACCCCAAAGGTGCATTTGTGGGGATTAAGCCTTAACCTGAACTTTCGTAAACGATCAAACAACTTATGCAAATGGACCAAATGTTCTTCCTCATTCTGTGATTTCACAATCATATCGTCCACATACACCTCGACCTCTTTATGAATCATGTCGTGAAAGAGAGTCACCATAACTCGCTGATATGTTGCACCAGTGTTTTTAAGACCAAAAGGCATGACTCTATAGCAAAAGGTACCCCAAGGAGTTGTGAAAGTTGTTTTATCCATGTCTTCCGGAGCCATCTTTATCTGATTGTATCTTGAGAACCCATCCATGAAGGAGAACACTGAAGACTAAGCAGTATTATCAACCAACACATCAATATGAGGCAACGGGAAGTCATCCTTCGGGCTTGCTCTATTCAAGTCTCGGTAGTCAACACACATGCGTACCTTTCCATCTTTCTTAGGTATAGAAACAATGTTAGCAATCTAGGGCGGATAATTTATTACAGATAGGAAGCTTGCTTCGAGCTGTTTCTGAACCTCTTCTTTGATCTTCAAATCCATGTCGGGTCTGGTCCTTCTTGGCTTCTGCTTTACAGGAGGACATTCTGGCTTGAGTGGCAATCTATGCATCACTATATCAGTGTCTAAAACGGGCATGTCTTCATACGACCAGGCTAAGATGTCAGCATACTCTCGAAGAAACTCAATCAACCCCTTCTTTTCTTCTCTTTGCAAGGCGGCACCTATTTTGGATTCTCTCTTTACCTCTTTAGTACCGAGATTGACGACTTCTATTTCTTCTTGATATGGTTGGATGACCTTCTCTTCCTGTCTCAAGAGCCTGGCTAGTTCTGCAGGGACTTCACAATCTTCCTCACTATCTTTGCTAGCATGATCAACTGAATTCTCAAGGATATAAGGAACCGTAGCATTATCATTTCCAACAGAGTCCGAGACAGATCTGCATGATCGATGATTTTATGTTTTATTTTTAGAAAGTGCAAAAGAATATTTAGAATATGAAAAGAAAAGTATTGCCATTTTTATTTTGAAAAAGTAAAAGTAAAAGAAAAGACAGGGAACAAAATTGTATGCGAAAGTGCAATTTTTCATTCAATGTTAAATGGAGATTGAAACATAAGGGGCCCCTTCTACAAGATGCCAATATGCCTTGGGCAGGACATATGACTTAAATGGAAACATAAAATTACACATCAAGGAAAACAAATTCATGGATGTCCACGACAGTCCAATTGCCGAGCTCTTGGTTTGGCGCAACTTGATAGATAAATCTTGAAACATCTTCATCGTCACCTTCAGCATCTGTGGAGAGCACTTGTCCTTCTTTGACTACACCAACACTAACGAACACTTCAGAAATTGGAGGAACCTGCTTTCCTCTGAGAGGAACCCAACCAGCTTGCACAGAGGATGATGGTTGATACCCAAGAACAAAATGATCTTTATTCTCTGGAACTTCAATCAATTTGCCCCAAATGTCATGGGGAGGTCTAGCTTCTATAAGGACTTTGGTATCCTTCAAAGAGGCCAGGGGTGTCTCAGACTTCTTACATTCCACGACGAGGAACTTTTCAACAGTAACAATCTCTAGAGCTTGAAAGGGAAACTCCTGCACCTCGCCTTCCACTTCCACATAACAGTAGGTAGTCAGATTATTAATCATTATGTCTTCTTCCCCGCAAACGACAACAACTTTGTCATTCATATTGAACTTCAGGCGTTGATGAAGAGTAGATGTCACAGCTCCTGCTACGTGGATCCATGGACGACCCAAAAGGCAAGTATAAGATGTACGGATGTCCATAACATAGAATGACAAATAGAAAGTGTGGGGACCAATCTTGACAGGTATGTTCACTTCTCCATCCACAGATCTTCTCAAACCATCAAACGCTCGAACATTTAGAGTGGAAGACCTCATCATTACTCCATCTATATTCAGCTTAAACAAAGTAGCCTTAGGCATCACATTGAGTGAAGAACTCGTATCTACCAAAACTCGAGATAAAACAGTGTCCAAACACTTTATAGAAACATGCAGCGCTTTGTTGTGGGATCTGCCTTCAACTTGGAGTTCATCATCACAGAAACCCAAACAATTTCCCATAGCAATATTGGTGACGATTCCTTCAAACTGGGCCATAGAGATGTCTTGGGTAACATGAGCGGAACATAAAATCTTCAATAAGGCCTTGCGGTAGGTCTCTGAACACAAAAGGAGAGATAAGATGGAAATCTTGGATGGCGTCTGGTTGAGTTGATCCACTACTTTGTAATCACTCCGCTTAAGAATTCTCAAAAGCTGCTCCGTTTCTTGTCCCATAGAAGGTTCGGGTTGATTATCCATCACCTGCTTTCCCCTGGACTTAGCTAGAGCTTCACTGTTAGTTTCTTTAGGAGGCGGTGGTGGAGTAGAAGAGATCCGACCACTGCGCGACATGTTATTGGTTCCTGCAATTTTGGTAACATTCTTGTCAACAATTAGAGGACACTCATACTTCTTTCCATGAATATAGACCACACTATACTCCCATGGAACTGCCTTCGAGTCGTTACTTGTAGAAGGAATAGGAGCTTGAATCATTGCGGGGGTAGCGGGAGCTTGAATCATTAATGGGTTAGTAGGAACCTGAATTGTTAATGGAATAATTGGGGTTGCTGAAAAGCTTCTCAAATAGTAGGAGTTTTTTAGGACATAAATCTCTTCTTCTCGGAATATCTTCTCTATTTGTAGGACACCTTCATCGATCAACTGTTGGATAACCGTCTTTAAACCAGTACACTCTTCAGGTTTAGAGGAACATATTAAGAAGAAATCATGAAGTTCTTGTAGCACCTCAGGCTCCAACAAATGTTCTCTAACAGTCCTTAATGATATATTGATCTCGTCAACCTTGGTTACCAGAATCCGTTCACTACCTTCTTCAATAGCATTAACAGCTGCCCCTGGGTAAGGAGGCATGGGATTATTCTGAATATTCTGATCAACAGGGTTGATGTTGATGGCCTTTGCATCGATGAGGTCTTGAACTTTACATTTGAATGATCTACAATTCTCAATTGTATGGCCTGGGGCACCAGATTGAAATTCACAATAAGTATTAATATCATACCCCCTAGGGAGAGGATTTGGCGGTGGACCAAGTTCACGTAATTGAACCAATTGACTAGCAAGTAACTGTGGGAGAAGCTGAGCATAATACATAGGAATGATATCAAATCTTCTTTCAGGCTCTCTTTGTCTTTGAGGAGCTCTCGGACCTTAAGGTTGTTGATTTGGTTGTTGATAAATTGGAGGAAGTGCAAATTGTTGTTGTGGAACATAATGTGGTTGCGGGGTGAAAGGCCGTTGTTGGGCCCTCCAGGGTGCTAGAGTTGTAGCAGCATATACTTAAGGAACAATTGGTTGGGAATAGCAGCAGATGTAGGAAAATAAGGAAATCAAACTTGAGGAAATGAAAGAGTTCTTCCTGGGTTGATGGTGATGGCACTAGTCTCACCTTATTTCTTCTTGACAAAACCAGAAAACGGCTTTCTACTAATGCCCGCATTATTGTTAGTATGGTTAGGAACACCTTGGATCGTTCCAGCTTTAATGCAAGTCTCAATGTGTTCACCAATAATGACCATATTAGAGAAAGAAGTAGAAGTACTACTGAGCATATGTTGGAGATAAGGGC
The DNA here is from genome assembly GCA_948472305.1 of Vicia faba. Lineage (NCBI taxonomy): Eukaryota > Viridiplantae > Streptophyta > Magnoliopsida > Fabales > Fabaceae > Vicia > Vicia faba. Next base: position 265,548,401 of record OX451737.1, on the reverse strand, counting down.
CTCGTAGAGTACCCATAAATAGATCAATCAATTCAAGATCCAAGAGAGGAGGTTGGACCCTTACAGCCAGTTCACGCCACCTCTGAGCGTACTCTTTGAATGACTCTTCAGATTTTTGAACCATCCCTTGGAGATGAGTACGGCTAGGAGCCATGGCAGTATTGTAATGGTAATGTTTCAAAAAGGCGTCAGCAAGTTCTCCCCAAGTACTGACGTGAGATCTTTCCAATTGCATATACCAATCCAATGGTGCCCCGGTCAAGCTATCTTGGAAGAAGTGCATGAGTAATGGTTCATTCTCAGCATATGCAGCCATTTTGCGATAGTAGGAATGGAGATGAGTCTCTAGGCAAGAAGTGCCTTTGTATTTGTCAAAATCCGGAACTTTGAACTTGGGAGGAATAACTACCCCAGGCACGAGGCACATTGCAGCAGTATTGAATCTAGAAGCCTTGAGACCCTCCATGGCTTTAAGACGCTCTTCGAGAGCATGGTACACTTTTGCAGTTTCGGCAACTCCGACGGCAAGGTTCACTTGGGGTTCATCAAGATCAATAACATCGTGATGATCATCGACATCATTCCTAGGAGCTCCAGTAGGTATCTCAACATTTGCGTTGTCATTCCTCCCATTAGCAGAAGTGGAGGGAGTAACAGTAGTAAGCTTGGCAACACTTTGACGTAGTTCTTCTTGACCCTTGATCATGGCATGAAGGTTTTCCATAAGCTGATCCATGCGAGTGCCCATGGTGTCCATATCTCGGCGGAGTGCATTCTAATTCTCTTCAAAAAGATCCATTAGCCTTCGTTGATTGCCTCTTGTATGGTAAGGATGTGGAGAAGTCGTCTTTGCTGTTCACTGAAGTCTGTGTAAAGGGGACCCCAATGAGTTTTTGTTGTGAAAAATGAATGCATGATAGTATGAATGAATGCTCTATCTTCATTTCTGAGGAAACCCAAAGACTCATCTATCTTTTTAAATTTTCCTTTTTTTTTGAAAAGCTACATCAACGAGACATGTCTTTGGATTTCCCTAGATATGAGATATATATACATGATGATATGATGTCATGGTATGCTATGGCATGAAGTCTCAGCTCCACATATTCTGGATAACCACTGCGTAGTCCGTTGCACAGGCTGAGAGTAACAGGATCAAAAGTCTGATGTCACAGGCATGGAGTCAAAGTAACCACCCATGAGGTATGTACTAGGGGTTTATCACCTGCCGAACAAGGTTCTAAAGAGTTCTCGAAGTCTACGCTCTTCCTTTGGATATTACCGACATCCCAATTACTTGGTAATCAGTAATATTCACAGGAAAAACTCGTCTGAGTGCAATATCGCGTGACAACTACTTCCGGATTACTCCGTTATAGTCTCCACACTGCACCTAAAAGGCCAGGATGGGTTAATGGTTCTACAAACCTTAGCTTCTCGAGTTCCCAGGTCGAAAGTAACAATGTCTTCCCGATTACTCGGTAAACATCACTACTTTCAAGGGGACCTCCACTGAGTGGGGGATTTTCATGCCTCCTTCTTCGGGATTACTCCCTCCAGTTAACATGATTATACCTCCCATCCTAATCTTATGTGTAACCCAAGTTCGGGTATAGGACTTATCAAATTTAATCACCAAACCAAACATCACAATGTATCCATAATATGTGAGTAGCAACAATATATGCAATATATACAAAATAATAAAGAAATAATAAAACAGTAAAGCAAAATAAAGCAAATAAATAAACACCCAAAAAGACAAATAAACAAAACTAGGAGAGACTCGCAAAAGGTCCCCAGCAGAGTCGCCAGCTGAAGCTACCGACAGAAAACACAGAGTCGCCACCAAACTTTATTTATCCCGAAGGAAGGGGAAATATCGATAAAACCACAAGGGAATGGATAAGATGGTCTTGCGACCAAAAGAAAGGGTAAGGGAGTCGATTATGCGAGGGGAAGGTATTAGCACCCCTCACATCCGTTGTACTCAACGGGATCCATTTTGTTTGTTTTTCTTAAAGGGTGTATTTATATACAACTATACTTGCTTAAGGGGAAATGAATGTTTTTTTTTATTATTGCGTTCGTGAGGGTTTCGCGACCCTTTGCCTACGTATCCAATGAAGGAATCAGAATACCATAGTTCCTCTAGAAAATGGTTTGTTTTTTTGTTTTTTTTAGTAGGCGACGTTAACGCACGCATTCTAGCAATAGGCGATGTTTTTTTGAATTTTTGATTTGTGAATGAAGTTTTAATTACAAAAGAAGAAAAAAAGTTTTAAGAGGGAGACTAAAAAACTAATTGTTTGTTATCTACAAGTGAGCTAAAAGTCTATTTCGACATAAGGCGATCGAAACGGGATTTAATCGCCTCGTGGAGCTACCTAAAGGTTTATGGCATCGGGGTTTGAATGAACAAATAAAGAAACTTAAATTCTAAATGTTTTTTTTGTAGTTTTTATATTAAATAAAATAAATGGTGAATTAAAAGAATTTGAACAATCAAATGACTAACGCCCGAGCATTTATTTAATAAAACTGATTTAAGGAATTTGGTCAAACTAAATAAAATTAATTAACAAAATTAATCTTTACATTAACAATTAACAAAATAAAATAAAATAAGAAAACATTGAAAATAAATAAAAATAAGAAAATATTGGAAAATGAATGAAATAGGATTGATAAATAAACAAGAGGGGGTGAGTTGAGAATTGTCGTTGGGCCCGAAAAATATTAAAGAAAAGAAAAAAAGGTTTGGAATGAGATGGGTGGGGTTTGAAGGATGTTAGGTTGGCTGTTAGGCCCATCCAGAAGAGTCCATGAAGGGCATTTTATTGATGTCTAAAGTTTTCAAAAAAAAACTACCGACTCAAGGCCCAGCTACGGTTTATGTTTAGCATACCCAACATTTTAAGGAAAATAACAAATAAAAAAACAAAACATCTGAAGAAATTAGGGTTGCATGATATCTCCTTTAGCTCGATGACATAATAAAATATCTCCTCCCTTCTATTGTCTCCGCCAAATCATGACATTCGACCACCACAAACCGACACATCAGTCATGACATCCTTCCCTCTCCTTCACAGATTCCACCGTGATTTATCAATCTCCTCTACCTTTGTCCCTCTGTTATTCCTTAATTCAGATTTTTTTCCTTTCTGAACTTCTCCACTTCATCGTGAGTGAACAACAACGAGTATCGAACATTAGAGGAAAATTAAGGTGTATTTCTAACTTTCGACTTTCCTTCTCATCTTTTCCGATACACTTCTTTCTGATTCTGTTTTCACTATGTTTTGGAATGCGGAAATATTGCGGTTTCGAAACTATGTCAATGTTGGGGTGACAGGTTTTGGTTGCAGAATTGTAGAAGGTGATGGTGAAAAATGAGCAGAAACGATAAAGGTGGCGCTTGCCGAAATTTGAAGATGATTGATGTAAGACGATAGCAGATGCGGAATAGATTTGTGGAGGATTGTTGTTTTGTTTTTGTAAGGTAAGTTGTAATGTGTATTTTTTTGCTGGCTTGTAGAGAATGCTTTATATATTTTTTTTTGTGATTTTCTCTGGTTTTCGCTTTGGTATAGCCCTGTTTGGGCCATTTTAACAAACTCTGTTATTTCTATTATTCTATGACTTCCTCACATATTCCCACTCTTTCGCTTACCAATGGCGATGGCCTAACACTCTCACGCAACCTTGATTCAAGGCTCAAACAAAAAACAAGCAAAATGACAACATCATAGAAAAGCCCATAGAAAACCCCCTAACCAATGCATTTGAGGGAAAGGAAAGAACTTAGTTGCTTGGAGCTAGTCCAAGGATTCGGCTGCCGATGATAAAGTTACAAAGAAAAACCAGAGGTGCACTCTTTAGTTCCTTCCCCTTTTTCTAGAATTTCTTATTTTAATAATCTGGAATATAAGTGTTGTGTTTCTTCTATTGCAGGTTTGTTAATTATTTGCTTGGAGCTGCCGTTTGAAACAACTGTTGCTGTTTATAATCTTACAGATATTGCATTGATGCGTTGAAGAAGATGTTTGGCAGGCTCTGCACGGAGAGGGTACTGATTTGCTTAAGTGAATGAAGAAGGCTAAAGGTTGGGTTTACAATGGTATTAGGGTTGATGAAGGAAGATCTGGTTTTTTAGAGTTTTAAATTGGAGGAAGACATTTTGAACTTGGTAGCATTTTTATCTGTTTTCTTTTTTCCTGTGAAACTTGGGTGTCTTCTCTCTTTTGTATGCCTATCTTCCAAAAAATAATCCCCCTCTTCAATGAAATAGTGGCCCCTTTTTATAGTGAAATAGAGGTGGAAATTAGGGGGAAATTAGTAAATTTTGAACATATTTGGAAAGCTGACTTTGAACATTTAAGTGCAGGTTTTCTGTCTTACTGATTTTGTGCAATGTTTAGACTGTTTATAGCAGGTATGGCACAGATGAGGTGCAGGTTTTGGCATGTTCTGTTTGGTTGTTTATGCAACAGGTTTTGGCAGATTCGGGGCATCAGTGCAAGTGATATTTGTTCCTCTTTCATCTTTCAATGATGTAAAGCAAACTTGCTTTTATTCAAAAGTTTCGGAAGGGTTTTGCACTATTTAGGAAAATGATGATATATGGCTATTTGAGCTAGTGTTAGCTTGCAGTGTTTTGTGGATTATTGTTGTTGTATATTTGCTAGTTTTGGGCTTTATTTGGCAGCTTGCAGCTGCTGTTATATTTGTTGTTGTATTGTAGCTTGCTTGCTGGTTTTGCCTATGCTGCCTTGTTCTTCTACTGCCATTTTTTGTATGTCTTGGGTGTTGCATTGCTATTTTTCTGCCTTGGGAAGTTTTGACTTACCTTGTGTTGTTTATAGTCTTGACATTGCTTATGTTGGACAGTTTTCTTGCTTGCATATATTTTGGCAGCTTTGGGTTGCTGTTTCTGTTTTGCTTGTCAAATTGCTATTTGATGTTGTTGTTTTGCTGCCTTGGGCAGTTTTGGCTTGTTTTTTCAGTAAGAACACATTCCTCTTTTCCTTTTGTGAACCAAAAAGCTTTTTGTGATTTGCATAATAGGAGGAGATAGCCTATAGTTGAAACAAAACTCTTTTCCAATTTCTGATTCCAAGTGAAAATCCTGATGATGAGATACAAAGACTCCTCTTAACAATTAATTCTTGCTTGAGTTTTTCACATGTTCATTGTTGCTAACTTTTTCCTTTTGTCTTGTTTCATGAACACGAGAATTGAACGATTGAGGCAAGGTTATAAGTTGAAGAGGCCATGGCGAGGAGTGAGGAAGAATGGCTTGAAGATGAAGCAAAGAGATTTGAAGAAACAAACATTTTCCTTGTAAACAAAAGATTTGCAGCTTGTATTTCAACAATTGTAATTTATGATTTCACATGCTCTGTAATTTGTCCCAAAAATGTAATGAATATAAAAACTTGAATGAGATATTTTTGAATGAATTTTTCGTATGGAAATTAATCAAACTCTTGAATTTTGATTGAAAGTAGCAATTTCCACTTACATTATTTGAATGCATATCTTGCCTTGATAACTTGAATTTTAAGAAATCCAACATGACTTTAGTAACTTGTACTTCAAGCAATCATGCGCCTTATCTTCAAAACTCCAATCAAACTCTTGAACAAAATAAATGCTTAAAAATTTAATTCCACCTGGTTAATTCAATCCCAAAACAATGGTCACCTAAACCTTAATCTTCATATCACGCCTGAACCAAACGTGCACTCTCAACCAGAACCTTAATTTTGATATTCAAAACAAAATAACTTGTAACTTAAGCAACAAAACATGCCTTGATCGTCATGAACCCCCAACCTTATTTCTTGTGCCCAAACTCCACATTCATCAACTCAAACTTCAAACTCTCGACTCAATGACTTAGAGACTTTAAGAAGAAAACTTGAAATGCAAGGAGATGAAATCCTTGACCTAATGCACTGAGCTTTGAGTCATCTTTGAGGCAGGAGAAAGAAACATCTTCACAAAAACCAAGGACCCAAAACCCTAGCATCTTGACCAACAAATAGGGAAATAAACCCTAATCCATGCTCTGATGAATTCGAGCAAGAAACAGCCTTGTAACTTGATGACAAAGTAATTTATGATACCTCAAAAATCCATCCCACAATCCACTAATTGAGAACCAAATGCATTTCCCATTTACCTGATAAGAGAACTTTAAAATAAAATTAGACATAAAGAGGGCACAGCCTTAATACCTCAAACCAAGGCACTTGATTCCATGAGATGCGGGGTATGCAAATGACTTAGTGAAAATAGTACAAATGGGATGCAAAGTTCAAAGCCAGACAAAAGTAAAAAGAGGTAGGGAAAATTTAGGGTACGACATATGGAAATCTAGAGGATACCCGGGTTGGATTTCGAAGAATTGGGATTGGTGTCAGGAGTGGTCATCCCGCAGAAGTTCAAGGCTCAAATTTTTGCAAAGTATGATGGGGTGTCTTGCCCAAAACTTCATCTCCGTTCCTACGTCAGAAAGATCCATCCCCACACCGCTGATAGAAATTTGTGGGTTCAATTCTTTCAAGACAGCCTGGTAGGGACTCAGCTTGAATGGTTCTACCAACTAGAGAGAGCCAATGTCCGAAATTGGAAAGATCTGGATGTTGCGTTTTATAAGTAGTATCAATACAATGTCGACCTTGCTCCTACTCGTACTCAACTCTAGAGTATGTATATGGGCACAAGTGAAGGCTTTAAGGACTATGCACAGAAGTGGAGAGACTTGGCTGGAGGATTCCAACCCCCGTTGTCTGATAGGGAGTTGGTCGATATGTTTCTGGGGACGTTATCTGGTCCATTCTTTAATCATTTGATTAGCAGCTCGTCAGCTGGTTTCACCGAGCTGATCCTAATTGGAGAGAGAGTAGAAGCTGGGATTTGGAGCGATAAAATACAGAAGGATGCCTCTTCGAGTTTGGTAAAGAAGCCTTTTACTGGTAAGAAGGAAGCCATTGCCATCTATAGTCCGAGAGGCCAAAGCAGAGCTGAACACCGTCAGACAGTAAGTGTCGTAATGATACTTAGGCATGCAGTTGTTCCATAACACAACAATCAACAAAGGGCGGAAAGACCACAACGACAGTTTACCCGAATCAACATGACGTTGGCTGAAGTTCTACCCCATCTGCTGAGATCCAACTTGACGACCTTGAAAGAGGCTCCCAAGAATCCGAACACCATATCCCCCCAATATAATCCAAATGCTCGGTGTGCCTATAATTCTAAGAGTCCTGGCCACGACACCAACGACTGTTGGGCTCTGAGAAATAAGGTATAGGATCAGATCGAAGCTAAGGAGATTGAGTTCGATGCTCTGGAAAAGCCCAATGTCATAACTGCTCCCATGCCTAAGCACGACCGTGGAGTTAATGTTGTTGATACCGATCTGTTTGTAACCCTGGTGGATGAAGTTTCTACTCCTCTTATGACGGTTAAGAAGAATTTGTTGTCGGCCAGTTTATTTCTGATTTGTGGTGAAGGTTGCCACATGTGTTCATTTCTGCCTTCTGGTTGCCATTTGTTGAAGTCAGGTGTTCAGCGCCTGATGGACAACAAAGAAATTTTGTTAGAGAAAACTTTGATTCCCGCTGTTCCATTTGAAGACGTTGCTATTATAACCATTTCCGCTAATCCTTCCAAGGTCTCCTCGAGAAGACCTGTTAGGATTACATCTGTTCCAAGAGTCGCTCGGCTAATAATCACCATTCCCAGTCATGTCCCGTATGCCTCAGACAAAGTTGTCCCCTGGTATTATGGTGTCGATGTGTACTATCATGGCATCAAACAAGATCTGAAAAATGAAGAGGTTGGTCCTAATTTCGGTAACATTGTCGGGACCAGCAAGGTTACCCGAAGTGGAAGGGTTTTCTCTCCCGAGATTTCCCCGAAGACTGTCAATAGGCATATTGTTATTCTGTCTGCTACTCCTGTTGTTACATCAACTACTACTATTGTGCTTACTCCAATTATCACCCCCACCGTCGAGTCATCTGGGACCCGAGGCAAAGAAGTTATAGGTGAGCCTGCCCGGACGGAGGCACCTAGAAAGATTGTCGTGGAAGCCTCTAAACAAGAGATAGAGGAAATATTGAAAATAATCAAAAAGAGCGACTACAATGTGGTCGAGCAGCTGGGGCAGACCCCCTCAAAGATATCCATGGTGTCCCTGTTGTTGTGCTCTGAGGCCCATGTGAAGGCTTTGATTGCATTCCTCAAGACTCCGCGTGTGCCGCAAGAGACCTCAGCTGATCAATTCTAAGATTGTATAGCCAGCCTGACTGCTGACAATGGGCTGGGTTTTTCAGATGCAGACTTGACACCGAAGGGGAGGAAGCATAATGATGTTCTGCATGTCTCGATTGAATGCAGGGGCACGACTATGGCTCTTGTGCTGGTAGATATTGGGTCTTTGTTGAATGTTCTGCCTAAGAAGGCATTGGATCGGTTGGACTGTGAGGGCTTGACCTTAAAGCCTAGTAACTTTGTGGTGGGGGATTTTGATGGTTCGAAGAGAATGGTGCATGGGGAAGTGGACATCCCCGTCAAAGTAGGTTCCCAGACTTTTGAGTCCACTTTCTATGTAATGGACATCCGGCCATCATACTCTTGTTTGTTGGGTCGTCCTTGGATCCATGAAGCTAGGGCAGTTGCTTCTACACTGCACCAAATGTTGAAGTATCCAGTAAAATGGAAGATTGTCACTGTGCGTGGTGAGGAGGAGTATATGGTGAGCCACCTCAATTCCTTCAGGTACGTAGAGATGGACTGGGAATTCATAGACACTCCTTGCCGGAACTTTGAAGAGGTTCCCCGGATCTTGGCATCGGCTGAAAATACCAGCAACAAACCTCCTCTGAAGATGGCTTCTCTCAAGGATTCCAGAGTCGTGGTTGAAGAAGGTGGGTCTACCAACTGGGGAAAGCTCGATGATTTTACTCATAAAATTGACAAGTTTGGTTTGGGCTTTACTTCAGGAGCTCAAAGGGTTGTTCGACGCGCTCGAGCTGGAGGACCTCCCCTACGCATCAGTAATCGGGGAATTAATGCCATTGAAGATAGCGAGGAAGGCTCAGACATTGATAACTGGATCTACCCAACTACCAGCGGTGGACCGAGTAACTGGACGGCTAGGTACTTTATACTAGTTTCTTTTATTCCATGGTAATTGTCTTACTTGTTTTGAGATTTGTAATAAACAATTTAAAACTCTACAGCCTTGTGCCTTTCCCGAGGCACATTGGCTTTGTTTGTGAGGGCTATTATTTGTCATTTCATATATCATCAATAAAACATTGGACGTTCCTTGCATACAAATTTTGCACCCTCTATTTTTGCTTTTCAATTTTCACTTTATCAAAACAGTTATGCTCTTACACACACTCACATATCATACTGCAGATCCATATCCACTCTGGATCCCATTGATAACAGCTCTACTACTGTCAATTATAACTTCGAAAATCCGATCAACCAAGCCGAGGACGAAGGTGAGGATGATTGTGAGGTTCCTGGAGAACTTGCTAGACTGTTACAGTAGGAAGAAAGGGTTATACAGCCTCATGAAGAGCCAGTTCAGATGATAAACCTGGGCACAGAGATAGACAGAAAAGAAGTCAAGATTGGCGCGAATTTGGAAGTTAAGGTCAAACAGCGGTTAACACAAATGTTGCATGACTACATTGAGATCTTCTCCTGGTCATATGAATACATTGCAGGTTTAGACACTGATATTGTGGTTCATCGTCTTCCCACCAAAGAAGAATGTCCTCCAAGTAAACAAAAGGCTCGTCGTATGCACCCTGAAATGTCAGAGAAGATCAAGGCAGAAGTCATGAAGCAGTTCGACGCATGGTTCTTAGCTGTCACTTCTTATCCACAGTGGGTTGCCAACGTTGTTTTGGTACCTAAGAAGGATGGTAAGGTACGAATGTGTGTGGATTACAGAGATCTGAACAGGTCAAGCCCCAAGGATGACTTCCCACTTCCTCACATTGACGTTCTGGTTGATAACACCATGCAACACAAAATCTTCTCCTTCATGGACAGTTTCTCTGGATAAAACGAGATCAAGATGGCTCCTGAATACATGGAGAAGACAACCTTCGTCACACAGTGGGGCACCTTCTGTTACAAGGTGATGCCTTTTGGGTTAAAGAATGCTGGGGCAACTTATCAGCATGCCATGGTCGCTTTGTTCCATGATATGATTCACCACGAGATTGAAGTTTATGTTGATGATATGATAGCCAGGTCTCAAACTGAGGAAGAGCACCTTGATCATCTACAAAAGTTGTTTGACAGGTTGAAGATATACAAGCTGAGGTTGAATCTAAACAAGTGCACCTTTGGGGTAAGGTCTGGTAAACGTCTGGGTTTCACTGTCAGCGACAAAGGCATCCAAGTAGATCCTGTGAAGGTAAAGGCCATACAAGAAATGCCAGCTCCTCGTACAGAGAAGGAGGTTAGAGGTTTATTGGGACGCTTGAATTATATTTCCAGGTCCATTTTACATCTGACTGCTACTTGTGAGCCCATCTTCAAGCTTCTGAAGAAAGATCAAGTGGTAAAGTGGAATGACGAATGCCGGACGGCTTTCGAAAGAATCAACGAATACCTTCAAGAACCACCAATTCTGATGCCTCCGGTTGAAGGAAGACCTTTGATATTGTACTTAACAGTACTAGACAATTCAATGGGGTGTGTGCTGGGGCAGCATGACGATTCTGGTCGAAAAGAGCACGCAATATACTACCTTAGCAAAAAATTTACTGACTGTGAGACAAGATACTCACTGCTCGAAAAAACTTGCTGCACTTTAGCATGGACTTCTCGCCGACTAAGACAGTATATGCTGACCCACACTACTTTGTTAATATCTAAGATGGATCCGATCAAATACATCTTCGAGAAACCCGCTCTCTCTAGAAGGATAGCAAGGTGGCAGATGATCTTAGATGAGTACGATATACAATATACAACTCAGAAAGCAATCAAGGGGAGTGTATTGGATGATCATTTGGCTCATCAGGCCGTAGATAACTACCAGTCCATGAATTTTGAATTCCCAGATGAGAATATTATGCTGGTGACTGACTACGAAGAACCTGGACCGGATGAAGGACCCGAAGAGGCATCCCGATGGACTATGGTCTTTGACGGGGCTTCAAACGCACTTGGTAATGGCATCAACGCAGTAATCATATCTCGTGAGGGTTGTCATACTCCTGTCACCGCCCGACTATGTTTCAAATGCACTAACAACATGGCGGAGTATGAAGCTTGTATCATGGGTCTCAAGGCCGCTATTGACCTTAGGATCAAGTTCTTGGACGTTTTCGGGGATTCAGCCTTGGTAATAAGTCAGATCAAAGGCGAATGGGATACAAAACATTCGAATCTCATCCCATATAAAGAGTACGTGTTGACATTGCTCCCACACTTTGAGGAGGTAACTTTTGAACATTTCCCACAAGAGGAGAACCAGTTAGCGGACGCACTAACTACCATGTCTTTTATGTTCAAAGTTAGGTGGGACAATGAAGCTCCCCAAATCACCATTGAGAGGTTGGATTAACAAACACACTGCTGTGAAATCGATACCGAAGAGGTGGCGGACAAACCCTGGTTTCACGAAGTCAAAAGATATCTCGAGGCTCAAGAGTACCCCCGAAGGGGAATCTGTCAATGATAAGAAGTTTCTGAGAAGGTTCGATGAGAAGTTCTTCCTCAGTAATGGAATCCTCTACAAGCGCAATCACGACTCTACATTACTATGGTGTGTAGACAAGGGCGAAGCAGAGAGGATCATGACAGATCTACATGAAGGTACCTTTGGAACCCATTCCAGTGGACATACCATGGCTAAGAAGATCCTACAGGCAGGATATTACTGGTCCACTATGGAAGTCGATTGTTATCAGCACTCTCGAACCTGTCATAAGTGCCAAATCTATGCTGATAAGGTGCATGTGCCTCCGGTTCCCTTGAATGTCTTGACAGCTCAGTGGCCCTTTGCAATGTGGGGCATTGACATGATCGGAGAAATCAGGCCCACTTCTTCCAATGGACATCACGTCATTCTAGTGGCCATTGATTACTTCACAAAGTGGGTTGAGGCGGCCTCTTTTGCTACTGTGACCAAAAACGTTGTGGCGCGGTTTATCCAACATAATCTAATTTATGGTATGATGTTCCAGAGAGAATTATTACTGACAAAGGTACGAATCTCAACAACACAATGATCATCAAGCTCTGTAAACAGTTCAAGATACAACATCATAACTCTTCTCCCTATCGGCCGAAGATGAATGGCGCTATCGAAGCAGCTAACAAGAACATCAAGAAAGTACAGAAGATGACGGTGACATACAAAGACTTGCATGAGATGTTACCATTTTCTCTTCATGGATACCGTACCTCAGCATAGACATCGATAGGGGCAACACCTTACTCTCTGGTATATGGTATGGAGGCGGTCCTACCCATCGAAGTCCAGATACCTTCTCTCAAGATTATGAAGGATGTGGGTTTGAATAAAGACGAATGGATCCAAACTCGGCTTGATCAACTAAATCTAATCGATGAGAAGAGACTTACTGCTATATGCCATGGTCAGACATATCAAAAGCGAATGATCAAAGCTTTTAACAAGAAAGTCAGATGTCAAGAATATCAAGTCGGGGATCTAGTGATCAAGCGCATCATACTGCCGCAAGGTGATCCCAGGGGAAAATGGACCCCCACATATGAAGGGCCATTTGTGGTTAAGAACATTTTCTCGGTTGGAGCCATGATTCTAATCACCATGGACGGTGACGACCTTCCTCACCCTGTCAATGCAGACATAGTGAAAAGATACTACGCCTAATCAAAAGACCCGCTAGGTTGACTGGCCTAGGAAAAAATAAGGGCTTCCCGGTGAACCAAAAGGGTTCAGGAAAAAATAAGGGATGAAAATAAAAAAAATATGTACACCCGGCAAGCCGAAAACCTGAAAAGGCGGCTTGGGCAAAAAAGGGTATCCCGATGGACTAAAAACCCGAAAGGGCAGTCCAGGAAAAAAATAGGGATATAAAGTGTATCACTATGTCTCATTGGATCATCTTGCGACCAGACTTCAGTATCAATTATCAAGCTCGGACGGCACCAATCAACCTAGTCAACTTCGGACAAACAGCAAAGTGATGAGACGCTCGAAGACATAGGGGCAATAGCAGAGTTGGAACTCAATGGGATTGTTTCACATAGCTGTTTTCTTTTACACAAATTTGTATAGCTTCTATTTTTACGGCGACGTTCTCTTACTAGAACGTTAACCTCCTTGTACCAAAATGCCTATTACATGCCAACTTCAAAATCAATATGAAATAATTTTGATAAGAAATTTCGAGTTTTTCCTTTTTCTGTTTTATTTTACGAGAATGTCCAATGGTTTATTCTTGAGATATGCATTTGAATATGATTGCTGCACATAAATATTTACATAAAGAAACAAAAAGACAGTTACTCGTAATTCCAGAAACAGGGGCAAACACAAGAAGTGTCAAACTCGACAGTTACTCTGCCCAGCAGGTATCAGGACAAAGACAGCTTTGAAGCACAATTATCAAGTACATACACTCCCCATAGAGTAAAAGTACTCAAAAGCATTGATGTCGGCTTTCTCGAAACAGGAAGTAACCTCCCCAGCCAGGGTCATTTAGAAACCTGACAGCTATATCCCCCAGTCGAATTTCATAATCGCAAGCGGGTCAGTAAATTTCATCCCCCAAGTAGAGTTTACTTCTCTGGATGCAGAAGCTTAATCCCCGAAAGAGCTCATTACTTCAACTATAGAAATTCGCTTTCTAAGTTGTTCCCCACAGAGTTTATTCTCAAGCAGAATCTCTTCCTGACAGAATATTCGTAAATCTCCAGCAACAATCAGGGATTTATTTTCCCAGACTCGGACGTACTCCGATAGCATTTCATGTACATACATCATGATATGCACACACATGTCATATACAACATAATCTCATTTATTTTGAGAACATCATCCCACCATACATTTCATGCATCGCATATAATTAACCCTGATATCTTTTCAGGAAAGACGATTAGCTTCAACAAATCCAGCAGTTATACAGGTCATGTCTGCAGACGGCTAATAGAAACTCAGTTCTCAAAACCAAATGGGTCAACTAATCTACATTGTTGCTTTGAAGTAACCCTACTATTCGGGTTTCTTCCCAAAAGCCCTACCATCCAGGCTTTCACCTTGAAGTAACCCTACTATCCATATTTCTTCCCATAAGCCCTACCATCCAGGCTTTCACCTTAAAGTAACCCTACTATCCAAGTTTATTCCCATAAGCCCTACCATCCAGGCTTTCACCTTGAAGTAACCCTACTATCCAAGTTTCTTCCCATAAGCCCTACCATTTAGGCTTTCACCTTAAAGTAACCCTACTGTCCAGGTTTCTTCCCATAAGCCCTACCATCCAGGCTTTCACCTTGAATTAACCCTACTATCCAGGTTCCTTCTTGTGACACAGTGGGAAAGAACTGTCCGTTTTTGGAATGCTGGTTTGCGTTTTGCGTTTGTTTTCGCAAAATGTCGCGGTAAGCAAGAGTCACCATCGACTTTTATTTTATCCAACAAGGAAAGGAAAAAAGCACAGAAAAATTCCTTTTTCGAGATGTTTCTTGGGTTCGGGGGGTAGATTATAGAAAGGGAAGGTGTTAGCACCCTTTCTATCTGTGGTTATCCACGGGCTCTTAGGTACTTGCTCATATTGTTTTCAAAGTTGCTTTTCTTTGTGCTTGTGGGTTTGAAAAAGTTTTTGTTTGAAACTTCGTTTTAACTCTTGCTTCTGTCCTCAAGAGCGTATGAAGTGTTTTTTGAAAACTTTGTTCGAAATGGAGTGTAAGTGTGAAAAATTTGTTTTCTTTTTGAAAGAGCAAGTATCTAAGAACCATCTACCTACTCGAGAAAAGGAATCGTTCTATGCTATCTTCCTTTAGACAATGCTATCCCACTATGAATGAGTAGGTATCATCGTCCTTGGAGTTTAAGGGTCAATTCAAATTAGGGACTTACGGTCACCAAAGCAATGTTAGGACGCCTTAGCGGTAACCCTAATGTCTTAGATCATTTGTTTTGAGGCAACAATATCTGAGGCAACCGTTTCGAGGCGACTATGATCTTTAGACAAGAGGGCGACCTCTAAAGTGACCTATACTCAATGACCGTGTACGAAGGTAACCAAGTGGGGTGTACCCTAAGAGTGCGCATGTGCGAGTGTGTTGATTTCAGTTAATTTATCTTTGTACATGTTAATGGTGCTCTAAATTGATTTTAGGTTAAAACATTCAGTCTTGTTATGCATCCTATTATCAAATATCTAACAGTTATAATTTGCGGAAAATAAATTGCGGAATTTAAATTACAAGGCGTCGGGTATTTACATGGCCAAAGACAAACCCTTTAAAAATAAAAAGCGATAAAAAATAAATAAAGGTCCTATTAAGCTATTACAAATCGGGAGCAAATACATTATGATATAAAAGAAAATAAATCGCGTGCGAGAAATTAAATCGAGCGCAAATAGGGTTTTGACCCTTTTTGAGAGAAAGTATCTTTTTTTGTTGTTTTTTTATTTTAAGAAATAAATAAATCTAAATTAATTACTAAATTAAAAAATTAATTAATTAATAAAAATAAATATTTTTGGGTTTTTTTGTATTTTAGGAAAGAAATAAAAATTAAATAATGTTAGTAAAAAAACCTAATTAAATCTAATTGAATTTTAATTATTTACAAAATTGTGAAAGTTATTATAATTAAAATTCTAAATAAATTAATTAATGTTTATTAACAAAAATAAAAGTTAGAATTTAATTTGATAAAGAAAATGTTTTGTGGTTTTTTTTATATTTTAAGAAAGAAATAAATCTAAATTAATCACTACGTTAAATTTAATTAATTAATTAAATGAAAAAAAGAAGTTATTTTTGGATTTTTAGTTATTTAAAGAAAGAAAAAAAATTAATTGAATTAGTAAAACCTAATTAAGTCTAGTTAATTTTAATTATTTGCAAAAAAGGTTAAAATTATTCTAACATTAAAACCTAAATTAATTTAATTAATGTTTATTAATAAAAATAAAAGTTAGAATTTGATTAAATAAAAATATTTTAGTGTGATTTTATTTTAAAGAAATTTTTTTTAATGATTGGTTAGAATTAAAAACAAAAATAATAAAAACAATTAATAAACAAAATAAATAAAATAGAGAGAGAGAGAGAGAGAGAGAGAGAGAGAGAGAGAGAGAGAGAGAGAGAGAGAGAGAGAGAGAGAGAGAGAGAGAGAGAGAGAGAGAGAGAGAGAGAGAGAGAGAGAGAGAGAGAGGCTTGGGCCTGAATTTTGTGGTGCATATAGGGCCTGGTTTGACTTTTAGGATTCTGTGTGCGCACTTGGACTTGACTCCATGGTGGACTCTCATCCTGGATCACCAGATCTGGCCTTTGGTCATCTGGCTGTTGGATGTGTGAAGGTGTATGGTGCGTTGCATGCTTGGACATACATGTGATTACCTGAAGAAGGAAAATAACAAAGAAAGTGGGGGACCTGGAATTCGAACCCAGGTCCTGAAAGTGATATGCTTGCACGCTTGCCACTGCACTGCTTTGATTCTATTGTTAGTAAAATACAAAGAAATTATAATATAAACAAAACAAATTATATGCCAGAAAATAAAAATGCGCGAAAATTAATTTGAATTGGCCAATGGGAGAACGACAGCTCGTCGTCTTCTACCTCCAAATCATGCAAATAATACCTATGGATTTGGATCCGCAACTAAATACGCAAGCTTGCTCTAAAATCTTCCCTAGGCCACATAAATCAATTCCAAAAACATGGCTGAGTTCGTCTTGGCTTCCTGATTAACATTATGTCCTTCTTGAGTCCTGATTTTTCTTGAAAAAGAAAGCCCTAAAAACAAACACGCAACCCTAGCTATGGTGTTTTGGGGTTACAGCGCCTATAAACCAAATTGAATAATGCAAAAAGTTAACAAATGTTATGAGGGTTATGAATATGCAAGCAATTTGTTCAAATGATGCAAGAATAATGAATCATGAATTCAAGAACCAAGGTGATTTTTGTGATACTTACAGTGCTTTGTGGTATGTGAGAATGCTTGCTCTTGATCCAGGAAGGTTGAGTGAACACCCACGAAGCGATTGGGATAGCTTTTGGCTTCTGAAAACGCCTATTGTTATGATCTCGAATTCAAGCTTTTTACCACTTTTTCAAACTTTTGTTCTGCCTCTTCTTGCAGCCTCCAACCATTATTTTCGTGCCTTTTCCTTCCTTATGTAATGTATATTGCATTAGGGTAAGAAACTTGGTACAAATCTCTCCATATCAATGCTCATGAATTGGATTTGATTCTACCATTACAACCTTCCAAATGTGGCCTAAATCATATCTTCTTGTAACCAATGCACTTGATGCGAATTTTATTCACATAATAGCTGTATTCAAAGCCTAAAGCAACCAAAAAATTATGAGTTATAAATACTTTTGATTTTATATGATTTTATTTGATTTAAAATGAATAAATTCAATTAAAAATCAAATTGAATAATAAAAATAAGATATGGGCTCATGGCTGAAGCTAGGACACGTGGACAATGATGCAAGCTCAAATCAAGTGGAAAAGAATGGGCCCATTTGACAAAATTTGAAGTTTTAGTTGACTTTTGGCAATTTTGCAAAAATGCCCAACTTCAACAATGCATAACTTCTTCAATTTTGAACTTTTGGAAGTGTTATTGGACTTTTTATAAAGCTTGAGATGTCCTCTAACCAAACATTTTGTCTCATATCATTTTGATATTCCATTCTCAAGTTATAAGCTTTGGAAAAAAAGGTGTTTTTGTTGACTTTCAAAAATGACCTATAATGTCCAAATTTATAACTTCTTGTGAGTGCATTTTCTGAACTTGAGGTATGAAAATGGATTGTAGGAAATTGCATGCTCTTCAAAATGAGATTTGGATGGGTCATTTCTCATAAAGTATGAGAAAGTTATGCTTGGTCAAAGTTGAGTTGACTTTTCCTACAAAACCCTAATTTAGCAACATTTGAGTCTTGATGAATTTTGAGCAATCCTTGATGAATCATGATCAAACCTTGATCAAATTATGAAATATCCTTCAAAATTATAATGTTGACAAAAAATATTGAGGTTTGATTGTTTGTAGGTCACAGTTGAGTTTTGCCCTAACACAGTCGATTTTTGGACCCTTTGAGCAATTAACTGAGCAAACTTCCTCTGCAAGGCTTGAAATTTGACATGGATGACCTTGAGAACATATTAGGACATTGGGTATCACTTGAGTTCATTTGGACTCAAGGATCTTGATGAAACACAAAACCCTAATTTGGGGTTGACTACCTTAGGAGATAGCTTGACTGTCCAACTCTTGAGCAATCTTGAGCCACTATAAAATTTTCCTTGCAATGTTATGAGTAATATTAGAGGGAAAATTTTGGGGTACAACAGCTGCCCCTGTTCAATCTTCTTAAACCTGAGGATGTAGATTGGCTTTCGTGCCTTTCCTGATCCGAAGGTGGAAGATGATTGAACACTAGAGTGCCCAGAAATTTGCACTCGCATGAAGTGGTCTCAGCCTGGTGATGTCGGGAATGGGATTATAGATGCCATTTGGAGATTGTTGGTAGGAGGATGGGATTACAAACGCCATCTGCAGGAGCGTCGATCGCATAAGAGATTCCTTAGCGAGAACTTACATACCTGTTGTTGTGGAAGACTCCGTTGGGGAAGCCTGGTTTTTGTTGAGATTTAGGAACTTGCCTGTGCTTCAACTGAGAGAATGCCTCCGCTGAGTTTTAAGAACTATTCCGTAATTCAACTGGGGGAAACATCTTCATCAATATCTAGGAACTGTCTGGTCTTCAACGGAGTATAATCCTGTTGAGATTGTAGAACTCGTCCACACTTTGACGGAGGAAAATTGTCGAGATTGAGAACCTTACCTGAAATTCAACCGCGGATAATTCAATTGTGATTTAAGAACTGGTCAGGTCTTCGACTGAGGGAAACATCTTCATCAAGATCTAGGAACTGTCTGGTCTTCAACGAAGTATACCGTTGAGATTGTAGAACTCGTCCACACTTTGACAGAGGAAAACATCTTCATCAAGATCTAGGAACTGTCTGGTCTTCAACATAGTATACCGTTGAGATTGTAGAACTCGTCCACACTTTGACGGAGGAAAACATCTTCATCAAGATCTAGGAACTGTCTGGTCTTCAACGTAGTATACTGTTGAGATTGTAGAACTCGTCCACACTTTGACGGAGGAAAACATCTTCATCAAGATCTAGGAACTGTCTGGTCTTCAACGTAGTATACCGTTGAGATTGTAGAACTCGTCAACACTATGACAGAGGAAAACATCTTCATCAAGATCTAGGAACTATCTGGTCTTCAACGAAGTATACCGTTGAGATCGTAGAACTCGTCCAAACTTTGACGGAGGAAAACATCTTCATCAAGATCTAGGAACTGTATGGTCTTTAACGTAGTATACCGTTGACATTGTAGAACTCGTCCACACTATGACGGAGGAAAACATCTTCATCAAGATCTAGAAACTGTCTGGTCTTCAACGTAGTATACCATTGAGATTGTAGAACTCGTCCTCACTATGACGGAGGGAAACATCTTCATCAAGATCTAGGAACTGTCTGGTCTTCAACGTAGTATACCGTTGAGATTGTAGAACTCGTCCACACTTTGATGGAGGAAAACATTTTCATCAAGATCTAGGAACTATCTGGTCTTCAACGTAGTATACCGTTGAGATTGTAGAACTCGTCCACACTATGAAGGAGGAAAACATCAAGATCTAGGAACTGTCTGGTCTTCAACGTAGTATTCCGTTGAGATTGTAGAACTCGTCCACACTATAATAGAGGGAAACATATTCATCAAGATCTAGGAATTGTCTGGTCTTCAACATAGTATACCGTTGAGATTGTTGAACTCGTCCACACTATGACGGAGGAAATTGTCGAGATTGAGAACCTTATCTGAAATTCAACCGAGGATAATTTAGTTGAGATTTAAGAACCGGTCAGGTCTTCAACTGCTAAGAACTTAACTGCATCCTTCCTGAAAGGTAAAGGTCGGTCATATTCAATGCATGATATGGATCAAGCAATGATGTTCTCAAAATAAATGAGATCGTTTTGTATGATGCGTATATGCATGTATCATGATGTTATGGAAATGTAATGTTTCTAGCTAGGGAAAATAAATCCTAGATAGCTGCTGGAGAATAGAGTTGGATTCTTCATTTCCGCTGGGGATGGTGAACAAATATGATCATGAGAAATAACTGCAGGAGAGGATAACTCCGTTGGGGAATAAACTGAGGAGGAGATTACTATGTGGGGAAGAGATGCTCTGCTGAGGATTCCACCGATAAATTCCGTTGGGGACGAATTGCCATTGCTGGTGATACTGAATCATGTTGGGGATTGAATTCCTGTTTGTGAAAGGAAGGAACTCCGCTGGGGATGATCTTTCAGTTGTGACTTCACTGGGGATAATCTTTTAGACTCTAATGGGGATAATCCTTTGAGCTTTGCTGGGGATATTCTTCCTTTGAACTCGGCTGGGGATTTTTTTTATACTCCGTTGGGGACGAACTTCCGGAGTCTATAGGGGATGATTCTTCAACTCCACTGGGGAAGCTTTTTCAGACTGCGCTGGGAAAATTTTAACTCCACTTGGGATATCTTGTATTCTGCCGGGGAATATTCTTATACTACGCTGGGGAATATTAAGATTGTCGGGGATATTAAGCCTTTTCAGTGTTGATGGTAGATAAACTCTTCTTGGGGAGAATATTACCGACTCATTCACAGTTGCAAGCCTCAGTTGGGGAGAGCTATCTTTACTGTCTTACTCTACGGGAAGTGAATGTTACTGGGACGCGTGCTAAGGATATGACGATGGCTTGCATCGAGACTTTTTTTGCCCCTGTTTCTGCGGGAGAAGGTGCCTGCGGAGGCCCTGTGGATCGAGTATTATCCCCACCTATGAGGTGCTTGGTATCTTTCGGTCAAAATGATAAGTCTTCTTCTGGTAGGCCAGTGATGAGATGACGAGACATAGTCGTACGCTTTGATCCCTAATTTTTGCCTGGACCGCCCTTTCGGGTTTTCAGTCCACCGGGATACCCTTTTTTTCCCAAGCCGCCTTTTCAGGTTTTCGACTTGCCGGGTGTACAATTTTTCATTCTCATCCCTAATTTTTTCCCAAACCCTTTTGGTTCGTCGGGAAGCCCTTATTTTTGCCTAGGCCAGTCAACCTAGCGGGTCTTTATTCATGCGCGGTATTTTCTGACTATGTCCACGCTCTCAGGATGTAGGGAGGTGTTACTATCCGTAGTGTTGTGTTGCCATACTACCAGAAGATCTTCGTTTGATCATGCAAGATTCGTTGCTGGAATTCATGTCCAATGCCCCAATTGATTCAAATGGAGATTTTCCCCTGGCTATTTGGAATTTTGAGAGATTCCTTGAATCTTGACTTAACTACCCCAGATGATGGACAATGCTCATGCCGTGCCCCTTGGTTGGAGGTGTTTTTTCCACTTGAGGTGTCCCTTTTTATTGAAAAGGTTTTTGTTCACTAGATATTCGTCGTGCGAATTTCTCTGCTGTTTGAACAAATAGTCATATGCAAACAATGTTATTTTAAGAATGCAAAGCTTATGTCTGTCTTGAAGTTTTTGAAAATGCATTTTTTCAGTAAGATAGGAAAATTTTGTAAAATGTGACATCAACTCAGGATTTACAGCAAGCCCTACAGGATTCAGGATACCTTTTGTAACAATATGCTTTCGGACTAACCCATGCTTCAGCTAGGACTTTTTAAAGGTTATAACGTGTCCTGGTTCACAGTTTAAGAAACAAAGGATAAAGGCTCAAATTTTATTTGTACCCACCCGTTCTTTGTGATGTTCTTAGATCCTAAACTCAGCTAATCGTGCATTAGATCTTGTTTGAGTCTTTGCTCTGATATACCAGTGATGGTTCGGATACTGACAATTTATTTTGAACAGGCAGTCATTTTGTTGAGAGTTTGCAGGATCTCTTCCCTTTTGGTTTTTATTATCCCTGTTTTTTGCATGAACTGTTTCTTTTTGTGATTACAGTCAGCGGGATGCCCCAGTTTTTCATAAGTCACCTTCACAGGTTTTGACTTATTGGGCTTTTATTTTGAGAGATAATGACTGCCTGTCCTTACGATTATACGGAACCGACACCGTCTTTTGTTTCAGAAGGACTTCTTTGATGCCATTCATTGTGCACATGGATCAACTGAGAAAATTACCCTGCCCCAGGTTATAATTAAGGGTTTTAATTTGTGAAAAGAAAAACTCCAACTTCTTTGGCTCAAAGGGGTTGACTAGGGATTATCCTCCTTATAACTTCACTGTTTAGGATTTGAAACAATGCCTGTACCTCGTCAGCGGGGTCTGTTCAAAAGCATACTGTAGATATTTTGATATCATTTTCGGCATCCTCCCTCTAAAGGCTTAGAATTTTTTAATCGAGAGTTGATCATCACTGTTGTACCCCAAAATTTGCCCTCTCATTTCATCAACATTTTCTCACCACAAGACTCTTGGAACTGAAGATCAAGTTAGGGTTTGCTCAGCTCAAGGCCCCTCCTTGCACTGTTGACCCAAATTAGGGTTTGAGTTTGCACAGGGATGTTTTGACCTAAAAAAGCCCAAAGGGACTTTCATGCTTCATGTTGGACTCACAAGTTTATCCATACCAAGTTTTAAGTCTTGATTCCAATCTTTGCCCAGTCAATTGGACAGTTGACCTAGAAATCAGTTGTATTGGGGAAAAAGTCAACTGTGACCAATTGACAGTCAAACTTCATGAAATTTTACCCACATCAATATTATGAACTCACATGAACCATTTGGTCAAGTTTGGATCACAACTCCATAAGAAATTTGATCAGATCACCAAAAGGGCAAAATGGTCATTTTTAGGGTTTTGACTGCACAAAGGCAATTTTTGACTGTTTGACCTAACCAATGGCAAACCAAGCTCATATATGGACTCAAGGACTCAATGAAATTGTCTTGACACATTCAACAAGTTCAAAATATCTCAAATGCCTAGGATTGACAGATGAATTTTGCAGTCAACTGATCAAAATTTGACTGTATACTGAAAAGTCAAACTTTGACTTTTTGGTAAAAATCAAGTGCCAAGATTCATTTTTCATTAAGACATGTCAAATTATGAAACTTGTTCATCAAGAAACCTAAAATTGCAAATTAGGGTTTAAAATGAGAAAATTTCATAACTTAGAATTTTTCTAAGTTATGAAACTTTCTTATTTTTTTCCTAACTTTGTCCCATTTTTTCACCAAGATGCAAATGGATTAAAACAAAACTTGAAACATGAAAGTTATAGTCCATTGCAAAATCTATAACTTTTATTCACAAAGTTTTCTCAAAGGAAGCTTGTATCTCAAGTTATGATTTTTGGAACAATGGTGCAAAACATTTTTAACTTAGAGAAATTTTGACCTATTCTAGGCAGGATTTTTGTCCAACTTCTTGGCCATTTTTCACATGCATCCACTTGGAGTTTCAATTTGCATTACAAATATGGATTGTAGTACACATTCCAAGCTTTCCAAATTGTCTAAGAACTTCTCAAACACCCTTGTGGTTAGGGAGAATAGAATTTGCAAAGTTGGGCAAAATTCACTTTTGTTCATAACCAAATACATGTTCATACAAGTTTCATTTTCAAACCATCATGCTTGGTACTTGCTTGCATACCTCTAAACCAAGTTTGCACTCTATAATTAAATGCCTAACCATTGTATTAATGCATTATTTCTTCCCTTTGGACATTGCACATAGAATCAATCCTTAATTAGAAAAAGCAAACATGCCATTTTGATAAAGTTACACTTTATGTCAAGTTCCAAATCTTGGAGGCATGGGGCCAGATCTTGGAGCCAAATCAAATCCACATATCCCACTGATCAAGAGCAAATTGTGCAGCATAGATAGAGAGGGTACACAGGCCTGCATTGCAACTTGAACCTTCTTACTTCAAAAACAAGCAAGTTTGCAAAAACTCTCCATCTTTCATTCCTGTCAACACAACCAAACAAAAACTTTGTTCTCACCTTCCATACATCCCCACTAACCTAAAGCACGATTCATTGATCCCTCATACCTCCCAATACTCAGAAACACCATTTTGTGGCAAAAATAGGGCATCCCTGCAGATTGAGTTGCACAACTCAGTTTGCTCGTGCACTTTGACTAAAAAATTTTCAAACACATTCCATATCATCCACACAAACTATCCCAAGCCCTAAACACAAGTTGTAACACCCCTAACCTCATCTGCCATTTTCACTTTTCAGTTTTGCAGGTGGACTTCCATAGCACGATTCAGATTGATTCAAAGCAAGCTAGGCATTTGGGAAGCATCCTTGGACCTCAGGCAAGCTATACAAAAGCTCAAACTCCATTGAAGTTGGCCACATTGTTGTACACGACTCAAGCTGAAATAGGTAAAACCATGAACTTCTATCTCTCAATCTAGGAAGAGTTAGGCTTAGGTTTGTGAATGAAACATGCTCTACTCATAGCCCTGAAGCCATACATATGCTTACTTTTCATTTATGTTAAGCGTGCTGTGAGAATTTTGGCCATGAACATTGAAGAAAAATTAGGTCAAAAATTGGGGATGAAGAAATTCTCCCTGGTTTCTTAGAGTTAGGTCAAGTGTTTTATATATCTGAATTCGTCTTTTGATGCTCTATAATATTGGTGTTATGAGTTTTGTGTAAAAGTCAAGGAATCAGGAGTTAGCTTTGGCACAAGAGGCGCGCGCGTTTTGTTATTCAAACAGAAGCTGGAGGAAGAAGATGATGGCTTGGGTTGGGCCTGAGCCATCTTTGCTGTTTGCACCCCCTTTTTCAATTTATACCCCCTGGCCCATTATGTGAAATATTGATTATTTTGCATTTTTTCTTTTTGATTTTGATTTTATATTTTTGACTCAAACATAAAAAACACTAAAAATATTTTTCCACACTTTTTTTTGCATTTATTTGGCATTTATTTGTTTTATTTAGCATATATATGTAAATAAATATAATACCTTTTATTTAAAACACTAAAAAATAATACAAAATTATATTTATTTTCAGTTACTATTTTTTATTTACATTTTGAAAACATTTTCTAAAATATACATTTTTGTAAATAATTAATATTTTATTTTTATATATACTTAGCATATTTAATATATATAATATATACATATACATATTTTATTAAATATTTAGGACAAAAATATAGAAATAATACATTTTTATTTTTATTAATATATGACATCAAAAATAATTTTTTTAACCATATACTTTTTATTTTGTGCATAAATTAATTTATTTTGTACATAATCAATAAATAATAATATTTATTCAAGAACTAGGGTTTAACCCTAAAACAATAAACAATAACTAAAAATTGACTTTTTTTTATTTTGTTTATATTTCACATTGAAAAATACTTTCACATACATAAAAAATCATTTTGTGCATAATACATTTTGCATATTCATTGTATTTATTTAAATATTGTACAATTAAATATTTGTATACATTCGATATGGTTGTAATAGCTTAGAATTTAATTTCTTGTCAAATATCTCCAAATTCAAACTTGTACCCCCATCCCCATAATCATTGTTGTAATAGCTTAGCATTTAAATTTCTGCATTTAAAAGCTTTCAATTATGCCATGATAGACTTATGGTTTGTATGCAAATAAAATCAACAAATAGCTTGACCTAATTCAAGACAAATGCATGAAAATCAAAACACAATTCACACTTGCATCCCTAGGGTTACTCCACTTGTTGCCTTCAAAAATGGGCCATGTTTGTATGTCAAGTACTTTGGCAAAACAAAACAAAAGCAAACAAAATGATCATAGTCCCTCGATGATGCTATCAAGTTGCCTAAACAAAATGATCATAGTCCCTCAAGAAAATTGCCAAGATACTTGACACTGTTGCATTCATGGTCTAAACGATGACCCGTGCCCGTCCCGTTGACATCCTAACACAAGGTTGTTCACCAAATACAATGGTGAAACAACACTGTTAAAAGGGTTAAAACATGAGAAAGATCTTTGAGAAATTTAGGGTAGATCGCTCTTGGTTACTTGACCAATCTTGCAAAACAATCCTTGCCATTTTTCAAAATACACATCACAACACAACTTCAAAACAAACTTTCAAAAAACATTGAAACATCTTTTCAAAAAGACAAACACCTTTGTAAAACATTCAAACAAGAAATCTTACAATGGTTGCCTAGACAAGGCATCTTTTTCAAAACATTTTCAAAAACCACACACACAAAGCACCATTTCAAACAATTGAAAAGCAAAGGCAAGTGATCTAAGCAAGTAACTAAGAGCCCATGGATAACCATGGATAGAAAGGGTGCTAATACCTTCCCTTCCTATAATCTACTCCCCGAACCCAAGAAAACATCTCAAAGGTTTTTCCTATGCTTTTTAACCTTTCCTTAGGATAAAATAAAAAGTCGGTGGCGACTCTTGCTCAACCGAAACATTTGCGAAAACAAACGCAAAACCCAAGTCAGTTCTCCCACTGTGTCACAGAACTGGCGACTCTGCTGGGGATTGATTTAAAAGTGGAGTAACCTTAGGGCCTAGATCACCCTTTTGCATGACTAATTGTTTGCTTTGATTGCTTTACATTTTGGTTCTCTTGTTTGGGCTTGAAATCCTACACCCGGATTTGGGGAAACATTCATAGATAGCAATACGTTGTGGAAACTGTGCGAGGTATACCGACACGGTTGAAGCAATAGCTATATTAGTGCGACATATTTGTGAGTATCGGTAACCCTTGAGTCCAATCAAGGAGATTACGGGGCCGCTGAGTGATGTCACTAAGCACTAATGACCTAGAACCTTACTTGACCATCTTGGCCTTTTATTAGGGGTAGTGAGATGACCGGCTTTGGTGCAGTCCGAAGTTGGTAGATACTCGATACTACACTCATTTAGGGTTGTTTTCTTGGAATATTTTGGTCGCTAGTTAAGTGGCTAAACCAAAATAATGAACATGGAAAACGATCCAATGATATTGAGCTCCTTAGAACCCGATTACTATTTATAGGACAGGTTTTTAAGCTAACTTCACTCAAGAGGGTACTTACCTATGAAACCCCATGCAAGCCTGAAACTAGGGTTTTGTGTGACTTGCTTGTACATATGTTTGTGCATACATCATGAACATCATAAAGCATCATATGCATCCACTAACCATTTCAAGGGTTTGGATCTTCCATCTTTGTTCCTGTTTTGTAGGTCATGGAAATTCTTCGCAGGAAAACCATCCAAGTCAACCTTGTGAGAATCCCTCCTCAACTCAAGGAGCTTACACCCAGAGTTCCAGAAAGCTCTCTCTTCAGTGAAAGTGATGTTCCAGTTCTTTGACTCCCTTCACCACTATTTCACATTCCCCGACTACCAATTGGTGCCTACTTTGGAGGAATTTTCTCAACTCCTGAGAATTCCTATTCTTAATCAACTACCCTACAACGGTACGGAAAAAGAACCAAAGCCTGAAGATGTTGCTCAAGCACTACACTTGCAATCATCTAAAATCAAGGGGCATTGGGAAACTAGAAGTGGTGTCAAAGGCTTCTTGGCAAAATTCTTGTTTGAGAAGGAACAAGAGTGTTGGAATTCCTTGGATCTGCAAGCCTTTGAAGAAATTGTGGCACTCCTTATTTATGGGTTGGTCTTGTTCCCAAATCCTGACCAACTTATAGATGTGAATACTGTCAAGATCTTCATATCCAGGAATCCCATACCTACATTGCTTGGGGACATCCTCCACTCATTTTACACACGAACAATGAGGAAGAAAGGTGTTCTCATGTGCTGTACTCCTCTCCTTGCAAGGTGGTTTATTTCTCACCTTCCACAATCTGTTTTGAAGAACGAGCAAGGCTTAAGGTGGTCACAACGATTGATGACCCTCACACATTCTGATGTACATTGGTGTTCTCGGTCCCGAGAAAATGTCATCATCATCGATCGATGTGGTGAGTTCCCTAATGTTCCATTACTTGGCATTAGAGGAGGCATTACCTACAACCCTTGTCTAGCTTTGAGACAATTTGGATATGCACGGAGGGATGGCCCTCATGACATGCTGATTCCTGACCTAGTTTTTGACTTTGACAACGATGCGCAAGGACTTCGCCAAAGATTCATCAGAGCTTGGAGGATGCCTAACAAGGTAGATAGCACGACACTGGGGCACAAGAACTCCATCCCTCTTGAGCCTTACCTCAAGTGGGTACGAACCCGAGCCCAAAGTCTTATGATGCCTTACCCTCATATTCTCCCTTTGATTAAAGAGCCTGTTAAGGAAGGAGAGGTTCCATACACCATCCTACATCCTGACATGCCAACATCATGGGAGGAAATGCAGAAGAGTTGGATCCAACTCAAGGAAGAAAGGGATACTTTTGAAGCCAGCTTCTACGCCAGTGAGAAGAAGGTTTTGGAGCTTACCCGCCGACTTCACGAGGAGGAGACCCTCAACACTTACCTCGCACCAAAGAGGATGTGCAACGTCTTTTTACCTTAAGAAGTTTTTGTAATATTTGGCCCATGGGGTATTTATGTACTGACAAAGTTTCTTCTTATTAATATGACGTGTGTTCTTTTTGTCTGCAATAATTTTGAATTTCTAAATCCTTGAATGCATTGCATGAATAAACATATCATTCATCATATGCATAAACAGGTCTTCACACCAGGTTTCCTTATCTCTCTACTGCTTATTTCAGTAAGATGGATATTGAGCAGACGGTCAGAGATCTGCAGTCACAAAACTCGCAGTTTCAACAGCTCCTTATGACCTTGGCAAAGGGTCAGGAGGATCTTAAAGCACTGTTAGGGAACAAAGAGCAAGAAAAAGGAAAAAAGAAGAAGAAAAGAGTTGGGGTAGCTACACTGGGAAGAAGATTTGAGAATGAAGCTAGGAGAGTTCTTGAATTCCCCTCCACATCTGATGAGGGGACCGGTAAAGGAAAAGGGGCTACATTACCTTCTAAGTCTGAGGCTGAAGAGGAAGAGGTTGAGGAAGATGAAGATTATTCAGAGCAGCAATACCCGCCAGCGGACGACAAATACAAAAACCTGGAGGATAGACTGGCAGCTATGGAGCTGCAAAGGGTTCCTGGGTTAGATTTTGAAGAATTGGGATTGATTGCTGGGATTGTGATCCCTCCAAAGTTTAAGGTGCCAATTTTTGCAAAATATGACGGGCTGTCTTGCCCGAAGATGCACCTGAGGTCATATGTCAGAAGAATTCAACCTCATACATCCGACAGAAATCTTTGGGTACACTTCTTTCAGGACAGCTTGTCCGGTACACAGCTAGACTGGTTTTACCAGCTTGAGAGGTCAGAAGTGCATAACTGGGAAGACTTGGCAGCTGCCTTTTATCGCCAGTATCAATATAACGCTGACTTGGCGCTAACCCGTACTCAGCTACAGAGTATGGGGATGGCCTCAAATGAGGGATTCAAAGAATACGCCCAGAAATGGCGCGACTTGGCCGGTAGGGTGCAACCACCGCTGTCAGATAGGGAGCTAGTTGATATGTTCTTGGGGACCCTATCTGGCCCTTTGTTCAACCATTTGATCGGGATCTCTTCCGCAGGGTTTACTGAATTGATTCTGACTGGCGAAAGGGTGGAAGCTGGTATTAAGAGTGGGAAGATTCAAAGGGATGCCTCTGCATCCACATCTGTTAAAAAGCCATTTCCAGCCAAGAAGGAGGCAACTGTTATATACTCTCAGAAAAGATTGGGAAGAACTGAGCGCCGGCCGACTGTAGGGGCCGTGATGATTCAAAATTCGTCAAATGATCATCCTCGTAACAATCAGTCCAGACCTAACCAGCAATGGGTAGAACGGACACAACGGCAGTTCACCCACATCAACATGACGCCTGCACAAGTTCTTCCCCATTTGTTGAAGCTAAATCTCACCACTATTAGAGAGGCACCAAAGATTGTGAATACCGCTTCCCCACACTATCATCCCAATGCTAAATGTGCCTATCATTCTGACAGCGCCGGGCATGACACCAACGATTGCTGGGCGCTTAAGAATAAAATTCAAGACTTGATAGATGCTAAGGAGGTTGAGTTCGATGCCCCCGAGAAGCCGAACGTAATATCCGCTCCAATGCCGAAGCATGGTCGCAATGTCCACGCTATTGAAGAAGATCTGTTTGTTTCTGCTGTTGATGATCTGATAACTCCACTACTGACAATCAAGCTGAATCTGTTGAAGGCTGGGATCTTCCCAGGATGTAAAGAAGACTGCTACCTTTGTTCCTCCCTACCAATCGACTGTCCATTGCTGAAGATAGGCATCCAACGCCTAATGGACAACCAACAAATTCTTTTCGAAAAGATTCCTATTACTCCAACTCCTATCAATGAAGTTTCAATAATCACCATTTCCGCCAATCTTTCCAAGGTCCCCAAAAGGCCTGTTAAGATTACATCAGTTCCGAAGATTGCACCTCTGAAAATAACCATGCCTGGGGCCGTCCCCTACAAATCTGACAAATCGATACCGTGGAATTATGGTGGAGAAATCTACTACCACAGTGTTAAGCAAATTGAGATAACTGAAGAGAGCTCTGACGAAGAAAAAGCCGACATTGGAAACATTGCCGGTACAAGCAAGATTACCCGAAGTGGGAGAATTTTCTCTCCAGAGATTGTCCCTCCAAAGGAAATCTTTGGACCCTCAGCTGTTCCCAAGGTTATCCCTGCACCGGTAAAACTATCTGCAAGAGCTCCGTTGATTGAAGAAGCTGTTACTCCGGTGGTCGTCCCTCCTACTTCTGCTGATAAGGGGAAAGGGGTCCAAGAAGAGCTCGTCAGGACGAGGGCTCAACCATTGGTCATCCCCGAAACCTCTAAGAAAGAAATGGAGGAGATTCTGAAAATAATAAAGAAGAGTGATTATGACGTTGTAGAGAAATTGGGGCAAAACCCCTCGAAGATATCCATGTTAGCTTTGCTTCTTTGTTCGGAGGCTCATGCCAAAGCCTTGATAAGGTATTTGAAGACAGCCCATGTGCCCCAAGAAACCTCAGCCGATCAATTCCAAGATTGTATAGCCAGCCTTACCGCCGACAACGGCCTGGGTTTCTCTGATGCTGACCTGACTCCGAAGGGAAGAAAGCACAATGACGCATTGCATGTGTCAGTTGAATGTCGAGGAACCACTCTCGCCCATGTCTTGGTCGACACTGGTTCTTCTCTGAATGTGCTACCTAAGAAAGCTCTGGACCGACTGGATTGTGAAGGCTTGGAGCTGAAGCCAAGTAATATCATTGTCAGGGCCTTTGACGGGTCTAAAAGGATGGTGCATGGGGAGGTCGACATTCCCATCAAGGTAGGCACTGAAGTGTTCCACTCAACCTTCTATGTGATGGACATCCTCCCATCATACTCTTGCTTGCTAGGAAGGCCGTGGATTCATAATGCTGGGGCAGTCACTTCCTCTCTACATCAGATGCTGAAATACCCTGTTAAGGGAAAAATCATAACTGTACACGGTGAGGAGGAGTACATGATCAGTCATCTGAACTCCTTTCGGTATGTGGAAGTGGACGGTGAATTCATTGAAACACCCTTTCAACACTTTGAGGAAGTTTCTCCTGAGGTGGCGGTAGCAAAGGCAGTAGCTGAGGAACCCAGGAAGGTGGCCAGGATGGCATCTCTGAAAGACGCAAAGGCTGCAATGAAGGAGGGTAAAAGCTCAACATGGGGACAGTTTCCTGACTTTCCTCACAAGACAGACAAGTTTGGGTTGGGATTTACCGCTGCGGGGCAAAAGGCTATGCGTCGCTCCCGAATTGAAAAGGCACCCATCAAGATTTCTCCTCATGGAATCAATGCTTTAGAAGACGAAGACGAAGAGGGTAACGTTGAAGATTGGATCTTCCCAACCATTAAAGGGGGACTGCACAACTGGGAGGCGAAAGACTTCGTCCCCATTACTTTCATTAATCAGTAATTTATCTTTCGAACATTTCCTGTTGGTCTGTAATAATTACTTTTAAACAATCTGCACACTATTTTTTACCTCATGCCTTGCCTGGGGCATGTAGGTCCATTTGTAAGGGTTTTGATTCTCTTCATAATCATATGCCATGTTTAATGAATCATTGGACGTTTTCCATTTATAAACTGTTGTGTTAATTTTCTTTCCTTTTGCATTTTTGTTTGTTTAAGGATGGCTATCCCTTACACACACCCACACTCACAAATGCAGGTACCCATCCACTCCGGATTCCATGGGTGACTATTCTGTTGTATCCTTCAATAACTCTGAAGATTTGGTCAACCAGGCTGAGTACGAAGATGAAGACGATTGTGAAGTACCGGGAGAGCTAGCCAGACTTCTACAACAAGAAGAGAGGGCCATCTTACCTCATGAAGAGTTGTTGGAAATTGTCAACTTAGGAACAGAGGAAGACAGGAAAGAAGTACAAGTGGGTGCCAATCTGGAACCAAGTGTCAAGGAGCGCTTAATACAGCTGTTGAATGAATACGTTGAAATCTTCGCCTGGTCCTATAAAGACATTCCAGGGTTAGACACAGATATCGTGGTTCACCGTCTCCCCACAAGAGAAGAATGTCCCTCGATCAAGCAAAAAGTCCGCCGAATGAGGCCCGACATGTCTGAGAAGATTAAAGCTAAAGTAATGAAGCAATTCAACGCTGGTTTTCTGGCTGTTACATCCTATCCACAATGGGTTGCTAACATTGTGCCCGTTCCCAAAAAAGACGGCAAGGTCAGAATGTGTATGGACTACCGGGATTTGAACAGGGCCAGCCCTAAAGATGATTTTCCGCTACCCCATATCGACATTTTGATTGACAACACGGCTCAGCATAAAGTATTTTCTTTTATGGACGGATTCTCAGGCTACAACCAGATTAAAATGGCCCCCGAGGACATGGAGAAAACAACCTTTATTACACAGTGGGGTACCTTTTGTTACAAGGTGATGCCGTTCGGACTGAAGAACGCAGGAGCAACTTATCAACGCGCCATGGTAGCTTTGTTTCATGATATGATACATCATGAGATTGAGGTTTACATAGACGACATGATATCTCGATCACAAACATAAGAAGAACACCTTGA
Source organism: Vicia faba (assembly GCA_948472305.1). Lineage (NCBI taxonomy): Eukaryota > Viridiplantae > Streptophyta > Magnoliopsida > Fabales > Fabaceae > Vicia > Vicia faba. The sequence goes on along the minus strand of OX451737.1, from coordinate 265,514,967 downwards.
ACATTTGCAAAAGCTGTTTTCCAGGTTGAAGGAATACAAACTCAGGCTGAATCCAAGTAAGTGCACTTTTGGAGTTAGGTCTGGTAAACTTATGGGATTTATTGTCAGCAACAAAGGCATTGAGGTCGATCCAGCAAAAGTAAAAGCTATACAAGAAATGCCTGCCCCCCGTACCGAAAAGGAGGTTAGGGAATTCTTAGGACGCTTGAACTATATCGCCAGGTTCATCTTTCACCTGACGTCTACCTGTGAGCCAATTTTCAAACTATTAAAGAAAGATCATGTAGTCGAATGGAACGATGATTGTCAATTTGCTTTTGATAAGATCAAGGAGTATTTGCTAGAACCTCATATTCTGATGCCACCCGTCGAAGGAAGGCCGCTGATCATGTATCTGACTGTTTTGGACAACTCAATGGGGTGTGTACTGGGCCAACATGACGAGTCTGGTCGAAAAGAGCATGCCATTTATTACCTTAGCAAAAATTTCACCGACTGTGAGACTCGCTACTCACTGCTCGAGAAAACTTGCTGCGCTTTGGTATGGGCTGCTCACCGACTAAGGCAGTATATGTTGACTCATACCACTTTGCTGATTTCCAAAATGGACCCGATCAAGTATATCTTCGAGAAGCCTGCTTTATCTGGAAGAATCGCTAGATGGCAAATGATCCTGACTGAGTATGATATCCAGTATACTACCCAAAAAGCTATAAAAGGGAGTGTACTAGCTGACCATCTAGCTCATCAAGCTATCGAAGATTATCAATCCATGAGATTCGACTTCCCGGACGAGGACATCATGACTTTGGACAGCATTGAAGGTAATTGACCGTATGACGGACCTAAAAATGGATCCCGATGGACCCTGTACTTTGATGGTGCTTCAAATGCACTTGGAAACGGTATCGGTGCGGTACTCATTTCCCCTGAAGGTTGCCATACCCCTTTCACGGCCCGACTTTGTTTCAGCTGTACCAACAACATGGCCGAATATGAAGCTTGCATCTTTGGTCTCAAGGCTGCTATAGACTTGGGGATCAAATATTTGATTGTATTTGGGGACTCGGCTTTGGTTATCAGTCAAGTCAAAGGAGAATGGGACACCAAACATCCTAATCTTATCCCATACAAAGAACATGTTTTGACATTACTGCCTCATTTCGAGCAGATTACTTTCGAGCATTTCCCGCGAGAAGAAAATCAGCTAGCAGATACTCTGGCTACAATGTCTTCCATGTTTAAACTCAATTGGGATAACGAGGCTCCCCAAATCACCATCGAGCGAATGGATGAACCTGCGCATTGTCATGAGATTAATACCGAAGAAGTAGTGGAACAACCCTGGTTCCATGAAATCAAAAGGTATCTACAGACTAGAGAATATCCTGAAGAAGCTTCCATAAATGACAAGAAGTTCTTAAGGAGATTTTCTGCCAAGTTCTTCCTCAGTAATGGCATCCTTTATAAACGCAACCATGATTGTGTTTTACTCCGATGTGTAGACAAAGCTGAAGCAGAGTTGATCATGACTGAGGTACACAGCGGCACGTTTGGCACCCACTTGAGCGGACATACGATGGCTAAGAAGATTCTAAGGGAAGGCTATTATTGGTCTACCATGGAAGCTGATTGCCACCAACATTCCCGTACTTGCCATAAATGTCAGGTCTACGCCAACAAGGTACATATTCCTCCTGTTCCTCTCAACATTATGACAGCTCCTTGGCCATTCGCGATGTGGGGCATCGACATGATTGGAGAGATCAAGCCCACGACATCCAACGGACATCTCTTCATCTTGGTCGCTATTGACTATTTCACCAAGTGGGTCGAAGCAGCTTCCTTTGCCTCTGTTACAAAAAATGTGGTTTCCCGCTTCATCAAGCAGAACCTCATATGCCGGTATGGTGTCCCCGACAGGATCATCACAGACAACGGTACAAACCTGAACAATACTATGATCACCGCTCTATGCGAACAGTTCAAGATTTATCATCACAATTCATCTCCCTATCGGCCGAAGATGAACGGTGCTGTTGAAGCTGCGAACAAAAACATCAAGAAGATCATTCAGAAAATGACAGTTACCTACAAGGACTGGCATGAGATGCTACCGTTTGCTCTGCATGGATATCGTACCACGGCACGTACTTCAACAAGGGCAACCCCATTTTCTTTGGTATATGGCATGGAAGCTGTCCTACCCATGGAAGTTCAGATCCCTTCTTTAAGGATTATGAAGGACTCTGGTTTGAGTGAAGACGATTGGATTCAGACCCGACTTGATCAACTCAATTTGATCGAAGAGAAGTGACTCACTGCTGTTTGCCATGGTCAGACGTACCAAAAACGGATGATTAAGGCTTTCAACAAGAAAGTCAGACGCCAAGTATACCAAGTCGGAGATCTTGTAATCAAGCGGATTATCATGCCGCAAAGTGATCCCAGGGGCAAATGGACTCCTACTTACGAAGGACCATTTGTAATCAATAGCATTTTTTCCGGTGGGGCAATGATTCTGACCACCATCGACGGCGACGATTTGCCACACCCTGCGAACGCAGACATAGTCAAAAGATACTACGCATAAAACAACCCGACAAGTCGAAAACTCGAAAGGGCGACTTGGGCAAAAAATGGGCATCCCGGTGAACCGAAAACCCGAAAGGGCGGTTCAGGAAAAAATTAGGGATAAAACAAAAAATCTGTACACCCGGCAAGTTGAAAACCCGAAAGGGCGGCTTGGGCAAAAAAGGGTCTCCCGGTGAATTGAAAACCCGAAAGGGCGATTCAGGCAAAAGTTAGGGAATTAAAGCGTATGACTATGTCTCGTCGGATCACTTTAAAGGACAATCTCTTCACCAACAAAGCTCCGAGCTTCTGATCAATCCAGTCATCGGCGGACGATGCATTAAATGGACAAGATATTCAGAGTTGTGAAGGCTATAACAGAATGGAATCCCATGGAATTGTTTCACATAGCCATCTTTCTTTTGTATAAATTTTTTTCAATTTTTTTTACGACAACATCCTCTTACTAGGATGTCTGTCTCCTCTGTACAGAGATACTCATAAAAAGTTAATACAAACACTTTTCCAAATACAGAAATTTGAATTGTCTTCCTTTTGCATTTTTACACTTATGTTTTATTTGAGAAACGTCCAATGTTTTGCTAAATAGGCATATGCATTTGAACATAATCATTTTCTTACAAATCAAGAAAGATGATTGCTGATAGGTTAAAGGTACAGATAGATATCTTGAGACACTTTCAGAAGGAATCCCCAGCGGAACTAAAACTCCAAATTCCTCAACAAAGTCAAAATCCATAACTTAATTCCCCAAACAGAGTTAAACTTCAGGATCCTCAGCAGAACAAAAGCTTTCTCAAAGTTAATTTCCCCAGCCAGAGAGCCTTCCAGAACATAATTCCCCTCAAAGTTAAGTTTCAGTATCCCCAGTGGAGTCCTAAAAAACTGAAAATCCTATTCCCAGTGAAGTCAAAGCTGTTAATCCCCAGCGGAACCAGATTAGTGAATGTTCTCCTCACAGAAATACTTCCCATCAGATTGGGGATTCTCAGTCTTACTTCTCCAGCATAAGTCTATCAGGTTCTGGACTCCCCAGTAAAGATCGTCAGAATTCTCATTCCCCATAAATCACCAAGGATTATCAATCCCCAGCAGTGGTCCTAAAATCCCTCAACAATCGAAGATCTTGCTCCTCAAGCAATCGGCAGTCAGCAAGGATTTCTCACCCTCAGTAATCAGAGGATTTTTCAAATCCCAGCTTCGGTTATGGGTTTATTTCCCCAAAATTTGTCAAGGATTAATTCTCCAAAGCAAAAATAAATTTCAAGTTGATCGGTCGTTCAAAAGTTACTTCATCACCTGTTGGAAGTTACGGTCGTCAAAGATCAAATTCTCATAAAATTCAAGTTATGAAGCCCGGATTCGACCAGATAGTATCTTGATCTCTACAGCATATTGTGAAGCCCGGATTACGACCGGATAACAGTATCAGACTACCGCGAAGCCTGGATTACGATCAGATAGGGGTATCTCCTAACAGCAAGCTATGAAACCCGGATTCGACTGGATAATAGTTTCATCCCCAACAAGCTATTGTGAAGCATGGATTACGACCAGATAACAGCAGAGAATACCATAAAGCCTGGAATCAACCAGATAGTGGTACATCTTAAATTCAAGCAATGAAGCCCATATTCGACTGGATAGTATCTTGATTCCTCCAAAGAATACTACGAAGCCTGGAGTCGACCAGATAATGGTATATCTTTAACACAAGCCGTGAAGCCCGGATTTGACCGGATAGCAGCTCAACAAGTTATTGTAAAGCCTGGATTACGACCAGGTGGCAATACAAGTTTCTGTGAAGCCTGGATTACGACCAGACAGCAGCCAAGAGTACTACGAAGCCTGGAGTCAACCAGATAGTGGTATATCTTTAACATAAGCCGTGAAGCCCGGATTTGACCGGATAGCAGCTCAACAAGTTATTGTGAAGCCTGGATTATGACCAGGTGGCAATACAAGTTTCTGTGAAGCCTGGATTACGACCAGACAGCAGCCAAGAGTACTACGAAGCCTGGAGTCGACCAGATAATGGTATATCTTTAGGACAAGCCGTGAAGCCCGGATTTGACCGGATAGCAGCTCAACAAGTTATTGTGAAGCCTGTATTACGACCAGATGGCAATATAAGTTTCTGTGAAAGCCTGGAGATCGACCAGATAGCAGTTAATCGTTAATAGAATGAAGACTCTCATCCTTATAACCCCAAGAGATTGGCATACACCCAATCTTATGACCCAAGACCTGAAGGAAGATTCTCATTGTGGCTTCCCCAGTAGATTGGCTTACAACCCAAGCTCCTGATTCCCCAACAGCGGTTCCAGGACTTCTCATTTCCAACAATCCCCTGCAGCAGTCAAGGATTTACTTTCCCCAGCAGCAGTCAAAGATTTCATTATCCAGGATTCATCCATCCTCAGCAAGACAGCTCATCAGCTTACATGCGCAATCATTACATTCATATCATAAACATTTGATATAACATATATTGCATCATACATTTCATGCAACATAACTTTGTGTTTCAGCTAATATTTTACCCTTTTCAGGATAAGATTATTAAGCTTCAACTTCAACGACATATAGTTCAACAAACTTTCCAGATGGCATCTTTAAGCCCATTCCCCGACAAGATTCTGTCTCCCCTCCAGATGGCATCTTTAAGCCCATCTCCAAATGGCATCTTTAAGCCCATTCTCGCATCCATGTTTTGACGAGTGCAAATTTAAGGGCACTCTAGTGTCCAATCTCCTTTTACCCTCGAGTCGCGAAAGGCAAACTTGCCAATCTAACTCTTCAGGTTCAAGAAGATTGAACAGGGGCAACTGTTGTACCCCAAAATTTTCCCTCTCATTTCATCAACATTTTTTCACCACAAGACTCTTGGAACTCAAGATCAAGTTAGGGTTTGCTCAGCTCAAGGCCCCTCCTTGCACTGTTGACCCAAATTAGGGTTTGAGTTTGCACAGGGATGTTTTGACCTAAAAAATCCCAAAGGGACTTTCATGCTTCATGTTGGACTCACAAGTTTATCCATACCAAGTTTCAAGTCTTGATTCCAATCTTTGCCCAGTCAATTGGACAATTGACCTAGAAATCAGTCGTATTGGGGAAAAAGTCAACTGTGGCCAATTGACAGTCAAACTTCATGAAATTTGACCCAAATCAATATTATGAACTCACATGAACCATTTGGTCAAGTTTGGATCACAACTCCACAAGAAATTTGATCAGATCACCAAAAGGGCAAAATGGTCATTTTTAGGGTTTTGACTGCACAAAGGCAATTTTTGACTGTTTGACCTAACCAATGGCAAACCAAGCTCATATATGGACTCAAGGACTCAATGACATTGTCTTGATACATTCAACAAGTTCAAAAGATCTCAAATGCCTAGGATTGACAGATGAATTTTGCAGTCAACTGATCAAAATTTGACTGTATACTGAAAAGTCAAACTTTGACTTTTTGGTCAAAATCAAGTGCCAAGATTCATTTTTCATCAAGACATGTCAAATTATGAAACTTGTTCATCAAGAAACCTAAAATTGCAAATTAGGGTTTAAAATGAGAAAATTTCATAACTTAGAATTTTTCTAAGTTATGAAACTTTCTTATTTTTTTCCTAACTTTGTCCCATTTTTTCACCAAGATGCAAATGGATTCAAACAAAACTTGAAACATGAAATTCATAGTCCATTGAAAAATCTACAACTTTGATTCACAAAGTTTTCTCAAAGGAAGCTTGTATCTCAAGTTATGATTTTTGGAACAAGGGTGCAAAACATTTTTAACTTAGAGAATTTTTGACCTATTCTAGGCAGGATTTTTGTCCAACTTCTTGGCCATTTTTCACATGCTTCCACTTGGAGTTTCAATTTGCATTACAAATATGGATTGTATTACACATTCCAAGCTTTTCAAATTGTCCAAGAACTTCTCAAACACCCTTGTGGTTAGGGAGAATCGAATTTGCAAAGTTAGGCAAAATTCACTTTTATTCATAACCAAATACATGTTCATACAAGTTTCATTTTCAAACCAGCATGCTTGGTACTTGCTTGCAGGCCTCTAAACCAAGTTTGCACTCCATAATAAAAGGCCTAACCATTGTATTAATGCATTATTTCTTCCCTTTGGACATTGCACATAGAATCAATCCTTAATTAGAAAAAGCAAACATGCCATTTTGATAAAGTTACACTTTATATCAAGTTCCAAATCTTGGAGGCATGGGGCCAGATCTTAGAGCCAAATCAAATCCACATATCCCACTGATCAAGAGCAAATTGTGCAGCATAGATAGAGAGGGTACACAGGCCTGCATTGCAACTTGAACCTTCTTACTTCAAAAACAAGCAAGTTTGCAAAAATTCTCCATCTTTCATTCCTGTCAACACAGCCAAACAAAAACTTTGTTCTCACCTTCCATACATCCCAACTAACCTAAAGCACGATTCATTGATCCCTCATACCTCCCAATACTCAGAAACACCATTTTGTGGCAAAAATAGGGCATCCCTGCAGATTGAGTTGCACAACTCAGTTTGCTCGTGCACTTTGACTAAAAACTTTTCAAACACATTCCATATCATCCACACAAACTATCCCAAGCCCTAAACACAAGCTGTAACACCCCTAACCTCATCTGCCATTTTCACTTTTTCAGTTTTGCAGGTGAACTTCCATAGCACGATTCAGATTGATTCAAAGCAAGCTAGGCATTTGGGAAGCATCCTTGGACCTCAGGCAAGCTATACAAAAGCTCAAACTCCATTGAAGTTGGCCACATTGTTGTACACGACTCAAGATGAAACAGGTAAAACCATGAACTTCTATCTCTCAATCTAGGAAGAGTTAGGCTTAGGTTTGTGAATGAAACATGCTCTACTCATAGCCCTGAAGCCATACATATGCTTACTTTTCATTTATGTTAAGCGTGCTGTGAGAATTTTGGCCATGAACATTGAAGAAAAATTAGGTCAGAAATTGGGGATGAAGAAATTCTCCCTGGTTTCTTAGAGTTAGGTCAAGTGTTTTATATGTCTGAATTCGTCTTTTGATGCTCTATAATATTGGTGTTATGAGTTTTGTGTAAAAGTCAAGGAATCAGGAGTTAGTTTTGGTACAAGAGGCGCGCACATTTTGTTATTCAAACAGCAGCTGGAGGAAGAAGATGATGGCTTGGGCTGGGCCTGAGCCATCTTTGCTGTTTGCACCCCCTTTTTCAATTTACACCCCCCTGGCCCATTATGTGAAATATTGATTATTTTGCATTTTTTCTTTTTAATTCTGATTTTATATTTTTGACTCAAACATAAAAAACACTAAAAATATTTTTCCACACTTTTTTTTGCATTTATTTGGCATTTATTTGTTTTATTTAGCATATATATGTAAATAAATATAATACCTTTTATTTAAAACACTAAAAAATAATACAAAATTATATTTATTTTCAGTTATTATTTTTTATTTACATTTTGAAAACATTTTCTAAAATATACATTTTTGTAAATAATTAATATTTTATTTTTATATATACTTAGCATATTTAATATATATAATATATACATATACATATTTTATTAAATATTTAGGACAAAAATATAGAAATAATACATTTTTATTTTTATTAATATATGACATCAAAAATACTTTTTTTAACCATATACTTTTTATTTTGTGCATAAATTAATTTATTTTGTACATAATCAATAAATAATAATATTTATTCAAGAACTAGGGTTTAACCCTAAAACAATAAACAATAACTAAAAATTGACTTTTTTTTATTTTGTTTATATTTCACATTGAAAAATACTTTCACATACATAAAAAATCATTTTGTGCATAATACATTTTGCATATTCATTGTATTTATTTAAATATTGTACAATTAAATATTTGTATACATTCGATATGGTTGTAATAGCTTAGAATTTAATTTCTTGTCAAATATCCCCAAATTCAAACTTGTACCCCCATCCCCATAATCATTGTTGTAATAGCTTAGCATTTAAATTTCCGCATTTAAAAGCTTTCAATTATGCCATGATAGACTTAGGGTTTGTATGCAAATAAAATCAACAAATAGCTTGACCTAATTCAAGACAAATGCATGAAAATCAAAACACAATTCACACTTGCATCCCTAGGGTTACTCCACTTGTTGCCTTCAAAGATGGGCCATGTTTGTATGTCAAGTACTTTGGCAAACCAAAACAAAACAAAAAGAAACAAAATGATCATAGTCCCTCGATGACGCTATCAAGTTGCCTAAACAAAATGATCATAGTCCCTCAAGAAAATTGCCAAGATACTTGACACTATTGCATTCATGGTCTAAACGATGACCCGTGCCCGTCCCGTTAACATCCTAACACAAGGTTGTTCACCAAATACAATGGTGAAACAACACTGTTAAAAGGGTTAAAACATGAGAAAGATCTTTGAGAAATTTAGGGTAGATAGCTCTTGGTTACTTGACCAATCTTGCAAAACAATCCTTGCCATTTTTCAAAATACACATCACAACACAACTTCAAAACAAACTTTCAAAAAACATTGAAACATCTTTTCAAAAAGACAAACACCTTTGTAAAACATTCAAACAAGAATTGTTACAATGGTTGCCTAGACAAGGCATCTTTTTCAAAACATTTTCAAAAACCACACACACAAAGCACCATTTCAAACAATTGAAAAGCAAAGGCAAGTGATCTAAGCAAGTAACTAAGAGCCCATGGATAACCATGGATAGAAAGGGTGCTAATACATTCCCTTCCTATAATCTACTTCCCGAACCCAAGAAAACATCTCAAAGGTTTTTACTGTGCTTTTTAACCTTTCCTTAGGATAAAATAAAAAGTCGGTGCCGACTCTTGCTCAACCGAAACATTTGCGAAAACAAACGCAAAACCCAAGTCAGTTCTCCCACCGTATCACAGAACTGGCAACTCTGCTGGGGATTGATTTAAAAGTGGAGTAACCTTAGGGCCTAGATCACCCTTTTGCATGACTAATTGTTTGCTTTGATTGCTTTACATTTTGGTTCTCTTGTTTGGGCTTGAAATCCTACACCCGGATTTGGGGAAACATTCATAGATAGCAATACGTTGTGGAAACTGTGTGGGGTATACCGACACGGTTGAAGCAATAGCTATATTAGTGCGACATATTTGTGAGTACCAGTAACCCTTGAGTCCAATCAAGGAGAGTACGGGGCCGCTGAGTGATGTCACTAAGCACTAATGACCTAGAGCCTTACTTGACCATCTTGGCCTTTTATTAGGGGTAGTGAGATGACCGGCTTCGGTGCAGTCCGAAGTTGGTAGATACTCGATACTACACTCATTGAGGGTTGTTTTCTTGGAATATTTTGGTTGCTAGTTAAGTGGCTAAACCAAAACAATGAACATGGAAAATGATCCAATGATATTGAGCTCCTTAGAACCCGGTTACTATTTATAGGACAGGTTTTTAAGCCAACTTCACTCAAGAGGGTACTTACCTATGAAACCCCATGCAAGCCTGAAACTAGGGTTTTGTGTGACTTGCTTGTACATATGTTTGTGCATACATCATGAACATCATAAAGCATCATATGGATCCACTAACCATTTCAAGGGTTTGGATCTTCATCTTTGTTCTTATTTTGTAGGTCATTGAAATTCTTCGCAGGAAAACCATCCAAGTCAACCTTGTGAGAATCCCTCCTCAACCCAAGGAGCTTACATCCAGAATTCCAGAAAGCTCTCTCTTCAGTGAAAGGCATGGTAGACTGCTCAGCCTAGTCAACACCAACATTGAAGAAGACATGGTGAAAGTGTTGTTCCAGTTCTTTGACCCCCTTCACCACTGTTTCACATTCCCCGACTACCAATTGGTGCCTACTTTGGAGGAATTTTCTCAACTCCTGAGAATTCCTATTCTTAATCAACTACCCTACAACGGTACGGAAAAAGAACCAAAGCCTGAAGATGTTGCTCAAGCACTACACTTGCAATCATCTGACATCGAGGGGCATTGGGAAACTAGAAGTGGTGTCAAAGGCTTCTTGGCAAAATTCTTGTTTGAGAAGGCACAAAAGTGTTGGAATTCCTTGGATCTGCAAGCCTTTGAAGAAATTGTGGCACTCCTTATTTATGGGTTGGTCTTGTTCCCAAATCCTGACCAACTTATAGACGTGAATGCTGTCAAGATCTTCATATCCAGGAATCCCATACCTACATTGCTTGGGGACATCCTCCACTCATTTTACACACGAACAATGAGGAAGAAAGGTGTTCTCATGTGCTGTACTCCTCTCCTTGCAAGGTGGTTTATTTCTCACCTTCCACAATCTATTTTGAAGAATGAGCAAGGCTTAAGGTGGTCACAACGATTGATGACCCTCACACATTCTGATGTACATTGGTGTTCTCGGTCCAGAGAAAATGTCATCATCATCGATCGCTGTGGTGAGTTCCCTAATGTTCCATTACTTGGCATTAGAGGAGGCATTACCTACAACCCTTGTCTAGCTTTGAGAGAATTTGGATATGCACGGAAGGATGGCCCTCATGACATGCTCAACCGAAACATTTGCGAAAACAAACGCAAAACCCAAGTCAGTTCTCCCACCGTATCACAATCACAAAAAATGGAAGCAATTTAAATATAGTGAAATACGAATGGATTGATTCAAAACAGACATATGCAATGCATTGATAAAGTAATAAAGTTTGACATGAATAAATGTTCGAACAATCAAAAGAAAATTACAACTTGAAAATTCTAATGAACAAAAAGTCTTCTTGTCTCAGTACTTGTCACTTCAAATGGTGAACCTTGGGAGGATGGCAAAAGAATTCAATATGACCGTCTTGTGTGAGTTCCAATGCTCCTTCATCAATCAGGTCTTGAATTTTGTTGCTCAACGCCCAACAGATGTTAGTATCATGCCCCAGGCTGTTGGAGTGATATGCACACCTTGCATCAGGATTGTACCTCGGGGAGGCTATGTTGGGATTCTTAGGAGAGTCCCTTAACGTCACCAGATTCAATCTCAACAGGTTTTGTAAAGCTTGAGACAGCGGCATGTTGAGCTTGGTAAACTGCCTCTTGGGTGTATCCGGCTTACTGTGATTAACTCGTTATTCTTGGAGAGGTTGTTGTTGGACCCGTGAGGTAGTAGCAACTTGGAGAGGTCTATTCTTCATCAAACCAAACCTTTGACTTCTCGGAAGTTGATTAATGACTTGGTCCCCGACCTTGACTGTTTCCTTCATGTTGTTGTATTTGTCTTGATGAAGCTGGTTGATAATGGTTCTCAGCTCTTCTTGTTCCCGAGCTAAGCCTTGGATAAGAGCCATCTGCACCAGCATTTGGGTTTTCATGGCACTGAACTCAGCTTGCAATTGTTCTAGTCGTTCGTTCTTATTGTCTTCAGGACTTTTCTTGACCAAGTTCCCAATGAGGAGTGTTTTCAACTCTTCCTGCCCGTTAGATAGGTTTAGGAATACGTCCCTGAACTGAGCTTCTCGAGTTTGAAGATCTTGGTTGTCTGGGTGGAAAGCCATTGCTGAAATAAACAGCGAGAACATGAGAGACCTGTACTAGGAGACCTGTTATGCAATGATATGTATGTATGCAATGTTTTCAAGGATCTCGCGGGGTAAACAAGAAACTTGTCAGAATTTGAATTTTGCAGCTTTGATTGGAGAAACTTCATGTTGTTAAGAGTCCTTCTTCAAGAGTCAAGCTCACCATATCGAGTGGGTCATAGCCCCTGACTCAAGTTATCGTGTTTTGATTTCTAGACAACCTTGGCTAGAGGAAATAAATCCCCTTTGCCCCTTGCTAGACATTTGATTTACCATAACCTGCATCACAAACCCTCGAGATCCTTGAAATGGTTAAGAAAATGTTAAGGCATGATGTTATTATGTGTATGCTATGCATTTAAGCAAAATTGTAAAGTGATGTAAGTAAACCCTGCAATAAATCCAAATTATTGGATAAGGACTGTAAACAAAACCTGCAAGGAACTCATGTTGTCATATAACAAGAATGTGCAAGTAGTTCAAGTTTGAAGGCACACAAGTCACACAAACAGCCTTAAGTTTAGGCTGGCATGAAGTTTAGGTATTACCCTCTTTCAGTTTAGTTGGTTCAACATGTCCTAGAAATAGTAACCGGGTTCTAGAGGATCTCAATATCACTAACCACCCTCGATCGGTCATAATTCCAGTTTAGCAACCTTTTCTTGCGGCCGGAATCATCGCGAGAGTTTGGTCTCAATGAGTGTAGCATACTACTACTGTTCTATGGTCAAGTTGGTCAATTTAAAGGTTCTAAGGTCATTTGGTGCTTAATTACCCCTTAGAAGACCCATATTCTCCTCGTTGCGCCACAAGGGATATCGGTACATACTAAAGTGCCACACCAACGTAGCTACTGCTTCAACCGTATCGGTCTACGTCGTACAATTCCCTCACAGTTTATTGCTACTTACCTAAAGGGTATCCCCCAGATCCGGGTTAGGATCTATAGTAACTCCGATTCAAACCCACAAAGATAAAGCATACAAATCAAGCAATTGAAAACATTATGATGAACTATTCCTAAGGTACACCCCACTTATAAGGATCCCCAGCAGAGTCGCCAGTTTTGTGATACGGTGGGAAAGAACTGACCGTTTTTGGAATGCTGGTTTGCGTTTTGCGTTTGTTTTTGCAAAATGTCGCGGTAAGCAAGAGTCGCCATCGACTTTTATTTTATCCAGCAAGGAAAGGAAAAAAGCACAGAAAAATTCCTTTTTCGAGATGTTTCTTGGGTTCGGGGGGTAGATTATAGAAAGGGAAGGTGTTAGCACCCTTCCTATCTGTGGTTATCCACGGGCTCTTAGGTACTTGCTCATATTATTTTCAAAATTGCTTTTCTTTGTGCTTGTGGGTTTGAAAAAGTTTTTGTTTGAAACTTCGTTTTAACTCTTGCTTCTGTCCTCAAGAGCGTATGAAGTGTTTTTTGAAAACTTTGTTCGAAATGGAGTGTAAGTGTAAAAAATTTGTTTTGTTTTTAAAAGAGCAAGTATCTAAGAACCATCTACCTACTCGAGAAAAGGAATCGTTCTATGCTATATTCCTTTAGACAATGCTATCCCACTATGAATGAGTAGGTAGCATCGTCGTTGGAGTTTAAGGGTCAATTCGAATTAGGGACTTACGGTCACCAAAGCAATGTTAGGACGTCTTAGCGGTAACCCTAATGTCTTAGATCATTTGTTTTGAGGCAACAATATCCGAGGCAACCGTTTCGAGGCGACTATGATCTTTAGACAAGAGGGCGACCTCTAAAGTGACCTATACCCAATTACCGTGTACGAAGGCAACCAAGTGGGGTGTACCCTAAGAGTGCGCATGTGCGAGTGTGTTGATTTCAGTTAATTTATCTTTATACATGTTAATGGTGCTCTAAATTGATTTTAGGTTAAAACATTCAGTCTTGTCATGCATCCTATTATCAAACATCTAACAGTTATAATTTGTGGAAAATAAATTGTGGAATTTAAATTACAAAGCGTCGGGTATTTACATCGCCAAAGACAAACCCTTTAAAAATAAATAAAGCGATAAAAAATAAATAAAGGTCCTATTAAGCTATTACAATCCGGGAGCAAATACATTATGATATAAAAGAAAATAAATCGCGTGCGAGAAATTAAATCGAGCGCAAATAGGGTTTTGACCCTTTTTGAGAGAAAGTATCTTTTTTTGTTGTTTTTTTTATTTTAAGAAAGAAAAAAATCTAAATTAATTACTAAATTAAATAAATTAATTAATTAATAAAAATAAATATTTTTGGGTTTTTTTGTATTTTAGGAAAGAAATAAAAATTAATTAATGTTAGTAAAAAAACCTAATTAAATCTAATTGAATTTTAATTATTTACAAAAATGTGAAAGTTATTCTAATTAAAATTCTAAATCAATTAATTAATGTTTATTAACAAAAATAAAAGTTAGAATTTAATTTGATAAAGAAAATGTTGTGGTTTTTTTTTATTTATATTTTAAGAAAGAAATAAATCTAAATTAATCACTACATTAAATTAAATTAATTAATTAAATGAAAGAAAAAAAAAGTTATTTTTTGGATTTTTGGTTATTTAAAGAAATAAAATAAAAATTAATTTAATTAGTAAAACCTAATTAAGTCTAGTTAATTTTAATTATTTGCAAAAAAGGTTAAAATTATTCTAACATTAAAACCTAAATTAATTTAATTAATGTTTATTAATAAAAATAAAAGTTAGAATTTGATTAAATAAAAATATTTTGGTGTGATTTTATTTTAAAGAAAAAGAATTTTAATGATTGGTTAGAATTAAAAACAAAAATAATAAAAACAATTAATAAACAAAATAAATAAAATAAAGAGAGAGAGAGAGAGAGAGAGAGAGAGAGAGAGAGAGAGAGAGAGAGAGAGAGAGAGAGAGAGAGAGAGAGAGAGAGAGAGAGAGAGAGGCTTGAGCCTGAATTTTGTGGTGCATATAGCAATGCTGAGGCCCATTAAGCGCTGGCCTGGTTTGACTTTTAGGATTCCGTGTGCGCACTTGGACTTGACTCCATGGTGGACTCTCAGCCTGGATCACCAGATCTGGCCTTTGGCCATTTGGCTGTTGGATGTGTGAAGGCGTATGGTACGCTGCATGCTTGGACGTACATGTGATTACCTGAAGAAGGAAAATAACAAAGAAAGTGGGGGACCTGGGATTCGAACCCAGGTCCTGAAAGTGATATGCTTGCACGCTTGCCACTGCACTGCTTTGATTCTATTGTTAGTAAAATACAAAGAAATTATAATATAAACAAAACAAATTATATGCCAGAAAATAAAAATGCACGAAAATTAATTCGAATTGGCCAATGGGAGAACGACAGCTCGTCATCTTCTACCTCTAAATCCTGCAAATATTACCTGCGGATTTGGATCCGCAGCTAAATACGCAAGCTTGCTCTAAAATCTTCCCTAGGCCACATAAATCAATTCCAAAAACATGGCTGAGTTCGTCTTGGCTTCCTGATTAACATTATGTCCTTCTTGAGTCCTGATTTTTCTTGAAAAAGAAAGCCCTAAAAACAAACATGCAACCCTAGCTATGGTGTTTTGGGGTTACAAAGCCTATAAACCAAATTGAATAATGCAAAAAGTTTACAAATGTTATGAGGGTTATGAATATGCAAGCAAATTGTTCAAATGATGCAAGAATAATGAATCATGAATTCAAGAACCAAGGTGATTTTCGTGATACTTACAGTGCTTTGTGGTATGTGAGAACGCTTGCTCTTGATCCAGGAAGGTTGAGTGAACACCCAGGAAGCGATTGGGATAGCTTTTGGCTTCTGAAAACGCCTCTTATTATGATCTCGAATTCAAGCTTTTTACCACTTTTTCAAACTTTTGTTCTGCCTCTTCTTGCAGCCTTCAACCATTATTTTCGTGTCTTTGACTTCCTTATGTAATGTATATTGCATTAGGGTAAGAAACTTGGTACAAATCTCTCCACATCAATGCTCATGAATTGGATTTGATTCTACCATTACAACCTTCCAAATTTGGCCTAAATCATATCTTCTTGTAACCAATGCACTTGATGCGAATTTGATTCACATAATAGCTATATTCAAATCCTAAAGCAACCATAAAATCATGAGTTATAAATACTTTTGATTTTATATGATTTTATTTGATTTTATTTGATTTAAAATGAATAAATTCAATTAAAAATAAAATTAAATAATAAAAATAAGATATGGGCTCATGGCTGAAGCTAGGACACGTGGACAATGATTCAAGCTCAAATCAAGTGGAAACAAATGGGCCCATTTGACAAAATTTGAAGTTTTAGGGATAGTTCACTTTTGGCAATTTTGCAAAAATGTCCAACTTCAACAATGCATAACTTCTTCAATTTTGAACTTTTGGAAGTGTTATATGACTTTTTAGAAAGCTTGAGATGTCCTATAACCTACCCTTTTAGTCTCATCGCATTTTGATATTCCATGCTCAAGTTATAAGCTTTGGAGAGAAAAAGTGTTTTTGTTGACTTTCAAAAATGACCTATAATGTCCAAATTTATAACTTTTTGTGAGTGCATTTTATGAACTTGGGGTATGAAGATGGATTGTATGAAATTGCATCCTATTCAAAATGAGATTTGGATGGGTCATTTCTCATAAAGTATAAGAAAGTTATGCTTGGTCAAATTGAGTTGACTTTTCCTATAAAACCCTAATTTAGCAACTTTTGAGTCTTGATGAATTTTGAGCAATCCTTGATGAATCATGATCAACCCTTGATCAAATGATGAAATATCCTTCAAAATGAGAATGTTTACAAAAAATTCTTGAGGTTTGATTGTTTGTAGGTCACAGTTGACTTTTGCCCTAGCACGGTCGATTTTTGGACCCTTTGAGCAATTGACTGAGCAAACTTCCTCTACAAGGCTTGAAATTTGACATGGATGACCTTGAGAACATATTAGGACATTGGGGAGCACTTGAGGTCATTTGTACTAAAGGATCTTGATGCAACACAAAACCCTAATTTGGGGTTGACTACCTTAGGAGATAGCTTGACTGTCCAACTCTTGAGCAATCTTGAGCCACTTGGAGATTTTCCTTGCAATGTTATGAGAAATATGAGAGGAAAAATTTTTGGGTACAACACTTCTCATAGCCCTACTATCCAGGATTTCATCCCGAAGCAACCCTGCTATCCAGGTTCCTTCTCATAGCCCTACTATCCAGGCTTTCATTTCAAAGTAGTCGTACTATCCAGGTTCCTTCTTATAGCCCTACTATCCAGGCTTTCATTTCGAAGTAACCCTACTTTCCAGGTTCCTTCTCATAGCCATACTATCCAGGCTTTCATTTCGAAGTAGCCCTACTATCCAGGCTTTCATCCTGAAGTAACCCTACTATCCAGGTTCCTTCCCATAAGCCCTACCATCCAGGATTTCACCCTGAAGTAACCCTACTATCCAAGTTCCTTCTCATAGTCCTACTATCTAAGATTTCATTTCGAAGTAGCCCTACCATCCAGGCTTTCATCCCGAAGTGACCCTACTATCCAGGTTCCTTCTCATAGCCCTACTATCCAGGCTTTCATCCTGAAGTAACCCTACTATCCAGGTTCCTTCTCACAGGATTACTATCCAGGATTTCATCTCGAAGTAACCCTATTATCCATGTTCCTTCTCTTTTATCTCCAGATAACAGTTAACAACACTGTAAGACCTGGACTTGACTAGATACGGTCGATTTCGCACTTCCCCAGTAAGTCGTTGTGCAGCCTGGACCCTGACCAGATATGCAGTTCACTTCTACCTCCTGAATCAATAATTAATTCCCCAGTAGAGTAATGGACAACCAAAGCTCCTATACTCTATTTCCCAAGACGTAAATCAACTTTTCTCGGTGAAGTCCTCCTCAACGGCAGGTACAGGAATTCTCGTAAAGGAATCTCTTATGCAACCGATATCTTTTCTGGATGGAATCTTTAAGCCCATCTTCGACAATTCTATGTAGACTCCTAAATGGAATCTTTAAGCCCATTCCCGATATCACCAATCACCAGGCACTGCATGCGAGTGCAAATTTCTGGCCACTCTAGTGCTCAATCATCTTCCACCTTCAGATTACAAAAGGCAGACCAAGCTAATCTACATCCTCAGGTTTAAGAAGATTTAACAGGGGCAGCTGTTGTACCCCAAAATTTTCCCTCCCATTTTACTCAACATATGCTCATTAAGACCCCCAACTTGCTCAAGCATGCCCAAGAGTTGACCAGACAAACTCTCTCCTAAAGCAATGAACCTCCAACTAGGGTTTCCATTTTCATCAAGATGGGTGAGTTCAAAAGGCCTCATATTCTCTCCATAGTCCTAATATGTTCTCAAGACCCTCCATGTCAAATTTCAAGCTTTGCACAAGAAGTTTGCTCAGTCAACTGCTCAGATGCTTAAGAATCGACTATATTAGGTCAAAAGTCAATTGTGGCCCACATACAGTCAAACTTCAAGATTTTTGGTCAACATCAACATTTTAAAGTGATATCCATCATTTTATCAAGGTTTGATCATGATTCCCCAAGGAGTGCTCTTAATTCATTAAAACTCAAAAGTTGTTAAGTTAGGATTTCTCAGGAAAAGTTAACCAAACTTTGACCAAGCATAACTTTATTATACTTTATCATAAATTTCTCATCCAAGTCTCATTTTGAAGGGAATTCAATTCCCTAAAACTCATCTACATCCCTCAAGTTCAAAAAATGCAATCATAAAAAGATATGAATTTCTACATTATAGGTCCATTTGAAAAAGTCAACAAAAATACCTTTTGGGTCAAAGCTTCTTACATGAACATGGAAGACTCAATTGAAATGAGACCAAAAGGGTTATTTAGGGGACATCCTAAGCTTTCTAAAAAGTCCAAGAACACCTCTCTATGTTTAAAATTGGAAGAGTTATGCATTGTCAAAGTTGAACATTTTTGGAAAATTGCCAAAAGTCAAATGTGCTCAAAAATGCAATTTTTGCCAAATGGGCCTAACTTTTTAGGCTTGCACCTCACTTCCAACATGGTCCACGACCTAATTCAGCAGCCATACATCATTTACTATATTTATTTTATTTTTATTTTTATTTATTAAAAATCACATTAAATCAAATAAATAACAAAAAATATCAAAGATTGTTTTGATGGTCTGATTTTGATGAAGATCAAATCTATTTGAGCTGGCCTAATCAAGCCAAATCGAATCAAGGAAAAAAGGCATGATTTGGTCAAGTTTGGAATGAAAGAATATGGCTTAAAGATCAAATATTTTATCCATCAATTCTCAAGATTGGATCCAAAATTGTTACCCTAATTCTTCATACTACATATAATGAACAAAAACAAGGCAAGAGAACAAGGGTTGCAGCCTTGAGAAGAGAGAAAGAAAATTAAAAACTTGGACAAAAAGTGTTGAATCGTTTTCTCATATATAGGGTGATTCAGGACATTCCAAAGCTTCCAATTGCTTCTTGGATATCTCTTGGAGCTAACACAATTCATTGCAAGCATTCCCAAGCCCAAAATCGCCCCCTAGGCTCCATACGGTTTGCATCTTTTCTCAAAATCGTTTATGATAATTCTTGCATCTTAGGCATGTTTGAATGATATATTTGTGATTGTTAACATATTTGCAATATGTTCGAATAATTTAATTGTTGTTTTGATGCGTATACTGATCTTTGCCATGGTTAGGGTTTAAGAAGCCATTTTGGGGCTTTGTTGTACAGGTGAAATTAGGCCAAGAGAATGATGCCATGATACTCGTGAGATCAAGATGAGTTGATTGTTGTCTTTGGAATTAATTTATCATGCGTTGTATGTATTTTGGAGGTATAAAACTGATACCTAAGACGACGGACAGGGAAGAAGACGATGACTCGTCACCATTCCATTGGTCCGTTTGAATGTTCGCACGTTTTTTTTTATTTCTTCAGCCTAGCCATTTGTTTGATATATTATGATTGTATTTTATTATTATAACAAATAACCAATGCAGCGCAGATGGCAGGGGTAGTAACATGTAAAGCCATGGACTTGGGTTCGATCTCATGTCCAAACGTTTTCTTATTTTCTGACTATTTTAGTGCAGATCCAGCGTGCCTCATGACTTAGCGCCTACCGTGTACCCCCAGATCTCAGCCCTGAGATCCATCATCAGACCAAATCTCACAATCCAACGTTCAATCCAAAGAGAGACCATGATGCACTTTCCAAGCGTGCCAACATAGGATCTGGCGCAAACTGGGCTCAGCCATAATGAGCCTTGAAAATTCCAAAAACACCCCCCTGGGTGCTTATGCAAGCCCAAATTCTTACTCTTTTTTTATTTTAATTCTTTTTCTTGTTATTTATTAATTATATTTTTTAATAACACCAAAAAAATCATATTTTTTTATTTAATCAAAAAATCATAAAAACATCAAAAATCTTATTTTTTTTCATAAAAATTTTATTAGTTAATTAGTTTAATTAAATTAGGGTAATTTAATGTTTTTTATTATAATTCAAAATAATTAGAATTAGGGTTTAATCTTGTACTTAAACTAATTTTCCCTCAAAAACAACATAAATATTTTCTCAAATTAGATTTTTAGGTCGTCTAATTATTTCTCGCATTTAATTAGTCACACGCTTTTAATTTTCCCTTTTATGATTATTTGTAATTGCTCTGAGTTTATAATAGATTTAAATAGGGTTTTAATTCCATATTTTATTTTTCAGTCCAAGTAATTATGTATCTACCCAAAGCCATGTAATAATTAGGATTCTAACTTCTCGCATTTTAGTTTCAGCAAACTATAAACTGCTTAGATGTATGTATAGGATTGTATGGAAAGACGAAATAAAATTAAAATAGTAGAAAACCCTAAATTGTGCAAAGATAATTAATTGAAAAAATACACTTGCACATGCTCACTCCTAGGGTTTACTCCACTCCGGTTGCCTTTGGTAAACGGTCATAAGGTATAGGTAATGTTAGTGGTTGTCCTCTAGTCTCAAAAGATCTAAAATGACCCAATCGGATGTTGCCTAGAAAAAAGATCTTTAAGGCTTTAGGACGCTTACTAAAATTTCCTAATATTTCTTTTGTGAGCGTATCTATCCCTTCAAACGTCCCTTAAAACTCCAATGATGGTGCTACCTATTCCTTAATAATAGGATAGCGCTGCCTAAAGGAAAACAAACAGACGTTTTCGAGTAGGTTGATTAGTTCCTAGGTACTTGCTCAAACAAAATGTTTCACACAAACACTTTTCAAAAAAAATTCCAAAACAACTTCGTCACACTCTTGAGGACTGATACAAGGGCTATCACGAAGTAAAAATTTTTCAAAACAAGCACACATACAAGCAATTTCAAAATGAGCAAGTACCTAAGAGCCCGTAGAAAAACACAGATAGAAAGGGTGCTAACACCTTCCCTTTCTATAATCTACCCCCTGTACTCAGAAACATTCTCGAAAAAGGTTTTTTCTGTTCGTTTTCCTTTTCCTTTGTTGGATGAAATAAAAGTCGTTGCCGACTCTTACTAATCGCACATTTGCGAATACAGACGCAAAACCAGTATAACACTCGGTTCTGCCACCGTATCACACACACCATCAAACATATGTCATCCTCTCAAAAGCTACCTTTTGAGGCTAAACACGCATTCAAATTCTGAAGGGTCCAAGGCTCTGATTGGATGCATTGAGACACTTGTCATTGGTAATTGTTCAATATCTCATGAAATCCCCTAATTTCAAGTTTCATTAATTCAGTATAATCATTACTTATTTTCTCTTTCTTACTGATTACGTTTTCAAAAGTGTTTATAAAACTCAATTTACTATTTCATTCACGTTTTACTGCTTTCAATATTCTCTCTTGCTCTAGTTTTTCAAAAACTCTTTCTATCAGTTTTCTTCAAAGAATCCGTGTGAACAATGGCATCCTCATCAAGCCTCAAGAATCTCAACAGTGCTCCTGGTTCTTCGTCAACAGAACAGTATGAGGAGCCCATTAGAACATTGCTCGCTCTGGTCAACAACCTTGAAGTTCTATGTGAATTGACCATCGACTTTGAGAGTTTACAGGAAATGGGTTTGATATGTATGAAGATGTAACGGCACAGGGATGGAACAAATACTTTGATCGTTTGTTGGGTCCAACTTTTCCCATTCTTGTTAAAGAGTTTTGGATTCATGCTACTTCATCCAACCACCAGGTCACGTCATATGTTATGGGGAAGAAGATATTGATTACAGAAGATTTGATTGGGAAACTCATTGGATACAATGGCGGCGGAGTCAGATGCATTTATATGGCTGATAAGTGTTCTGACCTAAAATCCATTGCTAGTGTCATTTTCACTTCTGGAAAGCCATCCAGCAAGATCAGAAACTTGAAAGATTATTGCAGAATCTGGGCTAGGATCATTCTGGGATGTATCAATCATAGGAAGCCTACAAGATCCCCTGATTAAATCAACATTGATCAGCAGTTTCTGTTATACTTCATTGCAAAGAAGACCAAACTAAATCATCCACATTTTCTCTTCAACCATCTGAGAACAAGTGTGAAAGAGACAAGAGAAGAAGAAAGAACTAAGAGGGATTGGATTCCTCTAGGAAGATTGATTTCCGATATTCTGACGAAAAACAGGTTGATAGAACATCTGACAGAGGCTCAAGAGATCAGCACTCTGGAAGCAACTGCTGGGAAACCGCTGAATGCCAAGAATCTGAAGAAAATGAAGATTATTGAAAGCATTAAGAAGGAACCAGCAATTTCTTCTCATGAGGTCATCACATCTAGGAGAATCCCTCTGAAGGATTTTCCACTATTCTCTAAGATAGATGCTTCTCGAGAGGTTGTGGTCAGATACCTTGAAGCTTGCAAGGAAGATGGAACTATTCCAGAAATCAACATTCGTGACTTGTACAAGCCAGCTCCAGAGGTTGTGCTAAAGAAATCAAGAAAGAGGAAGGCAGCAGGAGAAGGATCCTCTCAGAGGACACCCAAAGCTGCGAAAAAGAAAGGTAACACTTCTTTTTTTTCTGTTGTAGAATCAATAATTGTTCCAACATCTGAAACCATTCCCCCTCAACCAACAGAAAATCCCTCACCATAAACATTTGAGGATTTTGACATAGAGTTTGACCCATCTGTAACTCTTGGCAATTTCTTAAATGAACCTCACTCCCCCAATCCAAATCCAGAACAAAATCAACCAGAACTTGCAAGAGTTCTCTCTGATATTGAACTATTTGATCAAGACTTTCACTCACCAATCCCAGAAAATCCAAATATTCAGTTTCAACAACCAGAAAATCCACAACCACACTCTCCTCAACCAGAACATTAAAACCTCAACTCACCCCAACCATAAAATGAAAACCCTCTCACTCCTCAATCTAAAAATCCAAATTCAGAAACACTTGATCCAGAAAATCAACACGCTATCGCAAACCAATGAGAAGACTCCCTTACAGACTCTGATACCACTACCCCAATTCCTGGAATAACAGAACCTCTTATGGTTCGTTTACCTCTCTCCATTCATGATATTCCAGAAATACCTTCACCATATGATTCCACACCACCAAACACTCCTCACTCACCAATCCTGATTTCTGATTCATCTACCCCCTCACCAATTAACCGTCCAGCTAATCATCTCAGAAATGTCATTGATCTAGAAGCGCTGGACCATCTAGCTTCCACCTCAAATAAAATTGTCATTCCCAAACCCAAACCAACCTTAACCAAATCAGATGTTGGTAAGAACTTGTTGATTTTTGAAACAAAAATACAGGAATGGGTTACTTCTTTGAAGCAAGCAAGTCAAGAGAATTCTAATCCTGCTGCTTTTGATTCTCTGTGGGATAGATTCAGAAAATGGTTCAACTCTGAATCCTAGAGACTGAAAGAATTGAGCTATGAGATGGCTCATCAGAACTCCAATGATAAGCTGAAAGCCTTCAAAGATCAAGTTCTAAGTCACTGGTGTTAGAACAAGATTAGTTATGATCTATCTCAGAGTTTTGATGATAAAAATATTATATTTTAGATAATTTATACTCTGATGAACGTATTTGACTGTTTCAGATAATGTTCTAACATAAGCATTCTGAAGTGCTAAGCTAAAAATTATGAAGAAGTTCTTTAATGAAAGAACCATTTTGGTTTTAAGAGCAACTGCTGACTTTGGTAAGACAATTTATTTAAATGTATCTTCTAACATTTAGCAGGATTCCTTGTTCAGAAGATTACTTGAAATCAAGTGTTGTTCAGAAGTTTATTTGAAAGCAAGTGTTGATCAAGTTCTTAGCAAGCAAAGCACTGCCTAGAAGATGAGTAAAGCATGTTCTGAATTCAAGACGTTGAAGCAAGTTCTGAAAGAACGTTAAAGCCAACTTGTCTTGTCAAGCGTAGGAAACATGTTCTTACAAGTTGTTGTTTGCTCATTAATGCAAAGACGGCTGCAAGCACTCAAGTGTCTAAGCTAGTTTCTTGGAAAATGGAATAGTGCAAGGAAACACGCAAGCATTTAATGCTCTCCACTTTTCTGAAGGCAGAAATGGTCTTTTTGTTCCTACTATATATAGAAGGACATTTATTGCAAGCCAACCAACCAATCAATTTCAAAAAGAAGCAAGAAACTACGTGAAAAATTTTGGGCTCACAAACTCTTTGTTCATACACTTTGTGCAATTTATTCTAAGTGAAAAATCACAATTGTGATATAGCTTGATTAGAAGCAAATTTTATTTCACTATCTGTAAGATTAAACTCTTGTAATTGTTCCTTGAGAGACCAAGTTTGGTCAGATTTCTCAAGTAGACTAGGACTAGATTTTAGTCTTAGTGGTGTGAGTCACTTGTGCATTGTTAGTCACAAAAATTGTTGTGTGTTTGTAATCAGTTGATTATAGTGGATTAAGTCCTTGTTGAGAAAGGAGAAATCACCTTGACGGGTGGACTGGAGTAGTTTGAGTTCAAACGAACCAGGATAAAAATAATATTGTCCTTCCATTATTGTTGAGCTTTGTTTTGAAAAGAAAAAGAGTCACTTATTCAACCCCCCCTTCTAAGTGTTTTCTTACCCCTTCAATTAGTATCAGAGCTTGACTCTAAGCACAACACTTAACCGTTTCAGGAAAAGATCCAGAAGAAAACACAATGGCCGCTGAACAAAACAATAATAGTTACAACAAACCTCCTATATTTGATGGAGAAGACTTTGAGTACTGGAAAGATAGACTAGAAAGTTTCTTTCTAGGTCATGATAGTGATCTTTGGGATATAGTCTTGGATGGTTACACACATCCTACAGACTCAAAAGGAAACAAAGTGGATAGAAAAAATATGGATAGACAACAAAAAGCTGATTTTAAAAATCATCATAGAGCTAGAAATATTTTTCTAAATGTTATCTCTAAAGTAGAATATGAAAAAATCACTAATAGAGATACAACGCATGATATGTTTGAGTCTCTTAAAATGACTCATGAAGGAAACGCTCAAGTGAAGGAGTCTAAAGCACTGGCTTTAGTTCAGAAGTATGAAGCTTTCAAAGTTGAAGAAAGTGAGTCTATAGAAGCAATGTTCTCTAGGTTTCAAACTTTGATCGCTGGTGTGAGAGTTTTGAACAAGGGATATACCAAAGAAGATCATGTGAAAAAGATCATCAGAAGCTTACCCAGAAGATGAGCACCATTGGTCACTGCTTTCAAAGTTTCAAAAGATCTGAACAACGTGTCTCTGGAGGAACTCATCAGCGCTCTCAGAAGTCATGAGATTGAACTGGATGAGCACGAGCCTCAGAAGAAAGGTAAGTCTCTGGCCCTTAAATCAATTAAGAAATTTGATACTAACGATTTTCAGGCTGAAGAGGAAAACTCTGAAGAATCAGCGTCAGAAGAAGATAAACTATCCTTGCTCTCCAGAAGGATCAATCATCTGTGGAAGCACAGACAAAATAAGTTCAGGAACTTCAATAAGTCAGAAGATAAACTAGAATCTTCTGGACACAAAAAGTTAAATAGAAGAGAGATCATCTATTATGAATGCAAAGAACCTGGTCACTACAAAAGTGATTGTCCAAAGCTTCAAAAAGAAAAACCAAAGAAAAGGTTTGGTAAGAAGAAAGGGATGATGGCAACCTAGGATGACTCAAATTCTTCTGAAGATGAATCTGGTTCTGAAGATGAAAATGCCAACCTAGCTCTGATGGCTACCACAACAGATGACTCAGACTGTGAGTCAAAACCAAGAGAGGTATTTTCTGAACTCACTAGAAATGAACTTGCTGATAGTTTATCAGAACTTCTGGAAAACTATAGTAAGCTCAAAATCAAATACAAAAAACTCAAGAAGAGTCTTGCATCTGATATTGAGAAACATGAAGCAGAAAAATCTAAACTCTTAGAAAATAATGTTAAACTTAAAAAAGAATTTCAAAATGTTCAAAAAATTTCTAGTTCAGAATTTGTGTCTTGTTCAAAAGATATTCTAAAAGAATATGACTATAGCTTTCAAAATTTCCTAGCTAAAAGCATAGATAGAAGAAAAATGGCTTCAATGATCTATGGAGTTAGTGGGAACAATAGAAGAGGAATTAGATATGAACCTCCCAAAGGGAAGGAGACATACATACCAAAACATGTTGCTAAGATGACTTTCACTTACAAATCTCTGAACAAACAATTCAAGTTTGGACACTCACATGATATAAAATATACATCCCATTCCGGAAACTCTTATGCTAACCAAAAGTTCAAACAGAACTTTAAACACTCTAACCCAAAAGGACCCAAAAATATATGGGTACCTAAGGATAAAATAATATTTGTTACAGATGTCCTTAACAGCTCAATTGAGACACCTGTCATGGTACCTGGACTCTGGGTGCTCACGACACATGACGGGAAAAAGGTCTATGTTCCAAAGCCTGGAACTTAAAGCTAGAGGAGACGTGAAGTTTGGAGGTAATCAGAAAGGGAAGATTATTGGTTCTGGAACCATTGGAAACTGTAAACTTCCTTCTATCTCTAATGTTTTATTAGTAGAAGGATTATCTCATAATCTATTATCCATAAGTAAATTAAGTGACAATCGTTATGACATTATCTTCAATTAAAGCTCTTGTAGAGCTGTAAGTCAAAAAGATGGATCAATCCTCTTCTCTGGCAAGAGAAAGAACAACATTTACAAAATTGATTTATCAGATCTTAAATCTCAGAATGTTAAATGCCTTTTGTCTGTTAGCGATGAGAAATGGGTATGGCACAGAAGATTAGGACATGTCAGTCTTAGAAAAATCTCTCATCTAAATAAATTAAATTTAGTCAGAGAACTTCCCAATCTGAAGTATAACTCAGAAGCTCTGTGCGAAGCATGTCAAAAAGGAAAATTTTCAAAACCTTCCTTTAAATCCAAAAATGTTGTCTCTTCCTCTAAGCCATTATAGTTACTTCATATTGATCTGTTTGGGCCAGTTAAAATTGCATCCATCAGAGGCAAGAAGTATGGATTGATCATTGTTGATGACTTCAGTAGATGGACATGGGTAAAGTTTTTAAAACACAAGGATGAGTCACATTTTGTGTTCATTGACTTCTGTACCCAAGTGCAAAACTAAAAAGATTTTAAAATCATAAAAGTCATAAGTGATCATGGTGGTGAATTTGAAAATCATTATTTTGAAAAATATTTTAAAGAAAATGGTATTGTTCACAATTTTTCTTGTCCTAGAACTCCGCAACAAAATGGAGTTGTAGAAAGAAAGAATAGAACATTACAAGAGATGGCCAGAACCATGATCAATGAAACTAATATGGTTAAGAATTTTTGGGCAGAAGCTATGAACACAGCGTGTTACATTCAAAATAGAATCTCTATAAGACCTATTCTTGAAAAGACTCCCTATGAATTATGGAAAAACAGAAAACCCAACATTTCTTATTTCCATCGTGTACTTGTTTTATTCTGAACACTAAAGAAACTCTGAACAAGTTTTATTCTAAAGCACAAAAGTGTTTTCTACTTGGATATTCTGAACGCTCAAAAGGCTATAGAGTATACAACACAGAAACTCTAATTGTTGAAGAATCAATTAAAGTCAGGTTTGATGATAAGCTTAGCTAACAACAACCAAAGCAAATTAACTTTTCTGTAGGTACAGAAGATCATCTCTCAAACTCTGAAACTTCAGAAGTAAAGAAAGACTCAGAAGCAAAGCAAGACTCAGCAGATCATCCTCTTGATAATTCTCTAGACAACCTCATAATCTCTGATCAACACACTCAGAAAAGGTTTCCTAGAATCTCTTCAGCTTACAAAGAAGAAGTAATCATTGGAAGAAAAGAAGATCCCATCAGAACAAGATCATCTCTCAGAATAAATGAAGAATCTTTGTTTGGTTTGGTTTCTCTGATTGAGCCAACTTCCATTGATGGAGCTCTGGAAGATAATGATTGGATCTTAGCAATGCAAGAAGAACTCAATCAATTCTCCAGAAATGATGTATGGGATTTAGTTCCAAGACCCAAAGGATTCAACGTTATAGGAACCAAATGGGTTTTCAGAAACAAACTGAACGAGCAAGGAGAGGTGATTAGAAACAAAGCACGACTGGTTGCACAGGGTTATAGTCAACAAGAAGGAATTGATTATAATGAAACTTTTGCCCCAGTCGCCAGGTTGGAGTCTATAAGATTATTAATTTCTTTTGCTGTACAAAATAACATTTCATTATATCAAATGGATGTTAAAAGTGCATTTTTAAATGGCTATATTGAAGAAGAAGTTTATGTCCATCAACCTCCTGGGTTTAATGATTCAAAACATCCAGAACATGTTTTTAAATTAAAAAAGTCTTTGTACGGTTTAAAATAAGCTCTCAGGGCTTGGTATGATCGCTTGAGTAATTTTCTTTTAGAAAAAGATTTTACAAGAGGGAAAGTGGACACAACTCTTTTCAGATAGACATTTAAAAATGATATTTTAATTTGTCAAATTTATGTTGATGATATAATTTTTGGAACCTCTAATATCTCACTTGGAAAAGAATTTGCTGAGACCATGCAGGCAGAATTTGAAATGAGCATGATGGGAGAATTTAAGTTCTTTCTGGGATTCAAATCAACCAGACTCCAGAAGGTACTTACATACATCAGACGAAGTATGTTAAAGAACTTCTGAAGAAATTTCAGATGTCAGAAATCAAAGATGCCAAGATACCAATGCATCCAACCTGCATTCTGGGAAAAGATGAGGTAAGTATGAAGGTAGATCAGAAGCTCTATAAAGGAATGATTGGATCCCTTATATATCTGATTGCACCTAGACCTGATATACTATTCAACATGTGTTTATGTGCTAGATTCCAATCAGATCCTAGATAATCTCACTTAACAGCTGTTAAGAGAATTCTTAGGTATCTGAAAGGTACTACTAATCTGGGTTTGTGTTACAGAAGATCACAAGATTACAGACTAGTAGGTTATTGTGATGCTGACTTTGCTGGAGATAGAATTGAAAGAAAGAGCACCTCTGGAAGCTGTCAGTTTCTGGGTGACATTCTTATCTCGTGGTACAGCAAGAAGCAAGCAACAATTTCACTTTCAACCACAGAAGCTGAGTATATATATTCTGCTGGATGTAGTTCTCAAATGATTTGGATGAAAAGTCAACTAGAAGATTTCAATCTTTATGAAAGTAAGATTCCTATCTTCTCTGACAATACTTCTGCTATTTGTCTTTCTAAGAATCCAATTTTACATTCTAAAGCCAAACATATTGAAATTAAATATCATTTTATAAGTGACTATATTCAGAAGGGAATTCTTAATTTAATTTTTGTAAAAACAGACCATCAATGGGCTGACATTTATACCAAACCCCTTTTAGAAGATAGATTTAATTTCATTTTAAAAAATATTTGTATGGAATTATGTCCTGAATAAAATTATATTTATCTTCTGTGTTTGACTTCAGAATATTCTGAAATGAATGTTCTGATTAACAACTCTTCAGAAGCTAGAAGAGAAGTTGCATCAGAAGATATATGAAAAGTTCTGAAATGTTCTAACATTTCATTTCTAAGTATAGTTCAGAAATTCATTAGAACAAACAGATGTTACATGCATCCTTCAGGAAATGAACACATGGTGTGTTTCTGAAAGGTCACGCGTGCAAAAGCTACTGACGCCGTTCTAGGTAACTGTTAATGATTAGCCATAATCTCATGTTTTCCCCTAATTTTTAGAAAAATCATTAAATGCACGTAATGATGAGATTCGTTTTAAATTATTTAAAAATTCTTTTTTAATTTTATTTCTAAACCTATTTTTGAAACTGTTGCTTATAAATAATTTTTGAAAAAACCCTTTTTCATTCTTTACTGTCTCTTTCAAACTCAAACGTTTATGTATTTTTTCTCTAAAACCCTTTTCTTCATCTCTCATCTCTACGAACTTCAATGGCTTCTTCTTCTACCCACTCGGAGCAATACATAGTGCCTGAGAGAACTACTCTCATTCCTGTAGACAGCTTGGAAGTTTTAAGTGAGTTAATGGTAGATTTTAAGAATCTAAGAGAAAATGGTTTTGACTTGTTTCCTACTGTTAAGTTTCAAGGTTGGGAAAACTTTTTTGATCGTCTCATTGGTCCAGTTTTTCCACATCTGGTGAAGGAATTCTGGATACATGCTATTGCAACCCCTAAGGTTACCCTCTCTTTCGTAATGGGCAAGGAAATATCCATTACTGAAAACCTAATCAAAAAGTTGCTAGGGTTTAAAGGACTTGGATTTACAGGTATGCCAAGTGGAAGAATGGAAATGTCAAGGGTCTACTCAGATTTTCACAAATGGTCAAGGATCTTTAAAAGTCAGGGACTTGAAAGATAAATACAAGATTTGGGAAAGAATTATCCATGGATGTATTCACCATAGGAAGGACACCAGCTCTCAAGATTACATGAATGTTGATCAACAATACTTGTTATTCTGACTTTGAACAAATGTAAAAATTGATTTTCCTTATTTGCTGTTTGAACATCTCTGGAATCATGTAAAAGAGACTAGGGAAGCTGAAAGGATGAAAAACCCAAAATCCAAAAGGAATTGGATTCCTATGTGTTGTACCCCAAAATTTGCCCTCCCATATTCTTCAAGATTTGCCAAGTCAAGTTTCAAAATGCCCCAAGGGTTGCACAGTGCAAGAGCCTCCTGAACAGTCAAAATTAGGGTTTTTGTTCTGATCAAGAAAATGAAATTTCCAAAGGTACAATCAAGTCCCACATGCCTATAAACATGGTCAAGCATCCTCATATCAAGTTTCAAGACTTTCAGCACAAAATTGCACAGTCAAAACCCTAATTGCACTACAGTCAACTATAGGGGCAAAATGGTCATTTGGCAGTCAAAAGTTCAAATTTTTGGTCAACATCTCATTTTGAAGCCACAAACATCATTTGATCAATGCTTGATCATGATTCTCAAAGCTTGGCTCAAAAATCATCAAGTTGCAAAAGTTTCCTTATTTGGACAGTTGAAAAAGTCAACTGTAAATTGACCAGGGCATAACTTTCACATGGATTATCAGAAAAATTCCATCCAAAGCTCATTTTTAAGAGAAAGACATTTCCTACAACTCATCTTCATATTCCAAGTCCAAGAAATGCTCTCACAAAAAGTTATCAATTTCAACATTATAGGTCATTTTCAAAAGTCAACAAAAAGGGACTTTAAGTCAAAGGCCATAACTTGAGATTGGTAAATCAAAATGACATGGGACCAAAGGCATTGGTTAGAGGACTCAAAGAACTTTCCAAAATGTCCAAGAACATGAGAAAATCTTAATAATTGAGCAAGTTATGCCTTGTGGAAGTTGGGAAATTTTTGGATATTTTGAAAAGTCAACATTGATTCAAATGACCTAAAATTGCTAATGGGCCCATTTTTCTTCCACAATTCACTATCCAAAGCATGTGCACGACCACTTGGCCCAAAGGGAAGTATTTCTTCATTTTTTTATTTATTTATTTGAATTTTTATTAATAATAATTCATTTAAATCAAATTAAATACATGAAAAATATTTAACCTAAGCTTTACAATCTTTTTGTGCATGAAATCTACTCAATAATTCGTGCATAATCAAATAGGGAAAGATTTGGAGAGATTGGATCATGATTGGTACAAAATTGCATGAAAAAGATTGAAAAAATGATGATTGAAAATCAAATCTCAAAAGCCATGAATGCAAGAGATTCTGATCAAGTTTGTTGACCTAATTGATTCATACATAAGCATAGAACGAAAACCTAATCAAAAAAACCATTGAGCTGCGCTAGAAACCATTCACCAACTTGAAATTTTTTGCAAGAAAACTCAAAACTGAAAATCAGGTTTTAGGTTGATTCAAAGCACAAGACCAATTGCAAAAGCTTCCTCGTGTCCCCCTGAAGCTAACTGGATCACTTTCCAACCTTCATACGCTCAGAATTGGTACAAGAGATTCAGACTGTTTCAAAAAAAATGCATAATCGTGTTTCATATTTAAGGCATTTTCATTGCGTTTTTTTGATGCATTCACACTAATTGACTTGTTCTGAAGCTAACCCATATGTTTGATTGAATTTTTATGCACCCTACGCGAATCTACCATTGTCGTTTTTTAGGGTTTGAAGGACTTTGAATTGGGGTTTCCCAGTCCAGGGAAAATTAGAACCCCTGAGTACCACCATTGACACGAGCGCGTTTGGACGAATAAGACGGCACCCTCGCGCTCAATTTATGAGCATCCATGGCTTAATCATTATTTTCTGATATGTTGTCTTAGGGAACGGGTTAAAACTGTTGCCAATGTTTTGATGTTTTTAGGAAAACAAATAAGCGAGGAAGAAGATGATGCAGTGTCAAGGCGTGAGTGGTCCTTTTAAAATCAGCGCACGCTTTTTATATTTTTCATGCCACTAACCAATTCTTATTTTTATTATTTATTCATTATTATACATACAAGACGCGCAACATGGTTCAGTGGTATACGCATGTGCTGATAACAATCATGACCTGGGTTCGAGCCCCAGGTCTTCACTATCTCAATATTATTTTCCAATTAATCTTCACATGCAGTTTCACGTACTGAAGCGCACCATACACCTTCCTGATCAAGCGTCCACGCGTCCAATGGAATTCAGTCAAAGGCCAAGAATTGAGGAACATGGTAGGTCCTAGTCAACACGCCAGCACGCTGCCTGGAAAAAGTCAAAAGGGCCAGGGTAAATGGGCCAGATTGCTAAAGGCCTCACCTCCTATTTGGGGTCTGAACCCCCAGGTTTGCAAACTCTTTTATTATTCTTTATTTTTTTCTTTATTTCTTTTTTACTTCCAATTATTATTTTTAATTAATTCTGTCAATTTAATTATATTTTCATAAAATCACAAAATACCATAAAAAATCAGAAAAGACCAAAAATTAAATATATTTAATTAGTTAATATTTTGTAAATAAGTTCATAAAATTAATTAGTTAAATTAGGTTTAATTTTAATTCTTTCAATAAAAATCTAAAAAAAACATAGGACTAGGGTTTGATTAATTTTTATCATTTTTATTTTTTCTTTCATAATGATTAAATATTAGATATTTATTTTTATAATTAAATTTGCATGTAAATTAATTAGGGTTAATCTTAGGTTTTAATCTTCTTTTCTTAATAAATTAAAAAACAAATAGAATTAGGGTTAGCATTTAATTTCAATTAATTCTTTTTCATTTAAATCCATAAATACTAAAAAATACCAAAAGTGATTTCCTTTCTTTTTTTAATTAATTAATTCCATGTAATTTTAATTTTGCAAAAAGGGCCCAACGCCCTCGTTTCGATTTAATTCTTATTCGCATATTTATTTATTTCTTTATAATATTTATGTATCTCTCCCAAGGCCATGTAACCTTTTAATTTTCTCGCACTTTTCTTTACTTTCTTTATTTTTCTGTCAAAATCGGGTCCTGGTTTAATTTTGGCGATGTGGACCCGCGCCTTTTGTAATAGCTTTAGAACTTTTATTTCCCGCAATATTTTTAACTGTTAACAAATGGCATGAAAGAATGTATGGACAAAAATAAAAACAAGCGTAGAACACCAATAACATGACAAGATAAATGCAAATGAAAACGACACACAAATCGCACACACCACCCCTAGGGTACGCCTCACTGTTGCCTTGCCTCGAAAGGTGATCGTCGAGTAGAGGATGTCTTAGTAAGTACTCATGATCCGGGAACCTGGCATGAGGGTAGCTTCTAAGGTATCTTCCCATTGCTCTGGTGATCACCATGTCCCGAACCTCGAATTGACCCGAACACCTCCAACGGTGGTGCTACCTACCTCTCAATGGTGGGATGGCACTATCTTAAGGACATTTACACAGACGAATTCCTTAGGGTAGGTAGACGACTCTAGATACTTTCTCTAATTTCAAAACAAATCAAAAATACTCTTCACACCGACACCTTTTCAAAAAGCTTTCGAAAGCATTTTTTTAAACACTCTTGAGGACCGATACAAGAGTCGAACTGGAATTTTCAAAGAAACTTTTTAAAACCCACAGTTGAAAAGCAAACAAACCATTTTTGAAAACACAATGAGCAAGTATCTAAGAGCCCATGGATAACCATGGATAGAAAGGGTGCTAACACCTTCCCTTTCTATAATCTACCTCCCGAACCGAGAGCAATCTCTTTAAGGAATTTTTCTGTGCTTTTGTCCTTTCCATTTGGAGAAAATAAAAGACAGTGGCGACTCTTGCTTCCGCGACATTTCGCGAACCAGCGTTAAACAGTCAGTTCCAGATCCACCGATCACAGAACTGGCGACTCTGCTGGGGAGACATTTTTAAAGTGAGGTGTACCTTAGGACTAAGATCACTGTGTTTTCAATTGTATTGACTTGTCTGCTTTAAATTCGTGGGTTGCATGGGAGTTACATAGATCCTAACCCGGATCTGGGGATACCCTGTTTAGGTAGCATAAGCTGTGAGGGACCTGTCCGGCGTATACCGACATGGGTGAAGCAGTGGCTACGTTGGTGTGGCGCCTTGGTCTGTACCGATATCCCTCGTGTTGAAACGGGGAGAATATGGGTCTTCCAAGGAGTCATTAAGCACCAACAGACCTTAGAACCTTACATGACCCAACTTGGCCATTAGAACAGTAGCAGTACGCTACGCCCATTGAGGCTAAACTCTCGTGATGGTTCTGGCCGCAAGAAAAGATTGCGATGCTGGAGTTATGACCGATTGAGGGTAGTCAATGATATTGGGATCCTCTAAGAACCCGGTTACTTTGATAGGACAGGTATGAACCAACCAACTGAAAGAGGGTAACACCTAGACCTCATGCTGGCCTAAACTCTAAGGGCTTCTCTTGTGTGACTTGCGTGCCTTCCAACTTGACTATTTGCATGCTTGTTATCTGACATCTGAACTTCTTGCAGGTTTTGTTTATAGTCCTTAACTAGGACTCATAATAAGGTTTACTGAACTTCCTGCAGGTTTTGTTCATAGTCCTTAACTAGGACTCATCACAAGGCTTACTAAGTTTCCTGCAGGTTTTGTTCATAGT
Organism: Vicia faba; assembly: GCA_948472305.1. Lineage (NCBI taxonomy): Eukaryota > Viridiplantae > Streptophyta > Magnoliopsida > Fabales > Fabaceae > Vicia > Vicia faba. The sequence continues at coordinate 265,479,150 of OX451737.1, read as the reverse complement.
CCTTAACTAGGACTCATCACAAGGCTACTAAGTTTCTTGCAGGTTTTTGTTTTAGTCCTTAACTAGGACTCATAACCAGATTTACCGAGTTTTCTTGCAGGTTTTGTTCATAGTCCTTAACTAGGACTCATAACAAGGTTTACCAAGTTCTTGCAGGGTTTGTTTTAGTCCTTAATTGGGACTCATGACAGGTTTTACTTGAGCTTCTTGCAGGTTTTGGTTTGCAGTCCTTAAAAAGGGCTCATAACAGGGTTTATCCATACTACCCCATGCATCATAACATCATACCATGGCATACATCCTAACCCATTTCAAGGATCTCAAGGGCTTGTGATGCAGGTCGTGATGAATCAAACATCTAGCAAGGGGCAAAGAGGATTTATTTTCCTCTAGCCAAAGTTGTCAGGGGCTATGACCCACTTGATATGGTGAGCTCTGACTCTTGAAGAAGGTTCCCCTAACCAAGGTTGTTTGGAAATCAAAACCAGACATGATGACTGAAGTCAGGGGCTATGACCCACTGGATATGGTGAGCCTTTGACCCTTGGAAGAAAGACTCTCAACAAATACGAAGTTCTTTCAATCAAGCTACCGGATCCAGATGCTAACCAATTTTCTTGTTTACCCCGCGAGGTCCTTGAAAACATTACATGCATGTCATACTCATCATTGCATAACAGGTATCCTTATTGCAGGTCACTTACCTTTTCGCTGTTTATTTCAGCAATGGCTTCACAACAAGATAACCAGGACCTTCACGCTCAAGAGACTCAGTTCAGGGAAATCTTCCTAGGTCTATCCAAGGGGCAGGAAGAGTTGAGGACACTCCTCATGGGGAATCTGATCAGAAAGAGTCCTGAAGATGACAAGGACGAATAGCTGAAACGTCTACAAGCTGAGGTAGACACATTGAAAACCCAGATGTTGGGGCAAAGGGCCCTCATTCAAGGTTTAGCTCAGGAGCAAGGAGAGCTGAGAGCCATGATCAGCCTACTTCCTCAAGGAATGAAGCAACCAGCCCAAATCAGGGACCAGGTCATAGAACAGCTTCCAAGAAGGCAAAGGTCGGGTCCAATGAATAGACCTCTCCGAGTTGCTACTACTTCTCAGGTCCAACAACGACCGCGCCAAGAACAGCGGGTTGATCAGAACAGGTCGGACGAGCCTAAGAGACAATTCACCTACATCAACATGTCATGGTCACGAGCTTTGCAACACATGTTAAGGATGAACCTGATTGCGGTGATCAACCTTCCTACAAATCCAAAGACTTCCTCTCTAAATTACAACCCAGAAGCAAGGTGCGCTTACCATTCTGGTAGCCCGGGGCATGATACTGAGGACTGTTGGGCACTGAAGTACAAGATTCAGAATATGATCGATGCTAAAGAGATCAAGTTCGAGCCCGCCGAGACTCCCAACGTGATCACTGCTCCCTTGCCAAAACATGGCTAGGAGATGAGAAGAATTTTTGTTCATTCGAATGTTCAAGTTGCAATTTTCTTTTGTTCAAACATTTACTCATTGTTAAACATTGTTATTTCATTAATGCATCGCACATGTTTGTTTTGAAGCAATATATTCGTATTCACTATACGCAAATTATTTTCATATTTTTTATGATGATCAACTCTTAAATAATAATTCTAAGCCTCTTGAGGGAGGATGACGAAAACAATACCATAATCTACAGTATGCTTTTGGACAGACCCTGCTGATGAAGTACAGGCATTGTTTCAATTCCTAAACACTGGAGTAATAAGGAAGATAATCCCTCGTCAACCCCTCTGAGCCAAAGAAGTAAGAGTTTTTCTTTTCGAAATTTAAAACCCTTAATCATAACCTGGGGCAGGGTAGTCTCTCAGTTGATCCAAGTGCATAACGAATGGCACCGAAGAAGTCCTTACAAAACGAAGAAAGACAATGATGATTCCGAACAATCACAAGGATAGGCAGTCATTATATCTCTCAAAATAAAAAAAGAAAAAACCCATTAAGTCAAAACCCATGAAGGAGACTTACAAAACTGGGGCATCCCGCTGACTGTAATTCCAAAAAAGGAAACATTTCAGGCAAAAGAAGAAAGGGATAATAAAAATCAGAAAAAAAGAAAGAGGTCTTACAAACCCTCGACAAAAATGACTGCCCATTCAGCATAAATTGTCAACATTCGAACCATCATTGTATACTAGAGCAAAGACTCAAACAAGGTCTAACGCACGATCAGCTGAGTTTAGGATGGAAGAACATCATGAAGAGCGGGTGGGTACAAATAATTTGAGCCTTTATCCTTTATTTCTTAAACCGTGAACCAGGCCACGTTATAACCCTTAAAAGTCCTAGCTGAAGCATGGGTTAGTTCGAAAGCATACTGTCACGAAAGGTATCCTGACTCCTTAAGGCCTACGGTAAATACAGAGTTGACATCACGTTTTACAAACATTCATTTGTTTTATGAAAAAAGAATGCATTTTCAAAATCTTCAAGACAGACATAGGCTTTGCATTTTTAACATAACTTTGTTTGCATATGACTTTTTGTTTGAACAGCATAGAAGTTCGCACGACGAATGCCTAATGAACGGAAGTACCTCCAATCAAGGGGAAGACATGACCATGGTCCATTATCTAGGGCAGTCCAATCAAGATTCGGAGAATCTCTCAAAGGTCAAACAGCCTGGGGCAAATCTCCGCCTGAGTCACTTGGGGAACTCCAGCAACGAATCTCGCCTGATCAAACACCTTCTGGTGGCACGACAAAAACACTTATAAACAGGGGCAACTCCCTAACATTCTGAGAACATGGACACAGTCAAAAAGATACTACACAAAATCAAAAACCCGCTAGGTTGACACACCTAAGCAAAAATAAGGGCTTCCCGGCGAACCAAAAGGGTTCGGGAAAAAATAAGGGATGAAATGAAAATATCTGTACACCCGGCAAGTCGAAAACCTGAAAAGGCGGCTTGGGCAAAAATGGGTATCCCGATGGACTGAAAACCCGAAAGGGCGGTCCAGGCAAAATTTAGGGATCAAAGCGTACGACTATGTCCTGTCATCTTATCACCTGCCTACCAGAAGTAGGTCTGTCCATCAGCAAGCTATCAGCATCTCCCAGGTCTTCTTCTCCACCTCAGAAACAGGGGCAATGTTGAGTTGTCCAAACAATCTAATCGCTCTGTCCACCAAGGTATCAAGGTGAGTTCAGCTAAAGAACATAACCAAATATCTTAATTCCCCAGAGAGTGAGCCAGCAAGACAGTATACTCTCCTCAGGCAGTCATACAATCAAACTTAGGGAAGTTGAGTATCCTCCTGCAGATCTCAACATTCCCCAGCAGCATACATATTCTTAACAAGCATCCCCGGCAATCTTGGCCTAAAGATTGTTCCCCGGCGGCATATCAGATATTCAAAGGAATCACTTCCCCCGCAGTTCAAAACTTCCCCAGAAGAGTCCAGTCTAGTTCCCCAGGAAGGTCAGAATTCATCTCCCCAAGCAGTAAGCTTATCCCCAGTAGATTCTGGAAGCTTACCCTCGCAGAGAGCGAACGCGTCTCCCGGCTTTATTCAAAGAGTTATTTCCTTACTAGGATATAACTGGGTTATCCTCAGCCAAAAGCCACGGAAAGAGCGTCCTCGACGCAGTCTTCTTATCCCCAGCGAAGTCTATCAACACTTCCAGCACAACAAGGGTATCCCCAGCAAGTTATTATCAACACTCAACAAAGTACCTCTCTCCCCACAGAGTATTGCTCCCCAGCAAGATCATTAGAGTACTTTTCTCCCCGCAGAATATTCCATTCGCCGAGTTTATTCCCCAACGGAGTCATCTTCTCCTACCGGTATTCTTGCAGCTATCATCCCCAGCGGAAGTAAAAGCTTATTCTTCAACATCAGCCCAGGATATGACTTCCCGGCATCCGTCAAGGATTTACTTTCCTAGACGAAAACATACATTCATAAAACATCACATACATCATTATAGCATGCATAGACGCATCATATCATACAAATCTCATTTATGTTGAGAACATCATTGCTTGATCCATATCATGCATTGCACATGACTGACCTTTACCTTTCAGGAAAGATTCAACTAAATTCTCAATCATATTTCAAGACTCTAAGACCTTATCTGGTTCAGTTAAATCAACTCAAAAGATTTCTCTGGTTATTATCCAGTCAAAGGCCTTCTCTAGTCCAGCTAAATCGACTCCCAACAGATTTTTCTGATGAAGACTTAGTAGAAGTTGTCAAAGGTTTTTCTCAGACGTTCGCTTTTGAGATTATAATTTCCTATGGTTCCCTCCCCGACGGTGCATGAGGTGATAATTCCAGCTCAGGTGTTTCTCAAACGTTCGCTTTTGAGATTATAATTTCCTATTGGTTCTCTCCCCGACGGTGCGTGAGATGATAATTCCATTTTAGGTTTTTCTTTGAGATTATAATTTCCTATTGGTTCTCTCCCCGACGGTGCATGAGATGATAATTCCATTTTAGGTTTTTCTTTGAGATTATAATTTCCTATTGGTTCTCTCCCCGACGGTGCGTGAGATGATAATTCCATTTTAGGTTTTTCTTTGAGATTATAATTTCCTATTGGTTCTCTCCCCGACGGTGTGTGAGATGATAATTCCATTTTAGGTTTTTCTTTGAGATTATAATTTCCTATTGGTTCTCTCCCCGACGGTGCGCGAGATGATAACTCCATTTTAGGTTTTTCTTTGAGATTATAATTTCCTATTGGTTCTCTCCCCGACGGTGCGTGAGATGATAATTCCATTTCAGGTTATAATTTCCTATGGTTCCCTCCCCGACGGTGCGTGAGGTGATAATTCCATTTCAGGTTATAATTTCCTATGGTTCCCTCCCCGACGGTGCGTGAGGTGATAATTCCATTTCAGGTTATAATTTCCTATGGTTCTCTCCCCGACGGTGCGTGAGATGATAATTCCATTTCAGGTTATAATTTCCTATGGTTCTCTCCCTGACGGTGCGTGAGATGATAATTCCATTTCAGGTTATAATTTCCTATGGTTCTCTCCCCGACGGTGCGTGAGATGATAATCCCATTTCAGATTATAATTTCCTATGGTTCTCTCCCCGACGGTGCGTGAGATGATAATCCCATTTCAGATTATAATTTCCTATGGTTCCCTCCCCGACGGTGCGTGAGGTGATAATTCCATTTCAGGTTATAATTTCCTATGGTTCTCTCCCCGACGGTGTGTGAGATGATAATTCCATTTCAGGTTATAATTTCCTATGGTTCTCTCCCCGACGGTGCGTGAGATGATAATTCCATTTCAGGTTATAATTGCCTATTGGTTCTCTCCCCGACGGTGCGTGAGATGATAATTCCAGTCCAGGTTTTTCTCAGACGTCCGCTTTTGAGATTATAATTTCCTATTGGTTCTCTTCCCGATACTGCGAAGATGGTAATTCCCACCAAGATTTTCTCAACGAGCGTTGTTGAAGTTAAAGTCACCCAAGGTTCTCTCACCGTTCATGCTGAGGTAGTAACCATCCCTGGTTCATTCATCACCGTTTGAAGCTCCAGATCCAGCTCCTGTAACCAGTCAGGACATATCTATACCAAGCATCTGAAAATCAGCTCCTGCAACATGACAGGTACTCGTTTTTTCTTTTGCAGGTATGCAGGTTCCCGCTAAGGAATCTCTTATGCGATCAACATCCAGATGGCATCTATAAGCCCATCATCCTATTCATCAACCTCTAAATGGCATCTATAAGCCCATTTCCATCACACTGCTACTATGTGAGCGTAAATTTCTGGGCACTCTAGTGTTCAATCATCTTCCACCTTCGGATTACGAAAGGCACGTCAGCCAATCTGCATCCTCAGGTCTAAGAAGATTGAACAGGGGCAACTGTTGTACCCCAAAATTTGCCCTCCCATATTCTTCAAGATTTGCCAAGTCAAGTTTCAAAATGCCCCAAGGGTTGCACAGTGCAAGAGCCTCCTGAACAGTCAAAATTAGGGTTTTTGTTCTGATCAAGAAAATGAAATTTCCAAAGGTCCAATCAAGTCCCACATGCCTATAAACATGGTCAAGCATCCTCATATCAAGTTTCAAGACTTTCAGCACAAAATTGCACAGTCAAAACCCTAATTGCACTACAGTCAACTGTAGGGGCAAAATGGTCATTTGGCAGTCAAAAGTTCAAATTTTTGGTCAACATCTCATTTTGAAGCCACAAACATCATTTGATAAATGCTTGATCATGATTCTCAAAGCTTGGCTCAAAAATCATCAAGTTGCAAAAGTTTCCTTATTTTGACAGCTGAAAAAGTCAACTGTAAATTGACCAGGGCATAACTTTCACATGGACTATCAGAAAAATTCCATCCAAAGCTCATTTTGAAGAGAAAGAAATTTCCTACAACTCATCTTCATATTCCAAGTCCAAGAAATGCTCTCACAAAAAGTTATCAATTTCAACATTATAGGTCATTTTCAAAAGTCAACAAAAAGGGACTTTAAGTCAAAGGCCATAACTTGAGATTGGTAAATCAAAATGACATGGGACCAAAGGCATTGGTTAGAGGACTCAATGACCTTTCCAAAATGTCCAAGAACATGAGAAAATCTTAAACATTGAGCAAGTTATGCCTTGTGGAAGTTGGGAAATTTTTGGATATTTTGAAAAGTCAACATTGATTCAAATGACCTAAAATTGCTAATGGGCCCATTTTTATTCCACAATTCACTATCCAAAGCATGTGCACGACCACTTGGCCCAAAGGGAAGTATTTCTTCATTTTTTATTTATTTATTTGAATTTTTATTAATAATAATTCATTTAAATCAAATTAAATACATGAAAAATATTTAACCTAAGCTTTACAATCTTTTTGTGCATGAAATCTACTCAATAATTCGTGCATAATCAAATAGGGAAAGATTTGGAGAGATTGGATCATGATTGGTACAAAATTGCATGAAAAAGATTGAAAAAATGATGATTGAAAATCAAATCTCAAAAGCCATGAATGCAAGAGATTCTGATCAAGTTTGTTGACCTAATTGATTCATACATAAGCATAGAACGAAAACCTAATCAAAAAAACCATTGAGCTGCGCTAGAAACCATTCACCAACTTGAAATTTTTTGCAAGAAAACTCAAAACTGAAAATCAGGTTTTAGGTTGATTCAAAGCACAAGACCAATTGCAAAAGCTTCCTCGTGTCCCCCTGAAGCTAACTGGATCACTTTCCAACCTTCATACGCTCAGAATTGGTACAAGAGATTCAGACTGTTTCAAAAAAAATGCATAATCGTGTTTCATATTTAAGGCATTTTCATTGCGTTTTTTTGATGCATTCACACTAATTGACTTGTTCTGAAGCTAACCCATATGTTTGATTGAATTTTTATGCACCCTACGCGAATCTACCATTGTCGTTTTTTAGGGTTTGAAGGACTTTGAATTGGGGTTTCCCAGTCCAGGGAAAATTAGAACCCCTGAGTACCACCATTGACACGAGCGCGTTTGGACGAATAAGACGGCACCCTCGCGCTCAATTTATGAGCATCCATGGCTTAATCGTTATTTTCTGATATGTTGTCTTAGGGAACGGGTTAAAACCGTTGCCAATGTTTTGATGTTTTCAGGAAAACAAATAAGCGAGGAAGAAGATGATGCAGTGTCAAGGCGTGAGTGGTCCTTTTAAAATCAGCGCACGCTTTTTATATTTTTCATGCCACTAACCAATTCTTATTTTTATTATTTATTCATTATTATACATACAAGACGCGCAACATGGTTCAGTGGTATACGCATGTGCTGATAACAATCATGACCTGGGTTCGAGCCCCAGGTCTTCACTATCTCAATATTATTTTCCAATTAATCTTCACATGCAGTTTCACGTACTGAAGCGCACCATACACCTTCCTGATCAAGCGTCCACGCGTCCAATGGAATTCAGTCAAAGGCCAAGAATTGAGGAACATGGTAGGTCCTAGTCAACACGCCAGCACGCTGCCTGGAAAAAGTCAAAAGGGCCAGGGTAAATGGGCCAGATTGCTAAAGGCCTCACCTCCTATTTGGGGTCTGAACCCCCAGGTTTGCAAACTCTTTTATTATTCTTTATTTTTTTCTTTATTTCTTTTTTACTTCCAATTATTATTTTTAATTAATTCTGTCAATTTAATTATATTTTCATAAAATCACAAAATACCATAAAAAATCAGAAAAGACCAAAAATTAAATATATTTAATTAGTTAATATTTTGTAAATAAGTTCATAAAATTAATTAGTTAAATTAGGTTTAATTTTAATTCTTTCAATAAAAATCTAAAAAAAACATAGGACTAGGGTTTGATTAATTTTTATCATTTTTATTTTTTCTTTCATAATGATTAAATATTAGATATTTATTTTTATAATTAAATTTGCATGTAAATTAATTAGGGTTAATCTTAGGTTTTAATCTTCTTTTCTTAATAAATTAAAAAACAAATAGAATTAGGGTTAGCATTTAATTTCAATTAATTCTTTTTCATTTAAATCCATAAATACTAAAAAATACCAAAAGCGATTTCCTTTCTTTTTTTAATTAATTAATTCCATGTAATTTTAATTTTGCAAAAAGGGCCCAACGCCCTCGTTTCGATTTAATTCTTATTCGCATATTTATTTATTTCTTTATAATATTTATGTATCTCTCCCAAGGCCATGTAACCTTTTAATTTTCTCGCACTTTTCTTTACTTTCTTTATTTTTCTGTCAAAATCGGGTCCTGGTTTAATTTTGGCGATGTGGACCCGCGCCTTTTGTATTAGCTTTAGAACTTTTATTTCCCGCAATATTTTTAACTGTTAACAAATGGCATGAAAGAATGTATGGACAAAAATAAAAACAAGCGTAGAACACCAATAACATGACAAGATAAATGCAAATGAAAACGACACACAAATCGCACATACCACCCCTAGGGTACGCCTCACTGTTGCCTTGCCTCGAAAGGTGATCGTCGAGTAGAGGATGTCTTAGTAAGTCCTCATGATCCGGGAACCTGGCATGAGGGTAGCTTCTAAGGTATCTTCCCATTACTCTGGTGATCACCATGTCCCGAACCTCGAATTGACCCGAACACCTCCAACGGTGGTGCTACCTACCTCTCAATGGTGGGATGGCACTATCTTAAGGACATTTACACATACGAATTCCTTAGGGTAGGTAGACGACTCTAGATACTTGCTCTAATTTCAAAACAAATCAAAAATACTCTTCACACCGACACCTTTTCAAAAAGCTTTCGAAAGCATTTTTTTAAACACTCTTGAGGACCGATACAAGAGTCGAACTGGAATTTTCAAAGAAACTTTTTAAAACCCACAGTTGAAAAGCAAACAAACCATTTTTGAAAACACAATGAGCAATTATCTAAGAGCCCATGGATAACCATGGATAGAAAGGGTGTTAACACTTTCCCTTTCTATAATCTACCTCCCGAACCGAGAGCAATCTCTTTAAGGAATTTTTCTGTGCTTTTGTCCTTTCCATTTGGAGAAAATAAAAGACAGTGGCGACTCTTGCTTCCGCGACATTTCGCGAACCAGCGTTAAACAGTCAGTTCCAGATCCACCGATCACAGAACTGGCGACTCTGCTGGGGAGACATTTTTAAAGTGAGGTGTACCTTAGGACTAAGATCACTGTGTTTTCAATTGTATTGACTTGTCTGCTTTAAATTTGTGGGTTGCATGGGAGTTACATATATCCTAACCCGGATCTGGGGATACCCTGTTTAGGTAGCATAAGCTGTGAGGGACCTGTCCGGCGTATACCGACATGGGTGAAGCAGTGGCTATGTTGATGTGGCACCTTGGTCTGTACCGATATCCCTCATGTTGAAACGGGGAGAATATGGGTCTTCCAAGGAGTCATTAAGCACCAACAGACCTTAGAACCTTACATGACCCAACTTGGCCATTAGAACAGTAGCAGTACGCTACGCCCATTGAGGCTAAACTCTCGTGATGGTTCTGGCTGCAAGAAAAGATTGCGATGCTGGAGTTATGACCGATTGAGGGTAGTCAATGATATTGGGATCCTCTAAGAACCCGGTTACTTTGATAGGACAGGTATGAACCAACCAACTGAAAGAGGGTAACACCTAGACCTCATGCTGGCCTAAACTCTAAGGGCTTCTCTTGTGTGACTTGCGTGCCTTCCAACTTGACTATTTGCATGCTTGTTATCTGACATCTGAACTTCTTGCAGGTTTTGTTTATAGTCCTTAACTAGGACTCATAATAAGGTTTACTGAACTTCCTGCAGGTTTTGTTCATAGTCCTTAACTAGGACTCATCACAAGGCTTACTAAGTTTCCTGCAGGTTTTGTTCATAGTCCTTAACTAGGACTCATCACAAGGCTTACTAAGTTTCTTGCAGGTTTTTGTTTTAGTCCTTAACTAGGACTCATAACTAGATTTACCGAGTTTTCTTGCAGGTTTTGTTCATAGTCCTTAACTAGGACTCATAACAAGGTTTACCAAGTTCTTGCAGGGTTTGTTTTAGTCCTTAATTGGGACTCATGACAGGTTTTACTTGAGCTTCTTGCAGGTTTTGGTTTGCAGTCCTTAAAAAGGGCTCATAACAGGGTTTATCCATACTACCCCATGCATCATAACATCATACCATGGCATACATCCTAACCCATTTCAAGGATCTCAAGGGCTTGTGATGCAGGTCGTGATGAATCAAACATCTAGCAAGGGGCAAAGAGGATTTATTTTCCTCTAGCCAAAGTTGTCAGGGGCTATGACCCACTTGATATGGTGAGCTCTGACTCTTGAAGAAGGTTCCCCTAACCAAGGTTGTTTGGAAATCAAAACCAGACATGATGACTGAAGTCAGGGGCTATGACCCACTGGATATGGTGAGCCTTTGACCCTTGGAAGAAAGACTCTCAACAAATACGAAGTTCTTTCAATCAAGCTACCGGATCCAGATGCTAACCAATTTTCTTGTTTACCCCGCGAGGTCCTTGAAAACATTACATGCATGTCATACTCATCATTGCATAACAGGTATCCTTATTGCAGGTCACTTACCTTTTCGCTGTTTATTTCAGCAATGGCTTCACAACAAGATAACCAGGACCTTCACGCTCAAGAGACTCAGTTCAGGGAAATCTTCCTAGGTCTATCCAAGGGGCAGGAAGAGTTGAGGACACTCCTCATGGGGAATCTGATCAGAAAGAGTCCTGAAGATGACAAGGACGAACAGCTGAAACGTCTACAAGCTGAGGTAGACACATTGAAAACCCAGATGCTGGAGCAAAGGGCCCTCATTCAAGGTTTAGCTCAGGAGCAAGGAGAGCTGAGAGCCATGATCAGCCTACTTCCTCAAGGCATGAAGCAACCAGCCCAAATCAGGGACCAGGTCATAGAACAGCTTCCAAGAAGGCAAAGGTCGGGTCCAATGAATAGACCTCTCCGAGTTGCTACTACTTCTCAGGTCCAACAACGACCGCGCCAAGAACAGCGGGTTGATCAGAACAGGTCGGACGAGCCTAAGAGACAATTCACCTACATCAACATGTCATGGTCACGAGCTTTGCAACACATGTTAAGGATGAACCTGATTGCGGTGATCAACCCTCCTACAAATCCAAAGACTTCCTCTCTAAATTACAACCCAGAAGCAAGGTGCGCTTACCATTCTGGTAGCCCGGGGCATGATACTGAGGACTGTTGGGCACTGAAGTACAAGATTCAGAATATGATCGATGCTAAAGAGATCAAGTTCGAGCCCGCCGAGACTCCCAACGTGATCACTGCTCCCTTGCCAAAACATGGCTAGGAGATGAGAAGAATTTTTGTTCATTCGAATGTTCAAGTTGCAATTTTCTTTTGTTCAAACATTTACTCATTGTTAAACATTGTTATTTCATTAATGCATCGCACATGTTTGTTTTGAAGCAATATATTCGTATTCACTATACGCAAATTATTTTCATATTTTTTCTGATGATCAACTCTTAAATAATAATTCTAAGCCTCTTGAGGGAGGATGACGAAAACAATACCATAATCTACAGTATGCTTTTGGACAGACCCTGCTGATGAAGTACAGGCATTGTTTCAATTCCTAAACACTGGAGTAATAAGGAAGATAATCCCTCGTCAACCCCTCTGAGCCAAAGAAGTAAGAGTTTTTCTTTTCGAAATTTAAAACCCTTAATCATAACCTGGGGCAGGGTAGTCTCTCAGTTAATCCAAGTGCATAACGAATGGCACCGAAGAAGTCCTTACAAAACGAAGAAAGACAATGATGATTCCGAACAATCACAAGGATAGGCAGTCATTATATCTCTCAAAATAAAAAAATAAAAAACCCATTAAGTCAAAACCCATGAAGGAGACTTACAAAACTGGGGCATCCCGCTGACTGTAATTCCAAAAAAGGAAACAGTTCAGGCAAAAGAAGAAAGGGATAATAAAAATCAGAAAAAAAGAAAGAGGTCTTACAAACCCTCGACAAAAATGACTGCCCATTCAGCATAAATTGTCAACATTCGAACCATCACTGTATACTAGAGCAAAGACTCAAACGAGGTCTAACGCACGATCAGCTGAGTTTAGGATGGAAGAACATCATGAAGAGCGGGTGGGTACAAATAATTTGAGCCTTTATCCTTTATTTCTTAAACCGTGAACCAGGCCACGTTATAACCCTTAAAAGTCCTAGCTGAAGCATGGGTTAGTTCGAAAGCATACTGTCACGAAAGGTATCCTGACTCCTTAAGGCCTACGGTAAATACGGAGTTGACATCACGTTTTACAAACATTCATTTGTTTTATGAAAAAAGAATGCATTTTCAAAATCTTCAAGACAGACATAGGCTTTGCATTTTTAACATAACTTTGTTTGCATATGACTTTTTGTTTGAACAACATAGAAGTTCGCACGACGAATGCCTAATGAACGGAAGTACCTCCAATCAAGGGGCAGACATGACCATGGTCCATTATCTGGGGCAATCCAATCAAGATTCGGAGAATCTCTCAAAGGTCAAACAGCCTGGGGCAAATCTCCGCCTGAGTCACTTGGGGCACTCCAGCAACGAATCTCGCCTGATCAAACACCTTCTGGTGGCACGACAAAAACACTTCTAAACAGGGGCAACTCCCTAACATTCTGAGAACATGGACACAGTCAAAAAGATACTACACAAAATCAAAAACCCGCTAGGTTGACACACCTAAGCAAAAATAAGGGCTTCCCGGCGAACCAAAAGGGTTCGGGCAAAAATAAGGGATGAAATGAAAATATCTGTACACCCGGCAAGTCGAAAACCTGAAAAGGCGGCTTGGGCAAAAATGGGTATCCCGATGGACTGAAAACCCGAAAGGGCGGTCCAGGCAAAATTTAGGGATCAAAGCGTACGACTATGTCCTGTCATCTTATCACCTGCCTACCAGAAGTAGGTCTGTCCATCAGCAAGCTATCAGCATCTCCCAGGTCTTCTTCTCCACCTCAGAAACAGGGGCAATGTTGAGTTGTCTAAACAATCTAATCGCTCTGTCCACCAAGGTATCAAGGTGAGTTCAGCTAAAGAACATAACCAAATATCTTAATTCCCTAGAGAGTGAGCCAGCAAGACAGTATACTCTCCTCAGGCAGTCATACAATCAAACTTAGGGAAGTTGAGTATCCTCCTGCAGATCTCAACATTCCCCAGCAGCATACATATTCTTAACAAGCATCCCCGGAAATCTTGGCCTAAAGATTGTTCCCCGGCGGCATATCAGATATTCAAAGGAATCACTTCCCCCGCAGTTCAAAAATTCCCCAGAAGAGTCCAGTCTAGTTCCCCAGGAAGGTCGGAATTCATCTCCCCAAGCAGTAAGCTTATCCCCAGTAGATTCTGGAAGCTTACCCTCGCAGAGCGCGAACGCGTCTCCCGGCTTTATTCAAAGAGTTATTTCCATACTAGGATATAACTGGGTTATCCTCAGCCAAAAGCCACGGAAAGAGCGTCCTCGACGCAGTCTTCTTATCCCCAGCGAAGTCTATCAACACTTCCAGCACAACAAGGGTATCCCCAGCAAGTTATTATCAACACTCAACAAAGTACCTCTCTCCCCACAGAGTATTGCTCCCCAGCAAGATCATTAGAGTACTTTTCTCCCTGCAGAATATTCCATTCGCCGAGTTTATTCCCCAACGGAGTCATCTTCTCCTACCGGTATTCTTGCAGCTATCATCCCCAGCGGAAGTAAAAGCTTATTCTTCAACATCAGCCCAGGATATGACTTCCCGGCATCCGTCAAGGATTTACTTTCCTAGACGAAAACATACATTCATAAAACATCACATACATCATTATAGCATGCATAGACGCATCATATCATACAAATCTCATTTATGTTGAGAACATCATTGCTTGATCCATATCATGCATTGCACATGACTGACCTTTACCTTTCAGGAAAGATTCAGCTAAATTCTCAATCATATTTCAAGACTCTAAGACCTTATCTGGTTCAGTTAAATCAACTCCAAAGATTTCTCTGGTTATTATCCAGTCAAAGGCCTTCTCTAGTCCAGCTAAATCGACTCCCAACAGATTTTTCTGATGAAGACTCAGTAGAAGTTGTCAAAGGTTTTTCTCAGACGTTCGCTTTTGAGATTATAATTTCCTATGGTTCCCTCCCCGACGGTGCATGAGGTGATAATTCCAGCTCAGGTGTTTCTCAAACGTTCGCTTTTGAGATTATAATTTCCTATTGGTTCTCTCCCCGACGGTGCGTGAGATGATAATTCCATTTTAGGTTTTTCTTTGAGATTATAATTTCCTATTGGTTCTCTCCCCGACGGTGCGTGAGATGATAATATCATTTTAGGTTTTTCTTTGAGATTATAATTTCCTATTGGTTCTCTCCCCGACGGTGCGCGAGATGATAATTCCATTTTAGGTTTTTCTTTGAGATTATAATTTCCTATTGGTTCTCTCCCCGACGGTGCGTGAGATGATAATTCCATTTTAGGTTTTTCTTTGAGATTATAATTTCCTATTGGTTCTCTCCCCGACGGTGCGTGAGATGATAATTCCATTTTAGGTTTTTCTTTGAGATTATAATTTCCTATTGGTTCTCTCCCCGACGGTGCGCGAGATGATAATTCCATTTTAGGTTTTTCTTTGAGATTATAATTTCCTATTGGTTCTCTCCCCGACGGTGCGTGAGATGATAATTCCATTTTAGGTTTTTCTTTGAGATTATAATTTCCTATTGGTTCTCTCCTCGACGGTGCGTGAGATGATAATTCCATTTTAGGTTTTTCTTTAAGATTATAATTTCCTATTGGTTCTCTCCCCGACGGTGCGCGAGATGATAATTCCATTTTAGGTTTTTCTTTGAGATTATAATTTCCTATTGGTTCTCCCCCCGACGGTGCGTGAGATGATAATTCCATTTTAGGTTTTTCTTTGAGATTATAATTTCCTATTGGTTCTCTCCCCGACGGTGCGTGAGATGATAATTCCATTTTAGGTTTTTCTTTGAGATTATAATTTCCTATTGGTTCTCTCCCCGACGGTGCGTGAGATGATAATTCCATTTTAGGTTTTTCTTTGAGATTATAATTTCCTATTGGTTCTCTCCCCGACGGTGCGCGAGATGATAACTCCATTTTAGGTTTTTCTTTGAGATTATAATTTCCTATTGGTTCTCTCCCCGACGGTGCGTGAGATGATAATTCCATTTCAGGTTATAATTTCCTATGGTTCCCTCCCCGACGGTGCGTGAGGTGATAATTCCATTTCAGGTTATAATTTCCTATGGTTCCCTCCCCGACGGTGCGTGAGGTGATAATTCCATTTCAGGTTATAATTTCCTATGGTTCTCTCCCCGACGGTGCGTGAGATGATAATTCCATTTCAGGTTATAATTTCCTATGGTTCTCTCCCCGACGGTGCGTGAGATGATAATTCCATTTCAGGTTATAATTTCCTATGGTTCTCTCCCCGACGGTGCGTGAGATGATAATCCCATTTCAGATTATAATTTCCTATGGTTCTCTCCCCGACGGTGCGTGAGATGATAATCCCATTTCAGATTATAATTTCCTATGGTTCCCTCCCCGACGGTGCGTGAGGTGATAATTCCATTTCAGGTTATAATTTCCTATGGTTCTATCCCCGACGGTGCGTGAGATGATAATTCCATTTCAGGTTATAATTTCCTATGGTTCTCTCCCTGACGGTGCGTGAGACGATAATTCCATTTCAGGTTATAATTGCATATTGGTTCTCTCCCCGACGGTGCGTGAGATGATAATTCCAGTCCAGGTTTTTCTCAGACGTCCGCTTTTGAGATTATAATTGCCTATTGGTTCTCTTCCCGATACTGCGAAGATGGTAATTCCCACCAAGATTTTCTCAACGAGCGTTGTTGAAGTTAAAGTCACCCAAGGTTCTCTCACCGTTCATGCTGAGGTAGTAACCATCCCTGGTTCATTCATCACCGTTTGAAGCTCCAGATCCAGCTCCTGTAACCAGTCAGGACATATCTATACCAAGCATCTGAAAATCAGCTCCTGCAACATGACAGGTACTCGTTTTTTCTTTTGCAGGTATGCAGGTTCCCGCTAAGGAATCTCTTATGCGATCAACATCCAGATGGCATCTATAAGCCCATCATCCTATTCATCAACCTCTAAATGGCATCTATAAGCCCATTTCCATCACACTGCTACTATGTGAGCGTAAATTTCTGGGCACTCTAGTGTTCAATCATCTTCCACCTTCGGATTACGAAAGGCACGTCAGCCAATCTGCATCCTCAGGTCTAAGAAGATTGAACAGGGGCAACTGTTGTACCCCAAAATTTGCCCTCCCATATTCTTCAAGATTTGCCAAGTCAAGTTTCAAAATGCCTCAAGGGTTGCACAGTGCAAGAGCCTCCTGAACAGTCAAAATTAGGGTTTTTGTTCTGATCAAGAAAATGAAATTTCCAAAGGTCCAATCAAGTCCCACATGCCTATAAACATGGTCAAGCATCCTCATATCAAGTTTCAAGACTTTCAGCACAAAATTGCACAGTCAAAACCCTAATTGCACTACAGTCAACTGTAGGGGCAAAATGGTCATTTGGCAGTCAAAAGTTCAAATTTTTGGTCAACATCTCATTTTGAAGCCACAAACATCATTTGATCAATGCTTGATCATGATTCTCAAAGCTTGGCTCAAAAATCATCAAGTTGCAAAAGTTTCCTTATTTTGACAGTTGAAAAAGTCAACTGTAAATTGACCAGGGCATAACTTTCACATGGATTATCAGAAAAATTCCATCCAAATCTCATTTTGAAGAGAAAGACATTTCCTACAACTCATCTTCATATTCCAAGTCCAAGAAATTCTCTCACAAAAGTTATCAATTTCAACATTATAGGTCATTTTCAAAAGTCAACAAAAAGGGACTTTAAATCAAAGGCCATAACTTGATATTGGTAAATCAAAATGACATGGGACCAAAGGCATTGGTTAGAGGACTCAAAGACCTTTCCAAAATGTCCAAGAACATGAGAAAAGCTTAAAAATTGAGCAAGTTATGCCTTGTGGAATTTGGGAAATATTTGGATATTTTGAAAAGTCAACATTGATTCAAATGACCTAAAATTGCTAATGGGCCCATTTTTCTTCCACAATTCACTATCCAAAGCATGTGCACGACCACTTGGCCCAAAGGGAAGTATTTCTTCATTTTTTATTTATTTATTTGAATTTTTATTAATAATAATTCATTTAAATCAAATTAAATACATGAAAAATATTTAACCTAAGCTTTACAATCTTTTTGTGCATGAAATCTACTCAATAATTCGTGCATAATCAAATAGGGAAAGATTTGGAGAGATTGGATCATGATTGGTACAAAATTGCATGAAAAAGATTGAAAAAATGATGATTGAAAATCAAATCTCAAAAGCCATGAATGCAAGAGATTCTGATCAAGTTTGTTGACCTAATTGATTCATACATAAGCATAGAACGAAAACCTAATCAAAAAAACCATTGAGCTGCGCTAGAAACCATTCACCAACTTGAAATTTTTTGCAAGAAAACTCAAAACTGAAAATCAGGTTTTAGGTTGATTCAAAGCACAAGACCAATTGCAAAAGCTTCCTCGTGTCCCCCTGAAGCTAACTGGATCACTTTCCAACCTTCATACGCTCAGAATTGGTACAAGAGATTCAGACTGTTTCAAAAAAAATGCATAATCGTGTTTCATATTTAATGCATTTTCATTGCGTTTTTTTTATGCATTCACACTAATTGACTTGTTCTGAAGCTAACCCATATGTTTGATTGAATTTTTATGCACCCTACGCGAATCTACCATTGTCGTTTTTTAGGGTTTGAAGGACTTTGAATTGGGGTTTCCCAGTCCAGGGAAAATTAGAACCCCTGAGTACCACCATTGACACGAGCGCGTTTGGACGAATAAGACGGCACCCTCGCGCTCAATTTATGAGCATCCATGGCTTAATCGTTATTTTCTGATATGTTGTCTTAGGGAACGGGTTAAAACCGTTGCCAATGTTTTGATGTTTTCAGGAAAACAAATAAGCGAGGAAGAAGATGATGCAGTGTCAAGGCGTGAGTGGTCCTTTTAAAATCAGCGCGCGCTTTTTATATTTTTCATGCCACTAACCAATTCTTATTTTTATTATTTATTCATTATTATACATACAAGACGCGCAACATGGTTCAGTGGTATACGCATGTGCTGATAACAATCATGACCTGGGTTCGAGCCCCAGGTCTTCACTATCTCAATATTATTTTCCAATTAATCTTCACATGTAGTTTCACGTAATGAAGCGCACCATACACCTTCCTGATCAAGCGTCCACACGTCCAATGGAATTCAGTCAAAGGCCAAGAATTGAGGAACATGGTAGGTCCTAGTCAACACGCCAGCACGCTGCCTGGAAAAAGTCAAAAGGGCCAGGGTAAATGGGCCAGATTGCTAAAGGCCTCACCTCCTATTTGGGGTCTGAACCCCCAGGTTTGCAAACTCTTTTATTATTCTTTATTTTTTTCTTTATTTCTTTTTTACTTCCAATTATTATTTTTAATTAATTCTGTCAATTTAATTATATTTTCATAAAATCACAAAATACCATAAAAAATCAGAAAAGACCAAAAATTAAATATATTTAATTAGTTAATATTTTGTAAATAAGTTCATAAAATTAATTAGTTAAATTAGGTTTAATTTTAATTCTTTCAATAAAAATCTAAAAAAAACATAGGACTAGGGTTTGATTAATTTTTATCATTTTTATTTTTTCTTTCATAATGATTAAATATTAGATATTTATTTTTATAATTAAATTTGCATGTAAATTAATTAGGGTTAATCTTAGGTTTTAATCTTCTTTTCTTAATAAATTAAAAAACAAATAGAATTAGGGTTAGCATTTAATTTCAATTAATTATTTTTCATTTAAATCCATAAATACTAAAAAATACCAAAAGCGATTTCCTTTCTTTTTTTAATTAATTAATTCCATGTAATTTTAATTTTGCAAAAAGGGCCCAACGCCCTCGTTTCGATTTAATTCTTATTCGCATATTTATTTATTTCTTTATAATATTTATGTATCTCTCCCAAGGCCATGTAACCTTTTAATTTTGTCGCACTTTTCTTTACTTTCTTTATTTTTCTGTCAAAATCGGGTCCTGGTTTAATTTTGGCGATGTGGACCCGCGCCTTTTGTAATAGCTTTAGAACTTTTATTTCCCGCAATATTTTTAACTGTTAACAAATGGCATGAAAGAATGTATGGACAAAAATAAAAACAAGCGTAGAACATCAATAACATGACAAGATAAATGCAAATGAAAACGACACACAAATCGCACACACCACCCCTAGGGTACGCCTCACTGTTGCCTTGCCTCGAAAGGTGATCGTCGAGTAGAGGATGTCTTAGTAAGTCCTCATGATCCGGGAACCTGGCATGAGGGTAGCTTCTAAGATATCTTCCCATTGCTCTGGTGATCACCATGTCCCGAACCTCGAATTGACCCGAACACCTCCAACGGTGGTGCTACCTACCTTTCAATGGTGGGATGGCACTATCTTAAGGACATTTACACAGACGAATTCCTTAGGGTAGGTAGACGACTCTAGATACTTGCTCTAATTTCAAAACAAATCAAAAATTCTCTTCACACCGACACCTTTTCAAAAAGCTTTCGAAAGCATTTTTTTAAACACTCTTGAGGACCGATACAAGAGTCGAACTGGAATTTTCAAAGAAACTTTTTAAAACCCACAGTTGAAAAGCAAACAAACCATTTTTGAAAACACAATGAGCAAGTATCTAAGAGCCCATCGATAACCATGGATAGAAAGGGTGCTAACACCTTCCCTTTCTATAATCTACCTCCCGAACCGAGAGCAATCTCTTTAAGGAATTTTTCTGTGCTTTTGTCCTTTCCATTTGGAGAAAATAAAAGACGGTGGCGACTCTTGCTTCCGCGACATTTCGCGAACCAGCGTTAAACAGTCAGTTCCAGATCCACCGATCACACTATGGGTAGATTAATCTCAGACATTCTGACTGAGAATGATCTGATTGCTCACCTAGATGAAGCCAATTTTTTGGGGGAGCTAGAACCTACTTGTGGTAAAACTATGACTGGGAAGAATTTACTAAAAAGGAAAATAATTGACAAGCTACTGGTGGAACCAACTCCGTATGTATCAGCTGCTGTGAAGAGAAGAAGGATACCAGTTGCTGATTTCCCTCTGTTCAACTCAGGAGATCACCCACGTATCATCCTACACTACATTGAAATCTGCAAAGAGACTAGAACACCTATTGATCCAGCTTGGCTTCAAGGAAGAAATCAAGCTGCTCCAGATGTTTTTCTTCAGGAATCTTTGAAGAGGAAAGCAGTTGAAGGACCTTCTGCTAGACCTCGGAAGAAAAAGAATACAGGTAAACCTGTTGAAACTATCATTGTTTATGATTCTGTCAATGTATCTACATCTACTGAACCCTCCCAAACCTTAGGAGATATAGATGTTGATATTGACCTGACCTTACCCTCTAACTGTCCTGCTGACAACCCTCAAAGAAATTAAGTTTTATCAGACTTGAGTGACTTTGACTCTGATGAACACTCTGAAACCCAATCAGAACCATCCCAATCAGAACCCTCTCACTCAGAACCCTCAGAACCATCTGTTTCTCAACCCATTTCTGCTGAACACTTTTCAAGACCTCCTCTCAGACCTCTATCACCCAGACCCTCTGGATGGTATGATGCTGGATCTTGGAGAATTCCAAGAATCAACGTTCCTTTGGCAACACAAAAACCACCTTTCACCTTACCATCTGAAAACATTTTTTCCATGCATGATACGGTGGGAGAACTGACTTAAGGTTTTGCGTTTTATCGCAAATGTTGCAGTTAGCAAGAGTCGCCACCGACTTTTATTTTATCCAAAAGGAAAGGTGAAAAAGCACAGGAAAGACCTTTGAGATTGTTTCTTGAGTTCGGGGGGTATATTATGAAAAGGGAAGGTATTATCACTCTTTTCATCCATGGTTTTTCATGGGCTCTTAGTTACTTGCTTTAGATCACTTGCTTTTGTTTGTTTGAAATTGTGTTTGGTGTGGTTTTGAAAGTGTTTTATAAAAGAGGCCATTCGTTTAGGCAATCTTTGCAATGATTCTCGTTCGTAAGAATGTATACAAAGATGTTTGTCTTTTGAAAATGTTTACAATGTTGGAAATGTGTGTGTGTTTTGAAAATAGCAAGGATGTTTTTGTTTTGAAATGGAGCAAGTAACTTGAAGCTATCTACCTACTCAAATGTCTTTCCTATGTATTTTTTATTCCTTTGACATTGTTGTCTTACCATTTATTTGGTAAGCAACCTTATCTTTGGATGTAAGCGGGACGGGCGTGGGTCATCGTATAACCATGATTAGCGATGTTTGCAAAGTATCTTAGCATTTTTGAGGGACCAAGATCATTTTGTAAGGCAACTTTTGAATAGCGTCATCGAGGGACTATGATCTTTATTTGTTTTGTTTTGCCAAGATACTTCGCATGTGTAACATGGCCATTTTTGTTTTAGGCAACCAAGTGGGAGAAACCCTAAGGGTGCTTGTGTGCAAAGTGTATCATTTTCATGCTTTGATTTTGTCTTGTAGTTAGGGTTTTATACTTGCTTTGTTTTGTTCTTGTCATGCAAATCCTAATTACTAATCATGGTATATAAAGCGATAAATTGCGTAATGTAAATATTTCTAAGCAATTACAATAATTTATGGGATGGGAGAATACAAATTGGAATGGGGATTTGCACAAATATGAAGCTAAATACATTATTACAACCAAATCGAATTTGTACAAATTTTAAGATAAATACAAAACAATATTCAAAATGTAATGTAATGCAATGTACATGTAAAAAGATTTTTTGATGTCTTATTTTTTATGTAAAAAGAAAATTTAATCTAAACCTAAAAATAAAAAGGAAAAAGAATTAATTAATTTAAAAGGGGTTTAACCGTAATTATCATTTAAGAGAAAATAAAGTTTCTATATTATTATTTTGTGCATTTTCTTGTATAAAAAATAATAAATAATATTGTATATGAATATGAAATTATATTTATGCAAAATTAGGTATTTATAAGTATGAAATAAAAAATAAACTAAACTAAATATATTTAATTATATTTACAAGTTTATTAAGAAAATAAAGGATATCATAGTAAAATAAAATATATTTTATGTGAGAAATAATAAATAAAAAAAGTGTAATATCATTAATTCATATTTTTGGGATTTTTATATATTAGAGAAAATATTTAAAATATTAAATGTGAAAACAAATAAAAATAAATTTTAAAAAAATAAAGTTGGCAAAGGGGAGGTGATATAGCAAGTCAGTGGTGATGATGATAGCAAAAATTCCTGGCCCAAATGACCAAGCCCAACCTGCAAAAACTGTTAAAAAACTGAAAAGAAAAAATGTCAAAAAACAAAAGTAGCGCGCAGGTTCGAACCCAGGACAAGGGTCTCACCAGGGCGCTACTTTGCCACTGGGGTGGCTATACTTCTATTATCTTTACTGAAACTAAAATAACATATTACAAAACGCGCCCTTGCCCTGTTTCATCTTCTTCCTCAAGCCTTGGTCGGATCCCCTGTAACTTCCTCATACTTCCATGAAAATAAAAACTTATAACATGAAAATTATAGTACTTGAACTCACGATTCTAACCATATAAATTATATGAACTATTAATCAAAGAACAAATAGAATTTTGAAAGCCCTAAATCTTAACCTAATATTTTCAGAAATTTCAACTTCCAAATTCTCTCAGCACAAGTAAAATTAATGCAAGATAATGGTATGTACAGCTTCGTTATGATGAGGACTACATTTTTTATTCACAAATCGTGGCCTATGGTTTCCTGTACAAAGAGATAGAGTTTGAAAATTTACCTCCTTGCTCTGAAAGTAGCTGGAACTCCTTGACCAAGTCAAGTTGCAAGCTCTGAAGTCAACAATGGCAGATGGTGGAGGAGTGATTACAGAATAGGGATGATGGCCTGGATTGACTAGGTATCAAGTATGTAATGTGTGTAATGATCCAAACTCAAAATGCACGAGCAAAATGGAAGATGGATATGCTTGTGCAGAAACTGTAGGTTTGAACAGGTTTTGAGTGTTTTTCAGCTTGAGAGTGTTTCAGGCCTTTGCTTCCTCCTATTTGTGTTGCATAATGTTGGTATATTAGTATTGAAATGGTTTTGTGTCAACCCTCTATCAGCTGTGCAAGCCCTAGCCTTTTTGCAACTTTTCTTGTACTTGAAGCAAAGTGATAAGACCAATCTCACATGCTTGTACTGGCTTCCTTAAGGTTGATATTTCTTCCCCAATACAGCTGATTTTTAGGTCAACTATCCAATTGACTGGGCAAAAATGTGGTTCAAGGCTTGAAACTTGTCATGAGCAATCTTAGGGATCCATAATGATGCTTGAAAGTCACATGAAGCATTGATAGTCCAAAAATACTTGTGCAAACTCAAACCCTAATTTTGGGTTGTCAGTGCAAGATGAGATGTCTTGAGCTGACCAAACCCTAATCCAGTCTTGAGTCAAAGAAATCTTGTGAGAAAAGTTTTGATAAATGAGAGGGAAAATTTTGGGGTACAACAGCTGCCCCTGTTCAATCTTCTTAAACCTGAAGAGTTAGATTGGCGAGTTTTTCCATTCGTGACTAAAAGGTGAAAGATGATTGGACACTAAAGTGCTTATAAATTTGCACTCGGTGACGTGTAGTTGAGGGAATGGGCTTAAAGATGCCATTTGAACAAGTGATAGAGTCTTGTTGGAGATGGGCTTGTAGATGTCATCCAAGAATGTTTGTTGAATTGTAAGTTATAAGTCAAAATAATAAGTATCAGAATGGTGTCTGTGTCTAGAACGTATCTGAGTTGTATCTGGAGACTGAATCTGTATGAGCAATAGAATAACATTCGTGTCTGGAGCATATTTGAACTGTATCATGAAGGTTGAATCTGAATGAGTAACAGAATTGCATCCGTGTCTGGACCGTATCCGTACTGTATCTGAATTTGAAATCTGAATGAGTAACAGAATGGAATCCGTGTCTGAAGCGTATCTGTACTGTATCTGAACTTGAAATCTGAATGAGTAACAGAATGGCATCCGTGTCTGGAGCGTATTCGTACTGTATCTAAACTTGAAATATGAATGAGTAACAGAATGGCATCCGTGTCTAGAGCGTATCCATATTGTATCTGAAAGCTGAATCTGAATGAGTAAAAGAATGGAAACCGTGTCTGGAGCATATCTGAACTATATCATGATTGCATATTGTCAATGGTAACTGTTAATCTTATCCTGAAAAGGGTAAAATGTTAGCCAAAATAAATTTATGTTGCATGAAATGTATGATGCAATGTGTGATATTTTATCAATGTTATGATATGTGGATGTAATGTATGCGCATGTAAGCTGATTTGCTGTATTGCTGAGGAAACTAAATCCTTGGTTGCTGCTGAGGATATGTGGATTCTTCATGTCTTAAAGTTGGAGTATTTGACATAAATTTCGTTGTGAGAGCAATGTCGTATACTACTTTGAGGAATCTGCTTGAAGAATCCAGAGAATTTTGATGACTTCTACTGGGGATGGGAGTCTTTGTTCCGTTGAGGAGTATCAGAAGTCAATTGTTATCTGAATGGATTTTAGGCTTCAAATAACTTGCTGGGGAATTTGGAGGAACTGGATGGTTTCCACCGGGGATTGACAAACTAGAAGCTTCATTCTGTTGGGTAGTTGGTAGTTTTGTTCCGCTGGGGATTATTGAAAACTCTGTGGGGAATATGGAGTGGTCTAGGAATGTTTTCCTATTCCTTCAACTAATCAGTAATTGTCCTTTTCATTTTGTTTATTTGTAAACAGTAATTATGTTCAAATGCATATGTTCATTAATGAATCATTGGACTTTTTTGCAAATAAAACACAAGTGTAAAGGAAAAAGACAAATAGTTTTCTGTACTTTAAAGAGATATCTTTGTATTTACTTTGAATAAGTATTTTGTACAAAGGAGACAAACATCCTAGTAAGAGGATGGTGCCATAAAAGTGAGAAAATTTTTTACAAAGAAAGATAGCTATGTGTGATAATCCCATGGGGTTCCTATTCTGCTATAGTCTTCGTGCCTCCGAATATCCTGTCTATTTGTTGCTTCATCTGAAGATGATTGAATTGATCAGAAACCTCGAGTTTGTCAGTGAAGAGATTGTCCTCAAAGTGATCCAACGGGACACAGTCATACGCTTTAATTCCCTAACTTTTGCCTGGACTTCCCTTTCGGGTTTTCAGTTCACCGGGAAACCCTTTTTTTTGCCCAAGTCGCCCTTTCGGGTTTTTAACTTGCTGGATGTACAGATTTTTTATATTTTATCCCTAATTTTTGCCTGAACCTTTTGGTTCGTCGGGATGCCCTTTTTTTGCCTAGGTGTGTCAACCTAGCGGGTCTCTTATGCGTAGTATCTTTTGACTATGTCCGTGTTCGCAGGGTGTGGCAAGTCATTGTCGTCCATGGTGGTTAAGATCATTGCCCCACCGGAGAAGATGTTCTTGACTACAAATGGTCCTTCATAGGTAGGAGTCCATTTTCCCCTTGGATCACTTTGTGGCAAGATAATGCGCTTGATCACTAGATCTCCAACTTGATATACTTGGCGTCTGACTTTCTTGTTGAAAGCCTTGATCATCCATTTTTGATACATCTAACCATGGCAAACAGCAGTAAGTCTCTTTTCATCAATTAAGTTTAGTTGATCAAGTCGAGTCTGGATTCAACCGTCCTCATTCAAACCTGCATCCTTCATAATTCTCAAAGAGGGGATCTGAACCTCAATAGGCAAGACAACCTCCATGCCATAAACCAAAGAATAGGGTGTTTCCCCAGTTGATGTGCGAGCCATGGTACGGTACCCGTGGAGAGCAAACGGTAGCATCTCATGCCAGTCCTTGTAGGTGACTATCATTTTCTATATGATCTTTTTAATGTTTTTATTAGCAGCTTCGACTGCACCATTCATCTTTGGCCGATAGGGGGATGAATTGTGATGTTGAATCTTGAACTGCTTGCATAAGGCGGTGATCATAGTATTGTTAAGGTTCGTACCGTTATCAATGATGATCCTTTCTGGGATACCGTACCGGTAAATAAGATTCTGCTTGATGAAGCGGGCAACAACATTCTTAGTAACGGATGCGAAGGAAGCTTCTTCGACCCACTTTGTGAAATATTCAATGGCCACTAGAATGAAACGGTGTCCATTGGAGGTTGTAGGCTTGATCTCCCCAATCATATCGATTCCCCACATAGCAAAGGGCCAAGGAGCTGTCAAGACATTTAGAGGAACCGGAGGCACGTGCACCTTGTCTGCATAGATTTGACACTTATGACAGGTCCGGGAGTGTTGATAGCAGTTTGCTTCCATGGTAGACCAATAATATCCTGCCCGTAGGATTTTATTTGCCATCGTATTCCTACTGGAGTGAGTGCCAAAAGTTCCCTCATGTAGCTCAGCCATGATCTTTTCAACCTCAATCTTATCCACACACCGGAGCAGAATGGAGTCATGATTGTGTTTCTACAGGATGCCATTACTCAAGAAGAACTTAGTGGAGAATCTCCTTAGGAACTTTTTATCATTAATTGAAGCTCCTTCTGGATATTCTTGAGCCTCGAGACACCTTTTGACTTCATGAAACCAAGGATGGTCCACTACTTCTTCAGTATTAATCTCGTGACAGTGTGCTGGTTCGTCCATTCATTCAATGGTGATCTGGGGAGCCTCGTTATCCCAATTAAGTTTAAACATAGATAACATTGTGGCTAGAGCATCTGCTAGCTGGTTTTCTTCTCGCGGGAAATGCTCAAAGGTAATCTGCTCGAAATGTGGTAACAATGTCAAAACATGTTCTTTGTAAGGGATAAGGTTTGGATGCTTAGTGTCCCATTCTCCTTTGATCTGACTGATAACCAAAGTTGAATCTCCAAATACAACTAAAGATTTGATTCCCAAGTCTATGGCAGCCTTGAGACCAAACATGCATGCTTCGTATTCCGCCATGTTGTTCATACATGTGAAGCAAAGTCTGGAAGTAAAAGGAGTATGGCATCCTTCCGGAGATATGAGTACAACACCAATACCATTACCAAGTGCATTGGACGCCCCATCAAAGAACATGGTCCATCGGGATCCTTGTCCAGGTCCGTCATATGGTATGATTTCTTCACAATTGTCTAATGTCATGATGTCTTCGTCCAGGAATTCAAACTTCATGGACTGATAATCTTCTATAGCTTGATGAGCAAGATGATCAGCTAGCACGCTGCCCTTTATAGCTTTTTGGGTAGTGTACTGTATGTCATATTCTGTTAGGATCATCTGCCATCTAGCTATCCTCCCAGACAGAGCAGGCTTCTCAAAGATGTACTTTATGGGATCCATCTTAGATATCAGCAAAGTGGTATGAGTTAACATATATTATCTTAGCCGGCGAGCAGCCCATACCAGAGCGTAGCAAGTTTTCTCGAGCAGTGAATATCTAGTTTCACAGTCGGTAAACTTTTTGCTCAGGTAGTAGATAGCGTGCTCTTTTCGGCCAGACTCGTCATGCTGCCCCAATACACACCCCATTGAGTTCTCTAAAACGGTCAGATACATGATCAGTGGTCTTCCCTCGACTGGTGGGATCAAGACAGGAGGCTCTTGTAAATACTCTTTGATTTTGTCAAAAGCAATCTGACATTCATCATTCCATCTGACTACTTGATCTTTCTTCAACAGTTTGAAGATTGGTTCACAAGTAGATGTTAGGTGAGAAATGAATCTGGCAATATAGTTCAGGCGTCCCAAGAATCCTCTGACTTCCTTCTCAGTACGAGGAGCAGGAATTTCTTGTATCGCTTTAACCTTGGCAGGATTAACCTCAATGCCTTTGTTGTTGACAATGAAGCCTAAGAGTTTACCAGACCAGACTCCAAATGTGCACTTGTTTGGGTTCAACCTTAGTTTGTACTCTTTCAATCTTACAAACAACTTTTGAAAATGATCAAGGTGCTCCTCTTCAGTTTGTGATCGGGCTATCATGTCATCTACATATACCTCTATCTCATGATGTATCATATCATGAAACAAAGCTACCATGGCGCATTGATAGGTTTCCCCAGCATTCTTCAACTCGAATGGCATCACTTTGTAACAGAATGTGCCCCACTGTGTGACAAATGTAGTTTTCTCCATGTCCTCAGGTGCCATTTTGATCTGGTTATAACCTGAGAATCCATCCATGAAGGAAAACACTTTGTGCTGGGCTGTTTTATCAACCAGGATGTCGATGTGGGGAAGTGGAAAATCATCTTTAAGGTTGGCCCTGTTTAAATCTCTATAATCCATGCACATTCGTACTTTACCGTCCTTTTTAGGCACGGGAAGAATGTTGGAAACCCATTGAGGATAGGAAGTGACAGCCAGAAATCCAGCATTGAACTGTTTCATGACTTCCGCTTTGATCTTCTCTGACATGTCAGGTCTCATGTGGCGGACTTTTTGTTTCACTGGTGGACAGTCTTCTCTCGTGGGTAGACGATGTACCATGGTGTTTGTATCAAGTCCTGGCATGTCTTCGTATGACCAGGCAAAGATCTCAACATAATCATGCAATAGCTGAATTAGGCGCTCCTTGACACTCGGCTCTAGATTGGCACCCACTTTGATTTCCTTTTTATCTTCCTCGGTACCCAAGTTGATTGTATCCAACGGTTCCTCATGAGGCTGAATAGCTCTTTCCTCTTGCTGTAGTAGTCTAGCCAATTCCCCTGGCACCTCACAATCTTCCTCACCTTCGTATTCGGCTTGATAGATTGGATCTTCAGAGTCACTGAAAGCTATAACAGTATCGTTACCCATGGGATCCGGAATGGAGGGGTACCTGCATTTGTGAGTATGGGTGTGTGTAATGGTATAGCCATCTTTTAAACAATAAAATGTAAAAGAAAGGAAATGAGCACAAAAGGTTTGTATGTGAAAAAACATCCATGATTCATTGAATGTCATATGAAGATGAAATAAAAACCCTTACAAATGGACCATTGTGCCTCGGGTAATACACAAGGTTTTTAAAGTGTGAATTGTTTGTGAATATTAAAAGTCCAATAGAAATGTAAAAGATAAATTACTGAGAGATGAAAGTTATTGGGACAAAGTCTCTGGCTTCCTAGTTGCGAAGTCCTTCGTTGACAGTAGGAAATATCCAATCTTCCAAGATTCCATCTTCTTCACTATCTTCCACGGTGTTTACCTCCCGGTTACTAATCTTCAAAGGTGGCCCTCCAACACGGGCACGGCGCACAGCCTTCTGAGCAGTTGAAGTAAACCCCAAGCCAAACTTGTGTGATTTATACGGGATGTCCGGAAGCTTCCCCCAGATGGTGCATCCACCCTCTTCTACTACTGCCTTGGCGTCTTTTAGAGATGACATCTGAAGCGGAGGTCTTGTGATTTTGGGAATCGAGGATACCGCCTTAGTCGCCGCTACTTCTTGAGAGACCTCTTCGAAATGTTAAAAATGGGTTTCAATGAACTCACCTTCCAACTCCATATATCGGAAGGAATTTAGATGACTAATCATGTACTCCTCCTCTCCATGGATAGTTATGATCTTTCCTTGGACCGGGTACTTCAGCATCTGGTGTAGCATGGAAGTGACAGCACCAACATTATGTGAAATTCTGGCTGCAGATACTCAATGTCACGCTCAATGTTATGACACCGTATCTGACTTTCTATAAGACAGTAAATACAAAAAGCAGTAAAGAACACAGTCAATTGTTTACCCAGTTCAGTGTGCAACAACACCTACTCTGGGGGCTACCAAGCCAGGGAGGAAATCCACTATAAGAGATATTAATTCAGGAATAAACCAACCAGTTTATCTCCTTCACTTAAGACCTACCCAATGCAACTTCAATCTAAGTACAACTTAAACCTGAGTTCCTACTCACTCCCCCTCAATCACAGCAGTGATACATAGAAACAATTTGACTAATGAATTGTTGAAGACACTCTTCAAAACATACACTTGATTATGCTTCACATCTTTTTAATCAAGCAACACAAACACTCTTGCTTCACAGCTTTGAGTGATACACAAACCTAACTTGACTATGCTTCACAACTTTAGTCAAGAGACATACAAACACTCTTGCTTCAAAGCTTTGAGTGCTACACAACCCTTACAATTAAAACCTATTCCAAGTCACTTATCACAATGATAATTGCTTGGATTACAATAGTAAAAACTATACAGCTTCTAACTGATCATCTGTAAAAAGGGATTACTTTCAAAACAGCAGCCCTGTTGAATATATAGCAGCTGCAACTTCAGTTAGGGTTTCCACAAAAAGCTAGGGTTAATTCCGTTTGACCTTAAGACTAGGTCACAGGACTTTATCAACCAGGTTGGGGTTGAGCTAGGTTAACCCAAAGAAAACGCAGGATTCTGTTCTGGAAAGACTGAGTCATTTTCCTGAAAAAACTCAGAATTAACCAAACTGCATACCTGTTAGTTCAGAACAGGATGTCTTAACATCTGTTATGACATCTGAAAACCTGTCTACTGATTTAGGTAAATGTGATCATTTTGCAAAATGCTCAGATACACACTTATAAACATCAGTACCTGTATGACAATATTTTTCTGCAAAGGTACCTAATGAATCAGTACAAACTAAACTAGAATGTTATGACATCAGTCATGACATTCACACATACACTTGGGTTTTACCAAAAATGCAAGCCAATAACTAAACAACTACAAACTCCCCCTTTGGCAGATTTTTGGCTAAAGACCCTAAGCAATCAGAGATAGATAGCAGCAGAAAGAAATGACTGCAGAAAAATAGAATGTCTAATTAAGTACCAAAATATATCTCCCCCTCTTTAGCCACAAATGGGCCAAAGATACATGTTCTTAAAAGTTATACAGTCATCCAGAAAAAGTAATGAGAGCAGCAACTAAAAACTGAACACACTTCCAAACTCCACCAGGGACCAGCAGCAACTCCACCAAACAGCAACTCCACCAACCTTTAAGCACTGTCATCAGACTCAGAGGAGCTAGTTTCTTCAGTATTGAGATGACCTTCAGCTTCTACACCCTCTTCCCTTCTGTTTCCTTCAACTTCCTCCTTTTCTAACCTGGCAATTAGGTTTTCTAGGGTCTTTTTCCTAGCTTCCAGTTCTTTGCAGGTCTCTTTTAATACAGCTATGACATCAGATGTTTTGGACTGGGTCTTCACAGACGATGTCTCAGCTGATGTTATGACAATATCAGGAGCATGAGATCCCTGAAACAGTTTGTAGTGCAACCCAAGGGCAGGAGCTCTTTTGCAAGCAGTATCTCTTGCCACCAGGATATCAGGGTATTGTGCAAGGATAATTCCACAAAGGAGGGAGGGAAAGGCAATTGATCCTTTGACAGCATAACTACCAGCATGTTTTAAAGTTTGTTCAAAAATATACCTGTCATAGTCAAAAGCAGTCTTGGTTCCCACAGCATAAATAAATCTCCCCAATCCTGTGGAGATAGTTGATTTATGGTTTGTAGGGACCCAGTTGGATGCACCAATCTTGTGCAGGATGGAAAATTTCATGCTAAGTTTGCTGGTATTCAGCTTGCCTTTCAAGGGTCGGCACTTCACTTGCCTTGTTGTGATGGTTTGACAAACTTCATTGTCAGTGACTTCCAGATCAGGACAATCCTCATTTGATCTTCCAAGAAAGTTGTTAATTTCTGATGGAGAGAAATTAACCCTTCTTCCTCTAACAAAAACACTTTCAAAGTCAGTTGACCTTCCATCAGCACAATCATTAGACAAGTTAACTATGAACTCCTTGACCAGATTTTCATAACACTTGTTAAATTTTATCACTGTCTTCATCAGTCCAGCATTCTTGATCAGGTCCATGATGTCTTTGCACTCCATGGCATCATTGTTTAGCTCTCTTTATAAAGCTATTCTCTTCAAACAAACATACTTCCATCTGTTTGCATTGTCAGGATGATGAAAAGAGATGTTGTCTGTTGGGACTTCAGGAACTCTAGCAATTTTGCTGGAGGGGAGCTTCCTTCTGATAGGAATTTCTTCAGCATCAATCTCAAACTCTGATTCCTCATCAGAATCAGAAGATTCAGGTTCTTTTCTCTTCTTTGAAATTGGTTGTCTATCAGTATGCACCTGGGCTTTCACCTTCCCTTTGGACTGAACAGTTTTCACAGAATCTACCCCAGCCATGCCTTCAGCCTTGGATTTCTTATTAGCAGGTTTATCTTTTGTCAAACATTTTCCAGCATTCTGATTATTCTTCCTTTTCATCATTCTCCTAGCTATGCTAGGGTTTACATTGGCAATCAGATCATTGTCTGAGTATTCCTCATCCACATCAATGATAGGTGGATCAGCAGTCTTTTCTGAAGGGTTCTGAATGTTGTCATTTTGTGTCATAACATTCTCAGAGACATCTACATTCTCAGAGACATCCACATTTGGGCTTCCTGATTGATTTAAAGGGACAGAAATCCCCGGTACATATTGGTTTCCGCTTAGTATACTTGTCACTAGCCTAGCAATTGCTTGATGAACTTGAACTGATCCTTCTCTATTTGATACAGAAGAAGAAGGATGAGAAGGATTACCAGAGGCAGTAGCTTGAGCTCTTCCTGCATGTCTAGTTCTCAGCTTTTTGACTTTGGCGGGGTCAGTAGCCATCTCTCTGAGAGGAGTGATCTCAAGAACTTCAGATTCTATGCATGTGGTGATTGCTCGAGAGTCTTGGTCAGATGATGAAGATGATGAAGATGAAGAGGTCGCCTTGGTTGAAGATGATGTTTGAGACATTTTGATTGACTTAGAGCACCAGTAGCAATTTGAGAAAAAACTTTGATTGAGAGAAGGGAACAGGTTGCAAAGACGAGAGAGGTAGGAGGCAAAAGAGAGTCTTTTCAACTTCTTAAAGATTTTGAAAGAATTGGGAAAACATATGATTAACCCACTAAAATTAGACTTAACAAAATTAACTCCTTCAACCCTTGTTTTAAGCAAAATTAATTGCTACAATTTCTCATGTTGGCAAATACCTAACCTGCCCCTCAAGGTTTCAAGTTTATTTCCAACAAGAGCCTTGGTAGAAGAATCAGCCAGCTGAAGCTTAATGATACCATGTTCCAGTTTAATTGACTTCTTCTCAACAAAGTCAATGTGCTTGGTCCTGCTATGCTGAATAGGGTTCATGGAAATATTGATTGTATTCAGATTGTCACAATACAATGTCACAACATCTTTTGAGACATTATACTCAGTGAGCATCTGCTTTGTCCAGATATTTTGAGAACAGTTACTGCTAGCTGCAACCATTTCAGCACAAAGTTGGGAAGGCATTCTTTTGCCATGAATCATAGTTCTGGTTGATTCTTGAATGATCTTATTTTTCTTTTTGTCAACTCCATTTTGATGGTGAGTTATAGGAGAAGAGACTTCACAACTCATTTCTTCTGGGAAACAGAATTTATTAGACTTGTTGTTTCCAAAATCCTTGTCATGATTACTTCTGGTTCTGACAACACATCCTTCTTCAAGTTTATCCACCACATCATAGACATGTTTCTTTTTACCAAGCCTTTCAATTTTAAGTTCACCACAAACCCTTCTTTTATCAATCTGTAGTCTTGGAGTCCTTCTGACTGCTTCCATAGAGATAGCTCTTTTCATTCTTCTTAGATGAAGATGACCAAACTTATGGTGCCACAGTTTCATCTCTTTTTCTTCTTTGGTAATTGGACACATAGTGGAGTTATTAGTGTTCTCAGGCTGCCACAAGTAACAGTTATCTTTGGATCTGACTCCTTTCATTACAATTTCTTGTTTTTCATTGATTACAAGACATTCAGATTTTGAGAAATTGACCTTGAATCCTAGATCACACAGTTGACTGATACTAATGAGATTAGCAGTCAGCCCTTTTACCAGCAATACTTCACTCAGCCTTGGAACTTCAGGGCAGTCCAAATTACCAACTCCTTTGATTTCACCTTTAGCACCATCTCCAAAGGTCACATAACTAGTGTTGTGAGGTTTAACATGATTGAGAATGTTCTTTATTCCAGTCATGTGTTTAGAACACCCACTGTCAAAGTACCAGCCTTCCTTTGCAGACACTCTCAGGGAAGTATGGGCTATCAGGGAAGTAGCCTTTTTCTTCCATTGAGGAGTATGTGGTACCTTTTTAGACTTAGGTTTGACACCTGAGTTTTGATTGGGGTATCCATGCAATCTGAAGCAGAAGGGCTTTATGTGGCCATATCTCCCACAATGATGACATCTCCATCTTTGGTACCTTTTCTTCATATGTCTCTGTTCCTGATGTTGAGAGTTGTGTTGAGACATCTGTTTTGACATTTTCTTATCAGGCCTGATCTTCTTATCTGTACCAGAGTTCTTTGCTTCCACAAATCCTAGTCCAGATTTGTTTCCCACATTTTGTCCAACTTGAAGAATCTCTTCCAATTTATCTGTTCCATTAGTCAGCATCTTGACAGATTTGGTCATTTGGTTCAGTTGTGAGTTCAACAATTGAACTTCCCCTTCTAGATGACTTATAGTTTCAAGATCTGCCCTTTTTTCAGCCTCCAGCTTTATGATGAGTTTTGCTTGTTTCTCATTCTGCACACAGACTTCAGCACTTCTGATACACAATTTCTTGTAGGTATCAGCCAGTTCTTCAAATGTCACTTCTTCATCACTAGTGTCACTTTCAGAGGTACAAACACTAGTTAGAGCAGTAACTAGTTTGGCAGATTCTTCTTCAGAATTACTTTCTGAATCACAGTCAGACCAAGTAACAGTCATTCCTTTCTTTTGTTTCTTAAGAAAGGTAGGACATTCAGCTCGAATATGCCCATATCCTTCACAGCCATGGCATTGAATACCTCTGCCTTGGTTTCCCTTCTCTTCTGACCTTGGTCTTCTGTTGGAACTGTCAATGTCAGAGGGAATGTTATGAACATTAGACCTTGACTTTGGATCTATTCTTTTGATGAGTTTGTTGAACTGTCTTCCAAGCATGGCTATAGCTTCTGAAATATTTTCTTCTTCATCCTCCTTGTTTTCAACATCAGTGTTGGATACAAGTGCTATGCTTTTGTTCTTCTTGTCACCATTATCAGTGATCCCCATCTCAAAAGTCTGAAGAGACCCAATAAGTTCATCCACTTTCAACTTGCTGATGTCCTGGGCTTCCTCTATGGCAGTTACCTTCATTGCAAATCTTTTAGGCAAGGATCTGAGAATCTTTCTCACCAGTTTTTCTTCTGACATCTTTTCTCCCAGTGCTCCTGAGGTGTTGGCAATCTCCAAGATGTTCATGTGAAACTCATGAATGGTTTCATCTTCCATCATTTTTAGATTCTCAAACTTGGTAGTCAACATCTGAAGCCTTGACATTTTTACTTTGGAAGTGCCCTCATGAGTAGTTTTGAGAGTGTCCCAAACTTCCTTGGCCAGTTCATATTGATGTACTAGTCTGAAAATGTTTCTATCAATTCCATTGAACAAGGCATTTAAAGCTTTGGAATTTCCCAGTGCTAACTCATCTTCTTCTTTACTCCAATCTTCCTCAGGCTTCAGACTGATTGTCCCATCTTTCTCAGTTATGGTGGGATGGATCCATCCTTTGTCAGCAGCTCTCCAAGCCTTTTTGTCCAGAGATTTTAAGAAGGCAATCATACGACGTTTCCAGTAGTCATAATTAGTTCCATCCAGAATGGGTGGTCTATTTCCAAAAACTCCTTCTTTGTCCATAGTGCCAGAAAGTGATATCCCTAGATCTCACCCAGTAATACAGGCAGGGTGCCTGCTCTGATGCCAATTGAAATTCTGGCTGCAGATACTCAATGTCACGTTCAATGATATGACACCGTATCTGACTTTCTATAAGACAGTAAATACAAAAAGCAGTAAAGAACACAGTCAATTGTTTACCCAGTTCAGTGTGCAACAACACCTACTCTGAGGGCTACCAAGCCAGGGAGGAAATCCACTATAAGAGATATTAATTCAGGAATAAACCAACCAGTTTATCTACTTGACTTAAGACCTACCCAATGCAACTTCAATCTAAGTACAACTTAAACCTGAGTTCCTACTCACTCCCCCTCAATCACAGCAGTGATACATAGAAACAATTTGACTAATGAATTATTGAAGACACTCTTCAAAACATACACTTGATTATGCTTCACATCTTTTTAATCAAGCAACACAAACACTCTTGCTTCACAGCTTTGAGTGATACACAAACCTAACTTGACTTTGCTTCACAGCTTTAGTCAAGAGACATACAAACACTCTTGCTTCAAAGCTTTGAGTGCTACACAACCCTTACAATTAAAACCTATTCCAAGTCACTTATCACAATGATAATTGCTTGGATTACAATAGTAAAAACTATACAGCTTCTAACTGATCTTCTGTAAAAAGGGATTACTTTCAAAACAGCAGCCCTGTTGAATATATAGCAGCTGCAACTTCAGTTAGGGTTTCCACAAAAAGCTAGGGTTAATTCCGTTTGACCTTAAGACTAGGTCACAGGACTTTATCAACCAGGTTGGGGTTGAGCTAGGTTAACCCAAAGAAAACGCAGGATTCTGTTCTGGAAAGACTGAGTCATTTTCCTGAAAAAACTCAGAATTAACCAAACTGCATACCTGTTAGTTCAGAACAGGATGTCTTAACATCTGTTATGACATCTGAAAACCTGTCTACTGATTTAGGTAAATGTGATCATTTTGCAAAATGCTCAGATACACACTTATAAACATCAGTACCTGTATGACAATATTTTTCTGCAAAGGTACCTAATGAATCAGTACAAACTAAACTAGAATGTTATGACA
Organism: Vicia faba; assembly: GCA_948472305.1. Taxonomy (NCBI): domain Eukaryota; kingdom Viridiplantae; phylum Streptophyta; class Magnoliopsida; order Fabales; family Fabaceae; genus Vicia; species Vicia faba. The sequence goes on along the minus strand of OX451737.1, from coordinate 265,441,561 downwards.
TCAGTCATGACATTCACACATACACTTGGGTTTTACCAAAAATGCAAGCCAATAACTAAACAACTACATTATGGATCCAAGGCCGTCCTAACAGACAGGAATAAGAGGGACCAATGTCCATCACATTGAAGGTTGAATTGAAAATCTGAGTTCCCACCTTTATCGGGATGTCCACCTCCCCGTGGACCATCCTCTTCGAACCATCAAATTCTCTCACAACTATGTTACTGGGTTTTAATGTCAGCCCTTCGCAATCCAATATGTCAAGGGCTTTCTTTGGTAAGACGTTCAAAGATGAACCAGTGTCTACCAAGACATGGGCTAGGGTTGTTCCTATACACTCCACAGAGACATGCAATGCCTCGTTGTGCTTTCTCCCTTTGGGTGTCAAATCAGCATCAGAGAAGCCTAGGCCGTTATCAGCTGTCAAACTGGCTACACAATCCTGAAATTGGTCAGCGGATGTCTCTTGTGGCACATGGGCTGTTTTCAGAAACTTCACCAAAGCTTTCGCATGTGCCTCAGAGCATAGCAACAAGGCTAGCATGGAGATCTTGGAGGGAGTTTGCCCCAACTGTTCAACCACGTCATAGTCACTCTTCTTTATTATCCTCAGGATCTCTTCCATTTCCTTCTTGGATGTTTCGAGGATAGCTAGTGATTGAGACTTCGTCCGGACAGGCTCTTCTTGAATGCTCTTTCCTCGATTTTCAATAGTAGAAGTATTGGTAGGGATAACAACAGGGGTCGCGTCGTCTTTATCGGTAGGTACACTTGCAGGTATGATCATTGGTACAGAGGTAATCTTCGGAACAGCCACGGGTCCAAAAACTGCCTATAGAGGGGCAATCTCTAGAGAGAAGATTCTACCTCTATAGGTAATCTTACTAGTTCTGGCAATATTGCTAATGTCAGAATTGTCTTCTTCGGAGCTTTCTTCTTCGGTGGTCAACCTATCTTGTTTAACACCATGGTAGTAGATTTCTCCACCGTAATTCCATGGTACTGTTTTATCTGATTCGTACGGGACCGGCCCGGGCATTGTAATTATGAGGGGAGTAGTCTTCGGAGCTGATGTAATCCTAACGGGTCTTTTGGGGACCCTGGAAGGATTGGAGGAGATGGTTATGATTGAAACGTCTTTAATAGGAATGGTTGAAACAAGAGCTTTTTCAAACAGAATTTCTTGGTTGTCAATCAGGCATTGGATACCTGTCTTCAACAGAGGGCAATCAGTCGGTGAGGACAAACACAGATGGCAGTCTTTATCACAACCTTGGAATATGCCAGCTTTCAACAAATTCATCTTAATGATCGGGAGCGGAGTCAAGAGTTCATCTACTGTAGCAATAAACAAATCTTCCTGAATAGCATTAGCATTGTGACCATGTCTAGGCATAGGTGCGGAAATGACATTTGGTTTCTCTGGCGCCTCAAACTCAATCTCTTTTGCATCTATGAGATCTTGAATCTTGTTTTTTAAAGCCCAACAGTTGTTGGTGTCGTGGCCCGGACTCTCGGAATGGTATTCGCATCTGGCATTCGGATGATAATGAGGGTCGTGGCCCGGACTCTTTGGAGCTTCTTTTAAGGTTTCTAGGTTAGATTTCAGCATATGTGGTAAAATATGGGCTAGAGTCATATTAAGTCTGGTGAATTGTCGGACTGGCCTTTCCACCCTTGGTTGGTTACTCCTCAGTTGATCAGAGGTAGATTTTGGGATCATAACGGCCCCTACCATTAGTCGGCGCTCAGCTCTCCCTTGGTTCCTTTATGGATAAACAGCAGATACCTCCTTCTTCCTAGTGAAAGGTTTTTTCACAAATGTAGAGGCAGATGAATCTTTCTGAATCTTTCCACTTCTTATACCAGCTTCCACCCTCTCGCCGGTTAATATCAATTCAGTGAATCCAGCAGATGAACTTCCAATCAAATGATTGAAGAAAGGGCCCGACAGAGTGCCCAAGAACATATGCACCAACTCCCTTTCAGATAGAGGGGGTTGCACTCTTCCAGCTAGATCTCTACACTTCTGCGCGTAATCTTTAAAACCTTCATTTGAAACCATAGCCATACTCTAAAGTTGAGTACGAGTATGCGCCAAGTCTGCATTATACTGTGTTGTACCCCAAAATTTTCCCTCCCATATTTCTCAAAAAAACATTGCAAGAAAGATCCTCAAGTTGCTCAAGGTAGTCCAAGGGTTGGCTAGACAAGCTCTCTCCAAAGGCAGTCTACCCCAAATTAGGGTTTCATGTTGCATCAATATACTTGAGTCTAAGTGATCCCAAGTGCTCACAAATTTCCTAATATGTTCTCAAGATCATCCATGTCAAGTTTCAAGCCTTGTAGAGGAAGTTTGCTCAGTCAATTGCTCAAAGGTCCAAATATCGACTGTGCTAGGGAAAAAGTCAATTGTGGCCCACATACAGTCAAAATTCAAGATTTTTGGTCAACATTCTCATTTTGAAGGATATTTCATCATTTGATCAAGGGTTGATCATGATTCATCAAGCATTGCTCATAATTCATCAAGATTCAAAAGTTGTTAAATTAGGGTTTTGTAGGAAAAGTCAACTCAACTTTGACCATGCATAACTTTCTCATACTTTATGAGAAACGACCCATCCAAAGAACATTTTGAAGAGGATGAAATTCCATACAATCCATATTCATCTCCAAAGTTCAAAATATACACTCACAAGAAGTTATGAGTTTGTACATTATTGGTCATTTTGAAAAGTCAACAAAAACACCTTTTTTGTCAAAGCTTCATACATGAGAATGGAATATCAAAATGATATGAGACCAAAAGTATTGATTAGAGGACATCTCAAGCTTTATAAAAAGTCCAAGAACACCTCCAAAGAGTCAAAATTGAGGAAGTTATGCATTGTTTAAATTGACCTTTTTTGCAAAATGGCCAAAAGTCAACTATCCCTAAAACTTCAAATTTTGCCAAATGGGCTCAATCTTTTTCACTTGTTTTAAGTTGGAAACATAGCCCACGTGTTCTAGCCTTTGCCACTTGTCCATATCTTATTTTTATTATTTATTTTGGTTTTTATTTGAATTAATTCAATTTAAATCAAATTAAATCAAATCAAAAGCATTGATAACAAGGGATTTTGTGCTTGCTTCAGGTTCCAATTACAGCTAGCATCATTCAAATTCATGCAAAGCATTAGAGAGAACAAAAAGATTGAAAAAGGCCATGTTTGGAAAGTTTTTAAAAGCAAATCAAATCAAATCCAAAATCATTGATGGAGAGGGATTTGGATGCAATTATCAAACCTAATGCCTTCACTAATACATAAGGATTGCGTGCAGACCTAAAAACAGGTTAGAAAGAGGCGTGAGAAGGACAACAAAAACTAAAAAATCAAGGAAAAAGTGTGAGATCAAAATCCCACTTAGAGGCATCCTCAAGGCTCGTGACCGATTCCAATCATTTCTGGCACTCTCAGGAACCTAAAGCAATCGAAACCAAGCGTTTTCAAGCCCTCCCACGCACTGTAAGTCCGTAACGGTATCACTATATTCTTGAATTCGATTAGCATCATTCTTGCACTTATAGCGTAAAATAATTGCACATTCTTGATCACCATATCATTTACAAACTTTCTACAATAGCCAATTGCATTTTAATGGACTGAATCGTGAATCACCATTGTTAGGGTTTTGGAGTTTGTTTTAGGGTTTTTGGTTACAGGGACAATTGGCCTCCATAAGTGGTACCATTATGATCAGGAGGATGAAACGATCTCAACCATGGCCTTAGATGTTATTTCCATGGCCTGTGGAAGATTTTGAGAGTGGACACGGTTATAGCAACGGACATTGTTTGTGGGTATAGGGTCTGAAACCTTTAGCCACGGTGAAGGGAGGAAGACAAATACGTGGATCCACCTGATTCTCCCATTCAAAATTCCGCGCGCATTTTTTTATTGTCTTTCAAAATTCTTTTGTCTCACATATTATTTTCAGTGTTTAATTAATGTACAGCAAAACAAAAGTGGCGTAGTGGTGGCCACGTGAGTATTCAAGGCGTTAGAGGCTGGAGGTCAGGGGTTCGATCCCTGCCTCCAGCATTTGTTATTTTTCCTATATTATTTCAGGTGATTCAGTGCAAGCGAAGCCAGGATGTCCACCATGGGCATTCATCATCCACGCGCCAGATGGCCAGATGGCCAGATCTGGTGGCCACCACTGAGGGTGCACCAAAGTCCAAGTCAAACGCCTACGTACTGGATCCAAAAAGTCAAAACGGATCATCTCAATGGGCCCAGGAAAATTGCTATTGGCACCCCCTAATTTCAGGCCCATCTCTCATCTTTTTTTATTTTATATATTCTATTTAATTTATTCGCTATTTATTTTATTAACCAAAAATTATTTTCTTTTTATCAAAAATCACCAAAAATATTTTTAGGTCCAATTAAATTTTAGAATTTTATTTTTTTAGTAAAAAATCAATTAATTTAATTAGGTTATTAATGTTTTAGATAACTTTAATTTATTTTGCAAATAATTAAAATTAATTAGAATCAATGGGTTTTTATTACTAACTTAACCATTTTATCTCTTTCCCTAAAATAACAAAAAACTCAAAAATATGTCATTTAATTATTTTTCATTTATTAATTTAATTAACTAATTAATTTAGCATTTAATTTTAAGACTTAATTTATTTTCTTAAAAAATATTAAAAATAACAAAAACATTTTCTTTTAATTAGAAGGGTCAAAACCCTAGTTTCGCATTCGATCTAATTTTCTCGCGCGTTTTATTTTTATCCAATTATTGTATCTGCTCCCGGTTTGTAATAATTAAATTAGGACATTTATTTATTTGTTATAGCATTTAAATTTCAAAGGGTTCGTTTTTGGCTATGTAAATACCCGAAGCCTTGTAATAGTTTAGTTTAAATTCCGCACTTTAATTTTGGCAAATATTCAACTGTTAGATGTTTGATAATAGGGTTTGCATGACAAGAATGTATGGCTAAATTTAAAACAGTTAGATCACCCTAAACATGTGCAAAGATAAATAATCTGAAATCAACACACTCGCACATGCGCACTCCTAGGATACACTCCCACTTGGTTGCCTTCGTAAACTGTCATTGAGTATAGAATGTTTTAGAGGTCGCCCTCTTGTCTAAAAGATCATTAGTTTCCTCGGAAAGGTTGCCTCGGATATCGTTGCCTCGGATAAATGATCTAAGACATTAGGGTTACCACTAATACATCCTAACGTTGCTTTAGTGACCGTATGTCCCTCTTTCGGATTGACCCTTAAACTCCAACGACGGTGCTACCTACTCACTAATAGTGGGATAGAATTGTCTAAAGGAAACAAACATAGAACGATTCCTTTTTTTGAGTAGGTAGATTAGTTCTTAAGTACTTGCTCAATCAAAACAAAACTTTTTCACACTTACACTCTTTTACAAACAAGTTTTCAAAAAAACACTTCATTACACTCTTGAGGACAGAAGCAGGAGTTAAATCAAAGTTAAAACAAAAACTTTTCAAAACCCACAACCACAAAGAAAATAATTTTGAAAACAATGAGCAAGTACCTAAGAGCCTGTAGATAACTACGGATAGAAAGGGTGCTAATACCTCCCCTTTCTATAATCTACCCCCCGTACTCAGAAATATCTCAAAAAAGGAATTTTTTTGTGCTTTTTTCCTTTCCGTGTTGGATAAAATAAAAGTCGGCGGCAAATCTTGCTTACCGCGACATTTTACAAACACAAATGCAAAACGCAAACCCGTATTCCAAAAACAGACAGTTCTTCCACTGTATCACATACTGGTATTGTTTATAGAAAGCTGCGGCAAGGTCTTCCCAGTTGTGGACGTCGGCCCTTTCCAATTGGTAAAACCAATCGAGTTCTGTTCCTGATAAATTGTCTTGAAAAAAATGCACCCATAGGTCTTTATCTGTAGAGTGCGGATGAATCTTTTTGACATATGATCGGAGGTGCATTTTAGGACACGACACTCCATCATATTTTGCAAATAATGGCACTTTAAACTTTGGCGGGATCACAATTCCTGACACCAGCCCCAATTCTTCAAAGTCTAGCCCCGGTACCCTCTAGATTTCCATAGCGGTCAAACGCTCTTCCAGGTGTTTGTACTTATCATCAGCCGGAGGGTACTGTTCTTCAGAGTAGTCTTCATCTTCCTCCTCCTCTTCAGAGTCTGACGGAACTGCTGTTTCTTTTCCTTTTCTTTCCCCTTCATCAGATGTTGCTGGAAAATTAAAGGTTCTTTTAGCCTGTCCTTGAAACCTTCTTCCCATGATTACCACACTGGTTGGTTTCTTCTCTTTCTTCTATTTCTCTTTTGCTAGCAGAGTCTTCAGCTCCTCTTTCCCTTTGGCCAAAGTTGTGAGTAACTGTTGAAACTGCATGTTTTGAGCTTGAAGATCTTTGACCGTCTATTCGAGATCCATCTTACTGAAATAAACAGTAGAGGGATGAGGAAACTGGTTGCAAAAGACTTGTTTATGTTATGATGAATGATATGTATATATGTGTTGTACCCCAAAATTTGCCCTCTCATTTCATCAACATTTCTCATCACAAGACTCTTGGAACTTAAGATCAAGCTAGGGTTTGCTCTACTCAAGACACCTCCTTGCACTGTTGACCTAAATTAGGGTTTGAGTTTGCATAGGGATATTTTGACCTATAATTCCAAAAGTGACTTTCATACTCCTTTTTGGACCCACAAGTTTGTCCATACCAAGTTTCAAGCCTTGATTCAAATTTTTGCCCAGTCAATTGGACAGTTGACCTAAAAATCAACTATATTGGGGAAAAAGTCAACTACGGCCAAATGACAGTCAAACCTCATGAAATTTGACCCACATCAACATTATGAACTCATATGAACCATTTGATCAATTTTGGATCATAATTCCACAAGAAATTTGATCAGATCACCAAAAGGGCAAAATGGTCATTTTTAGGGTTTTGACTGCACAAAGGCAATTTTTTACTGTTTGACCTAGCCAATGGCAAATCAAGCTCACACATGGACTCAAGGATTCAATGAAATTGTCTTGACCCATTCAACAAGTTCAAAATATCTCAAATACATAGGATTGACAGATGAATTTTTCAATCAACTGATCAAAATTTGATTGTACACTGAAAAGTCAAACTTTGACTTTTTGGTCAAAATCAAGTGCCAAGAGTTATTTTTCATCAAGACATGTCAAATTATGAAACTTGTTCATCAAGAAACCCAAAAATACAAATTAGGGTTTAAAATGGAAAATTTTCATAACAGAATTTTTCTAAGTTATGAAATTTTCTTATTTTTTCCTAACTTTGTCCCATTGTTTCACCAAGATACAATTGGATTCAAACAAAACTTTAAATATGAAAGTTGTAGTCCATCACAAAGTCTACAACTTTTATTCACAAAGTTTTCTCAAAAGAGGCTTGTATCTCAAGTTATGATTTTTGGAACAAGGGTACCTAAAACTTTTAACTTAGAGAAAATTTGCCCTATTCTAGGCAGGATTTTGACCCGTCTTCTTGGCCATTTTTCACATAGTTCAACTTGGATTTTCAAGTTTCATTTCAAAGATGGATTATAATACATGTTCCAAGCTTTCCAAATTGTCCAAGAACTCCTCAAACACCCTTGTGGTTAGAGATAATCGAATGCTTGAAGTTGGCAAAAACTCACTTTTGTCCATGGCCAATACATGTTCATACCAATTTGCAAATCTGATCTAGCTAGCTTGGTTCACAATTACAGGCCTCAAAACCAGTTTGTACTCCATAATTTAATGCATATCCATTGAGTTAAGGTATTTTCTTGGTCATTAGGGAATTGTACACAAGATTAAGCCCTAAATGGTAAAAGGTATATTGCCATTTTTGTAAAAGGTTACTTTATGTCAAAACACTAAGCATTGAGCCTTGAACAAAATCTGATACTGCAAACCAAATCCATGAATTAGAGGGGCCAAGAGTGTTGTGTGCAGGGTGATAGGAGGGCCTGTACAAAGCTACCATATCACTTCCACACTCTTGCTTCAAGAAGAAGAAAAGTTGTAAATCATACTAAATCTCTCACATCTGTGAAAACCAACTTACACAAACATTGTAGACAAGTTTCATACCTCCCAACAAGCCAGAAACACGACCCTTCTGCCTCCCAAACCCCCTTGTACACAAAATCCCTGTTTTGCTGCAAAACAGGGCAAGCTCTGCAAACTTCAAGCCATAACCAAATTCCATCGTGTGTTTTATCCAAAGATACTTCAAACACCTTCCAACCAACATATCTAAGCTATCCAGATCATCCATTTCTAGCTGTAACACCTCTAACACACATTGCCATTTTTGTTTCAAAGTTTTGCAGGTTGAGTTCTCTGGCATGATTCAAGCTATTTCAAAACAAGCCAAGCATTGGAAAAGCTTCCTTGGACCTCAGGCAAGCTTAAAGGAAACTCAAACACCATTGAAGGTTGCCACATTGTCCAACTCGAACTTAACTGAAACAGGTATTTCATGGACTTCTATCTCTCTATTTAGGAATAGTTAGGCTTAGGTTTGTGAATGAAATATGTTGTACTCATAGCCCTGAAGCCATACATATGCTTAGTTTTCATTTACATTAATCGTGCTAGGAGAATTTCATCCATGAACTTTCTGAAAAAACTAGGTTAGAAATTAGGGCCAGAGAAATTCTCTCTGGTCTTTGAGAGTTAATCCAAGTTTTTTATATGGTTGGATTCGTTGTTTAATGCTCTACAATGTTCATGTTATGAGTTTTGTCAAAAAATCAAAGAATCAGGAGATGGCATTTGTGTACAGAAGCGCGTGTGTTTTGATTCAAAAGAAGAAGCTGAAGTCTGACTGGGCTGGGCCTGGTTGTTCTTTGCTTTTGACACTCCACTTTTCTGTTTACACCCCCCTGGCCCATTTATTTGAATATTTGTCATTTTGATATTTTTATTTTTTATTCTGACTTTATTATTTTTTGACTAAATATAAAAAATGCCAAAAAATTATTTTCTATATTTTTCATATTTATTTGATATTTATTTTTATCTTATTAGTATAAACATGTAAATAATCTATTTTCTTTTTATAAAAAACTTAAAGAATAATGAAAAAAATATGCTTATTTTTATTTATTATTTTTATACACACTTTAAAAATATTTTCTTGAATATACACAATTTTTTGTAGATATTAAATTTTTAGTTATATATATATATATATATATATATATATATATATATATATATATATATATATATATATATATATATATATATATATATATATACTTTATTTTATTAAATGATTAGGTCAAAAGTATAAAAATATTACATTTTCACTTTTATTAATATTTTGCACTAAAAATACCTTTTTTTACAATATACTTTTATTTTTTGTACAAATCAACATATTATTGTATATAATTAATAAATAATACTATTTATTTAAGAATTAGGGTTTTTTGCCCTAAATAACAAAATGATTAAAATTGGCTTTCTTTTTTTTATTTTTTATTTCATATTAAAAAAATATACTTTTTACATACATAAAAACTTTTGCATAATAATACCTTTTATTTGATATTTATTTACTGTATTCAATTGTACATTTAAATATTGCCTATACATTCGATTTGGTTGTAATAACTTAGAATTTAATTTCTTGTCAAATACCCCTCAATTCAAATTTGTTCCCCCCCTCTCTATATCATATTGTAATAGTGTAGCATTTAAATTCTCGCACATTTAAAAGCTTCCAATTATGCCATGCTTAGACTTAGGGTTTGTATGCAAATAAAATAACAACTAGTTTGACCTAATCCAAGATAAACATGCATGAAAAACAAATACAATGCACACTTGCACCCCTAGGGTTTCAATCCACTTGTTGCCTTCAAAAATGGACCATGATTGCATGTCAAGTACTTTGGCAAAACAAAAACAAACAAAAATATCATAGTCCCTCGATGACGCTATCTGAGTTGCCTAAACAAAATGATCAAGTCCCTCAAGAAAATTGCCAAAAATACTTGACACAATTGCTATCATGGTCTATACGATGACCCGCGCCTGTCCCATTTAACATCCTAACACAAGGTTGTTCACCAAATACAATGGTGAAGCAACACTGTTAAAAGGGTTAAAAACATAAGAAATATCTTTGAGTAAAATAGGGTAGATAGCTCTTAGCTACTTGATCAAACTTGCAAAAACATTCTTGCTATCTTCAAAACACACTTCACCACACAATTTCAAAACCCTACTTTCAAACATTGGAAACTTTTCAAAAAGACAAAAACATCTTTGTATACATTCAAACAAGAATCATTACAAAGGTTGCCACAACGATGGCCTCTTTTCAAAACATCTTTCAAAACCACACACAAAGCACCATTTCAAACAATTGAAAATGCAAAGAAAGTGATCTAAGCAAGTAACTAAGAGCCCATGGATAACCATGGATAGAAAGGATGCTAATACCTTCCCTTTCTATAATGTACTCCCCGAACCCAAGAAAACATCTCAAAGGTCTTTCCTGTGCTTTTTGACATTTCCTTAGGATAAAATAAAAAGTCGGTGGCGACTCTTTCTAAACCGAAACATTTGCGAACACAAACGCAAAATCCCAAGTCAGTTCTCCCACCGTATCACAGAACTGGCGACTCTGCTGGGGACAACTTTAAAAGTGGAGTAACCTTAGGGCTTAGATCACCCTTTGCATGATTATTGTTTGCTTTGATTTCTTTACATTTTTGGTTCTCTTGTTTGGGCTTGAAATCCTCCACCCGGATTTGGGAAACATTCATAGGTAAATAGCAATACATTGTGGAAACTTTGCGGGGTATACCGACACGGTTGAAGTAATAGCTATATTAGTGCGACATATTTGTGAGTACCGGTAGCCTTTGAGTCAATCAAAGAGAATACGGGGCCGTTGAGTGATGTCATGAAGCACTAATGAACTCTTAGAACCTTAATTGACCATCTTGGCCTTTATTAGGGGTAGTGAGATGACCGGCTTTGGTGCAGTCCGAAGTTGGTAGATACTCGATACTACACTCATTGAGGGTTGTTTTCTTGAAATATTTTGGTCGCTAGTTAAGTGGCTAAACCAAAACAATGAACATAGAAAACAATTCAATGATATTGAGCTCTTTAGAACCTGGTTACTATTTATAGGACAGGTTTTAAGCCAACTAAACTCAAGAGGGTACTTACCTATGAAACCTCATGCAAGCCTAAAACTAGGGTTTTGTGTGACTTGCTTGTACATGTGCTTGTGCATACATCATGAACATCATAAAGCATCATATGCATCCACTAACCATTTCAAGGGTTTGGATCTTCATCTTTGTTCTTATTTTGTAGGTCATGGAATCTCTTCGCAGGAAAACAATTCAAGTCAACCTTGTGAGAATCCCTCCTCAACTCAAAGAGCTTACTTCCAGGATTCCAGAGAATTCTCTCTTCAGTGAAAGACATGGTAGACTCCTCAACTTGGTCAACACCAACATTGAAGAAGACATGGTGAAAGTTCTCTTCCAGTTTTTTGACCCTTTACACCACTGTTTTACATTCCCTGATTATCAATTGGTGCCTACTTTGGAGGAATTTTCTCAACTCCTGAGAATTCATATTCTTAATCAGCTACCCTACAACGGTACAGAAAAAGAACCAAAGCCTGAAGATGTCGCTCAAGCATTACACTTGCAACCATCTGACATCAAGGGGCATTGGGAAACCAGAAGTGGTGTCAAGGGATTCTTGGCAAAGTTTCTATTTGAGAAGGCACAAGACTGCTGGAATTCTCTTGATCTAAAAGCCTTTGAAGAGATTGTGGCACTCCTCATCTATGGGTTGGTCTTGTTCCCAAACCCTGATCAGCTTATAGATGTGAATGCTGTCAAGATTTTCATGTCCAGAAATCCAATACCTACATTACTTGGGGACATCCTACACTCATTTTACACACGAACAATGAGGAAAAGAGGTGTTCTCATGTGTTGTACTCCTCTCCTATCAAGGTGGTTTATTTCTCACCTTCCACAATCAATTTTGAAGAATGAGCAGGGTTTAAGGTGGTCACAATGATTGATGACCCTCACACATTCTGATGTACATTGGTGTTCTCGGTCCAGAGAAAATGTCATCATCATTGATCGTTATGGGGAATTCCCTAATGTCCCACTACTTGGCATTAGGGGAGGCATCACCTACAACCCCTGTCTAGCTTTGAGACAATTTGGATATGCTCGGAGGGATAGCCCTCATGACATGCTGATTCCGGACCTAGTTTTTGACTTTGAGAACGATGCGCAAGGACTTCGACAAAGGTTCAGCAGAGCTTGGAGGATGCCTAACAAGGTGGATAGTAAGACACTGGGGCACAAGAATTCCATCCCCCTTGAGCCTTACCTCAAGTGGGTACGAACCCGCTCCCAGAATCTTATGATGCCATACCCTCACATTCTCCCCTTGATCAAAGAGCCTGTTATGGAAGGAGAGGTTCCATACACCATCCTACATCCTGACATGCCAACATCATGGGAAGAAATGCAAAAGAGTTGGATTCAAATCAAGGAAGAACGGGATACTTTTGAAGCCAGCTTCTATGCCAATGAGAAGAAGGTTTTGGAGCTTACCCGCCGACTTCACGAGGAGGAGACTCTCAACACTTACATCGCACTAAAGAGGATGCGCAATGTCTTTTTACATTAAGCATTTTGTAATATTTTGCCCATGGGGCACTTATGTACTAACAATTTCTTCTTAATATGACGTACGTTCTTTTTGTTTACAACAAATTTGAATTTTTGAACCCTTGAACGCATTACATGAATAACATACCATTCATCATATGCATAAGCAGGTCTTCACGCTAGGTTTCCTTATCTTTCTGCTGTTTATTTCAGCAAGATGGATTTGGAGCAAACGGTAAAGGATCTACAGGCACAAAATTCACAGTTCCAGCAACTCCTCATGACCTTGGCAAAGGGTCAAGAGGACCTCAAAGTTCTGTTATAGAAGAATAAAGAGAAAAAGAAAAAGAGACCTGGAGTAGCCACTTTGGGAAGAAGATTTGAGCATCAGGCCAGGAGAGTTCTTGAGTTCCCCTCAACGTCTGACGAAGGGGTCGGTAAAGGGAAAGGGATTGTTGTGCCTTCTGAATCTGAGGTTGAAGAGGAAGAGGAGGAAGAAGACGAAGACTACTCCGAACAACAGTATCCACCAGCGGATGATAAATATAAGAACCTTGAAGATAGACTGGAAGCTATGGAGTTGCAGAGGGTACCCGAATTAGATTATGAAGAACTAGGGTTGGTAGCTGGGATTGTTATCCCTCCCAAATTCAAGGTGCCAACATTTGCCAAGTATGACGGCCTGTAGTGCCCAAAGATGCACCTGAAGTCGTATGTCAGAAAAATCCGACCTCATTCATCCGATAAAGACCTTTGGGTACACTTTTTCCAAGACAACTTGTCTGGCATGCAGTTAGACTGGTTTATCAACTCGAGAGATCAGAGGTTCACAATTGGGAAGACTTGGCAGCTGCTTTTTATCGTCAGTATCAATACAATGCTGATTTGGCACCCACTCGTACTCAGTTACAAAGTATGGGGATGGCTTCCAATGAAGGGTTTAAAGAGTACGCCCAGAAGTGGCGTGATCTGGCTGGAAGGGTGCAGCCACTGCTATCAGATAGGGAGTTAGTTGACATGTTTCTAGGGACCCTGTCTGGCCCCTTCTTCAATCATATGATGGGAAGTTCTTCCGCGGGATTTACTGAACTGATTTTGACTGGCGAAAGGGTTGAGGCCGGTATTAAGAGTGGAAAGATTCAAAAGGATGCTTCCGCATCCATGGCTGTTAAGAAACCATTCCCATCCAAGAAGGAAGCATTTACTGTGTATTCTCAGAAGGGACAGGGAAGAACTGAGCGCCGGCCGACTGTAGGGGCTATAATGATTCAAAACTCGTCAAATGATCAACCTCATAATAATCAGTCGACACCTAACCAACAACGGGTGGAAAGGCCACAATGGCAGTTCACCCGCATCAACATGACGCCCGCTCAGGTACTTCCTCATTTGTTGAAGCTGAATCTGACCAGTTTGAAGGAAGCGCCAAAGAACCCTAACACCTCCTCTTCATACTACCACTCCAATGCCAAGTGTGCTTACCATTCCGACAGTGCTGGGCACGATACCAATAATTGCTGGGCGCTTAAGAACAAAATCCAGGACTTGATTGATACCAAAGAAGTAGAATTCGAGGCGCCTGAGAAGCCCAATGTAATATCTGCTCCGATGCCCAAGCAAGGTAATAATATTCATGTTGTTATGGAGGATACTCATGTTACCGATGTTGTTGACCTGTTGACACCGTTACGTGTGATTAAGGAAAATTTGTTGAGATTCGGGATCTTTCCTGGTTTTGATAAAGATTATTACTTTTGTTTGAACATACGAGGTGATTGCCCAATGTTGAAGTCAGGTGTCCAACGCCTAATGGATACCCAAGAGATACTTTTCCAGAAAACCCCTGTTGATACCCTCAATCCTGTTACTCCTGATACTTTTGCTACTACAACCAACGATATTTCAATCATAACCATTTCCGACAATCCTCCCAAGGCTTGCAAAAGGCCTGTCAGGATTACACCCAACTCTGAATGTGTACCATTAAAGATCACCATGCCGGGACCTGTCCCGTACCAATCAAGCAAAATGATACCATGGAACTATGGGGGAGAAATCTTCTACCATGGTGTCAAACAAATTGAGACAGTCCAAGAGATTTCTGAAGAAGAAAGCCCTGATATAGGGAACATCGCGGGTACAAGCAAGATAACACGCAGTGGCCGGATCTTTTCTCTGGAGATTGCTCCCCCTCGAGCAGTTTTCGGACCCTTGAAAGCTTCTACACCTGTTGTACCATCTGTACAAGGCCCAGTGATTGAAGAACTAGATACTCCTGAAGTAAGACCATCTGCTGAAACTACCGACAAGGGTAAGGGGATACTGGAAGTGCCTGTCAGAACGAAGGCCCATGTTGCGGTTATCCCCGAAACCACTCAGAAAGAAATGGATGAAATCTTGAAAATAATCATAAAAAGTGACTACGACGTTGTGGAACAGTTAGGGCAGACCCCTTCTAAAATTTCAATGTTGGCTCTTCTGCTCTGTTCTGAGGCCTACGCTAAGGCCCTGATCAAATTCTTGAAGGCGGAACATGTTCCCCAAGAGACTTCGGCTGACCAGTTTCAGGAATGTGTGGCCAGTCTTACTGCTGATAATGGCCTTGGCTTTTCCGATGCTGACTTAACTCCCAAAGGAAGGAAACACAACGATGCGTTACATGTTTCAGTTGAATGTCGGGGAACCACTCTCGCCCATGTCTTAGTTGATACTGGTTCTTCCTTGAACTTGCTTCCAAAGAAAGCCTTAGACCGCTTGGACTGTGAAGGACTGACTCTCAAGCCTAGTAACATCGTTGTTAGGGATTTTGATGGTTCCAAGAGAATGGTTCATGGAGAGGTTAATATTCCTATCAAAGTAGGCACCGAAGTTTTCAACTTCACCTTCTACGTGATGGACATCCGTCTGTCATATTCATGTTTGCTAGGAAGACCGTGGATCCATTATGTCGGGGAAGTTACCTCCTCTTTGCACCAGATGCTGAAATATCCTGTTAAGGGTAAAATTATAACGGTGCACGACGAGGAAGAATACATGATAAGTCATCTCAATTCCTTTCGCTATGTGGAGTTGGATGGCGAGTTAATCGAAACGCCTTTCCAGCATTTTGAGGAAGTTTCTCCCGAAGTAGCAGTTGCAAAGACAATGGGTGAGGTGCCTATCGTTCCCATGCATGTATCTAGGATGGCATCTATCAAGGACGCAGAGGCGGTGATCAAAGAAGGGAAGAGTACAGCATGGGGGCAATTGCCTGATTTTCCCCATAAGACGGACAAATTTGGACTAGGGTTTACAGCTGCAGGACAGAAGGCTATGCGTCGTTCCAAGACTGGAGGGCCACCCATAAGGATCACTCATCACGGAATCAATGTTGTAGAAGATAAAGATGAAGAGAGCCACTTTGAAGATTGGATCTTTTCGACTGTCGATGGGGGTTTGAGCAACTGGGAAGCAAAGGATTTTGTTCCCATCACCTTTATCCACCAGTAATTTTATCTTTGAACAATTTCCCATTTTTATGGTCTGTAATAACTAAAACAATTCGCACACTATTTTCACCTCATGCCTTGCCCGGGGCATGAAGGTTCATTTGTAAGGGCTTGATTTTCTTCATAATCATATGCCATGTTTTAATGAATCATTGGACGTTTTTCATCTATAAACTGTTCATTTTCTTTCCTTTTGCATTTTTGTTTGTTTAAGGATGGCTATCCCTTACACACACCCACACTCATAAATGCAGGTACCCATCCATTCCGGATTCCATGGGAAACTATTCTGTTTCAGCCTTCGATAACTCTGAGGATTTGGTCAATCACGCTGAGTACGAAGCTGACGAAGATTGTGAAGTGCCGGGAGAGTTAGCCAGACTTCTACAACAAGAAGAGAGGTCCATTCTGCCTCATGAAGAGTTGCTAGAAACCATCAACTTGGGGACAGAAGAGGACCGGAAGGAAGTAAAAGTGGGTGCCAACCTGGAACCAAATGTCAAGGAGCGCTTAGTGCAATTGTTGAACGAATATGTTGAAATCTTCTCCTGGTCTTATGAAGACATGCCAGGGTTAGACACAGATATCGTGGTTCACCGTCTCCCTACAAGAGAAGACTGTCCATCGATCAAGCAAAAGGTTCGTTGAATGAAGCCTGACATGTCTGAGAAGATTAAGGCTGAAGTAATGAAGCAATTCAACGTTGGCTTTCTGGCTGTTACCTCTTATCCACAATGGTTTGCTAACATCGTGCCCGTACCTAAAAAGGACGGCAAAGTCAGAATGTGTGTAGACTATCGGGATTTGAACAGGGCTAGCCCCAAAGATGATTTTTCGCTACCGCATATCGACATTTTGGTTCACAATACAGCTCAGCACAAGGTGTTTTCCTTCATGGATGGATTCTCGGGATACAACCAGATCAAAATGGCCCCCGAAGACATGGAGAAAACTACCTTTGTCACACAATGGGGTACCTTCTGCTACAAAGTGATGTCGTTCGGACTGAAGAACACAGCAGAAACCTATCAACGCACCATGGTAGCTTTATTTCATGATATGATACATCATGAGATCGAAGTTTACGTAGACGACATGATAGCTCGATCACAGACAGAAGAATAATACCTTAATCATTTGCAAAAGCTGTTTTCCAGGTTGAAGGAGTATAAACTCAGACTGAACCCAAGCAAGTGCACTTTTGGAGTCAGGTCTGGTAAACTTTTGGGATTTATTGTCAGCAACAAAGGCATTGAGGTTGATCCAGCTAAAGTAAAGGCTATACAAGAAATGCTTGCCTCCCGTACTGAAAAGGAGGTCAGAGGATTCTTGGGACGCTTGAACTATATTGTAAGGTTCATCTCTCACCTGACATCTACCTGTGAGCCAATTTTCAAACTATTGAAGAAAGATCAGGTAGTTGAATGGAACAATGATTGTCAAGTTGCTTTTGATAAAATCAAGGAGTATTTACTAGAACCTCCAATTCTGATGCCACCCGTCGTAGGAAGGCCATTAATCATGTAGCTGACTGTTTTGGATAACTCAATGGGGTGCGTGTTGGGCCAACATGACGAGTCTGGCCGAAAAGAGCATGCCATTTATTACCTTAGCAAAAAGTTTACCGACTGTGAGACTCGCTACTCACTACTCGAGAAAACTTGTTGCGCTTTGGTATGGGCTGCTCGTCGGCTAAGGCATTATATGTTGACTCACACCACTTTGTTGATTTCTAAAATGGATCTGATCAAGTATATCTTCGAGAAGCCTGCTTTATCTGGAAGAATCGCTAGATGGCAAATGATCCTGACAGAGTATGATATCCAGTATACTACCCAAAAAGCTATAAAGGGGAGCGTACTAGCTGACCATCTAGCTCATCAAGCCGTCGAAGATTACCAGTCTATGAGATTCGACTTCCCTGACGAGGACATCATGACTTTAGACAACATCGAAGGTAACAGACTGTATGATGGACCTGAACAAGGATCCCGATGGACCCTGTACTTTGATGGTACTTCAAATGAACTTGGCAACAGCATCGGTGCAGTACTCATTTCTCCGGAAGGTTGTCATACACCCTTCACTGCCCGACTTTGTTTCAGTTGTACCAACAACATGGCTGAGTATGAAGCTTGCATCTTTGGTCTCAAGGCTGCTATAGACTTGGGAATCAAATCTTTGGTCGTATTTAGGGACTCGGCTTTGGTTATCAGTCAAGTCAAAGGAGAGTGGGACATTAAACATCCTAATCTTATCCCATACAAAGAACATATCCTGACGTTGTTGCCTCATTTCGAGCAGATTACTTTCGAGCACTTCCCGCGAGAAGAAAATCAGCTAGCAGATGCTCTGGCTACAATGTCTTCCATGTTTAAACTCAACTGGGATAACGAGGCTCCCCAAATTACCATCGAGTGAATGGAAGAACCCGCGCACTGTCATGAGATTAACACCGAAGAAGTAGTGGAACAACCCTGTTTTCATGAAATCAAAAGGTATCACCAGACTAGAGAATATCCTGAAGAAGCTTCCGTCAATGACAAAAAGTTCTTAAGGAGATTTGCTGCCAAGTTCTTCCTAAGCAATGGCATCCTTTATAAGCTCAGCCATGATTGTGTTCTCCTTCGTTGTGTGGACAAAGCTGAAGCAGAGTTGATCATGACTGAGATACACAGTGGCACATTTGGCACCCACTTGAGCGGACATACGATGGCTAAGAAGATTCTAAGGGCAGGCTACTACTGGTCTACCATGGAAGCTGATTGTCACCAATATTCCCGTACCTGCCACAAATGCCAAGTCTACACCGACAAGATACATATTCCTCCTGTTCCTCTCAACGTTCTTACAGCTCCTTGGCCATTCGCAATGTGGGACATTAACATGATTGGAGAGATCAAGCCCACGACATCCAATGGACATCGCTTCATCTTGGTCGCTATTGACTATTTTACCAAGTGGATCGAAGTAGCTTCCTTTGCCTCAGTTACAAAGAATGTGGTTGCCCGCTTTATCAAGCAGAACCTCATATGCCGGTACGGTGTCTCCGACAGGATCATCATAGACAACGGTACGAATTTGAACAATACTATGATCACCGCTCTATGTGAACAGTTCAAGATTTATCATCACAATTCATCTCCCTACCGGCCGAAGATGAACGGTGTTGTTGAAGCCGCGAACAAAAATATCAAGAAGATCATTCAAAAGATGACAATCACCTATAAGGACTGGCTTGCGATGTTGCCATTTGCTCTACATGGATACCGTACCACGGCACGTACTTCAACAGGGGCAACCCCATTTTCTTTAGTATATGGCATGGAAGTTGTACTACCCATGGAAGTTCAGATTCCTTCCTTAAGGATTGTGAAGGACGTTGGTTTGAGCGAAGACGATTGGATTCAGACCCGGCTTGATCAACTTAACTTGATCGATGAGAAGCGACTCACCGCTGTTTGTCATGGTCAGACGTATCAAAAACGGATGATCAAGGCTTTCAACAAAAAGGTTAGGCGTCAGGTATATCAAGTCGGAGATCTCGTAATCAAACGGATCATCTTACCGCAAAGTGATCCCAGGGGCAAGTGGACTCCTACTTACAAAAGACCATTTGTGATCAAGAGCATATTTTCTGGTGGGGCAATGATTCTGACCACCATAGACGGCGACGACTTGCCGCACCCTGGGAATGCAGACATAGTCAAAAGATACTACGCATAAAATGACCCGACAAGTTGAAAACCCGAAAGGGAGGCTTGGGAAAAAATGGGCATCCCGGTGAATCGAAAACCCGAAAGGGCGGTTCAGGAAAAAATTAGGGATAAAACAAAAAAATTTGTACACCCGGCAAGTTGAAAACCCGAAAGGGCGACTTGGGCAAAAAAGGGTTTCCCGGTGGATCGAAAACCCGAAAGGGCGGTCCAAGCAAAAGTTAGGGAATTAAAGCGTATGACTATGTCTTGTCGGATCACTTCAAGAACAATCGCTTCACCAATAAGCTCCAAGCTTCTGATCAATCCAATCATTGGAGGACGAAGCAACGAATGGACAAAATATTCAGAGTTGTGAAGGCTATAGCAGAATGGGAATCCCATGGAATTGTTACACATAGCCATCTTTCTTTTGTATAAATTTTTTCAATTTTTACGACAACATTCTCTTACTAGGATGTATGTCTCCTTTGTACAAAAATACTTATAAAAGTTAATACAAAAATACTTCAAAGTGCAGAAATTCGCTTGCCCTTCTTTTCTTTTTCACTTATGTTTTATTTGAAAACATCCAATGTTTTGTTAAATAGGCATATGCATTTGAATATAATCACTACTTACAAATAAAACGAAATTGAAAAAGGATAATTACTGATAGGTTGAAGGAGTAGGAAGAAATCTTTATGCCATTCCAGAAGAAATCCCCTACGATACATCATTCAGATCCTCAACAAAGTTAATTATGGAATATATTTCCCCAGCGAGGTTAAACTTCAAGAACCGCAGCGGAGCCAGTGCAGTCTTAAACATGATTCCCCAGCTGAGTTAAGCTTCAAACTTCCCATCAGAGTTAAGCTTCGAGATCCCCTGTGGAGCTCGAAAACCCTAAAGAATCCTATCCCCAGCGGAGCCAGAATAGTGAACATTCTCCCCACAGAGTTATTGCCCAGCAGATTGAAGATTCTCAGTCGCATTTCTCTAGCAGAAGTCTCCCAGGTTTTAACTTCCCAGTAGAGATTTTCAAAGTTTTCCTTATTCCCCCAAGCAGACAGCAGTCAGCAAGGATTTCTCATCTTCAAATATTTTTGGAATCCCCAGCTTTGGTCAAGGATTTACTTTCCCCGACAGCAATCAAAGATTTCATTATCTCCTGTTATCAAGGATTTATTTTCCTCAGCAAGACAGTTACTCAGCTTACATGCACAACCATTACATTCATATGTCATAAACATTGATGAAACACAATGCATTGCATCATACATATCATGCAACATAACTTTGTGTTTTAGCTAACATTTTACCCTTTTCAGGATAAGATTAAAAGGCTATTGTTAACAATTATTCAGATACAGTATGGATACACCCCAGACACGGCGGTCATTCTACTACTCATTCAGACTTCAGCAATCAGATACAGACTAGATACGCTCCAGACACGGCGGCCATTCTATCTCTCATTCAGATTCAACTATCAACTATAAGTTCGGATACGTTCCAAACACGAACGCCGTTCTGGCCTTTACCCCAGCAGTTTGATCCCCCAGTGCAGTCGCCACAGAGGTCATTCTGTCACTTATTCAGATCCCAGTTACAGTACGGATACACCCCAGGCACGACGGTCATTCTACTACTCATACAGATCTCAACTTCAGATACAGTCCAGATACGCTCCAAACACGGTTGCCATTCTGTCACTCATTCATAGTTTATACCCAGCACACAGTCGCTCCATACGCAGACGCTTCTCTGTTACCTAAATACAATACAGATACACTCCAGACACGGCAGTCATTATGATATTCATTCAAAATTCAAATACAGTTACAGCTCAGATACAGGCCAAACACGGACGCCATTCTTTTGCTCATACAAACTCAGTCTCCAGATGCAGTTCAATGCATTCCAGACACGGATACCATTTTAATACTCATTCTTCTAACCTACAGCATTGCAATTCAACAAAGATTTTTGGATGGCATCTTTAAACCCATCCCCAGCAATATTTTACCATCTCCAAATGGCATCTTTAAGCCCATTCCCGCATCTATGTTTTGACGAGTGCAAATTTACGGGCACTCTAGTGTCCAATCCTCTTTTACCTTCGAGCCGCGAAAGGAAAACCTGCCAATCTAACTCTTCAGGTTCAAGAAGATTGAACAGGGGAAACTGTTGTACCCCAAAATTTTCCCTCTCATTTCATCATTTCTCATCACAAGACTCTTGGAACTCAAGATCAAGCTAGGGTTTGCTCTACTCAAGACACCTCCTTGCACTGTTGACCTAAATTAGGGTTTGAGTTTGCATAGGGATATTTTGACCTACAATGCCCAAAGTGACTTTCATACTCCTTGTTGGACCCACAAGTTTGTCCATACCAAGTTTCAAGCCTTGATTCAAATTTTTGCCCAGTCAATTGGACAGTTGACATCGAAATCAGCTGTATTGGGGAAAAAGTCAACTATGGCCAATTTACACTCAAACCTCATGAAATTTGACCCACATCAACATTATGAACTCATATGAACCATTCGATCAAGTTTGGATCACAATTCCACAAGAAATTTGATCAGATCACCAAAAGGGCAAAATGGTCATTTTTAGGGTTTTGACTGCACAAAGGCAATTTTTTACTGTTTGACCTAGCCAATGGCAAATCAAGCTCACACATGGACTCAAGGATTCAATGACATTGTCTTGACCTATTCAACAAGTTCAAAAGATCTCAAATGCATAGGATTGACAGATGAACTTTTCAGTCAACTGATCAAAATTTGACTGTACACTGAAAAGTCAAACTTTAACTTTTTGGTCAAAATCAAGTGCCAAGAGTTATTTTTCATCAATACATGTAAAATTATGAAACTTGTTCATCAATAAACCCAAAAATACAAATTAGAGTTTAAAATGGAAAATTTTCATAATAGAATTTTTCTAAGTTATGAAATTTTCTTATTTTTTCCTAACTTTGTCCCATTTTTTCACCAAGGTATAATTGGATTCAAACAAAACTTGCAACATGAAAGTTGTAGTACATCACAAAGTATACAACTTTTATTCACAAAATTTTCTCAAAAGAGGCTTTTATCTCAAGTTATGATTTTTGGAACAAGGGTACCTAAAACTTTTAACTTAGAGAAAATTTGCCCAATTCTAAGCAGGATTTTGACCCATCTTCTTGGCCATTTTTTACATATTTCCACTTGGAGTTTCAAGTTTCATTTCAAATATGGATTATAATACATGTTCCAAGCTTTCCAAATTGTCCAAGAACTCCTCAAACACCCTTGTGGTTAGAGAGAATCGAATGCTTGAAGTTGGCAAAAACTCACTTTTGTCCATGGCCAATACATGTTCATACCAATTTGTAAATCTGATCTAGCTAGCTTGGTTCACAATTACAAGCCTCAAAACCAGTTTGTACTCCATAATTTAATGCATATCCATTGATTTAAGGTATTGTCTTGGTCATTAGGGCATTGTACACAAGATTAAGCCTTAAATGGTAAAAGGTATATTGCCATTTTTGCAAAAGGTTACTTTATGTCAAAACACTAATCATTGAGCCTTGAACAAAATCTGATACTGCAAACCAAATCCATGAATTAGAGGGGCCAAGAGTGTTGTGTGCAGGGTGATAGGAGGGCCTGTACAAAGCTACCACATCACTTCCACACTCTTGCTTCAAGAAGAAGAAAAGTTGCAAATCATACTAAATCTCTCACATCTGTGAAGACCAACTTACACAAACATTATAGACAAGTTTCATACCTCCCAATAAGCCAAAAACACGACCCTTCTGCCTCCCAAACCCCCTTGTACACAAAATCCCTGTTTTGCTGCAAAACAGGGCAAGCTCTGCAAACTTCAAGCCATAACCAAATTCCATCGTGCGTTTTGTCCAAAGATACTTCAAACACCTTCCAACCAACATATCTAAGTTATCCAGATCATCCATTGCTAGCTGTAACACCTCTAACACACATTTCCATTTTTTGTTTCAAAGCTTTGCAGGTTGAGTTCTCTGGCACGATTCAAGCTATTTCAAAACAAGTCAAGCATTGGAAAAGCTTCCTTGGACCTCAGGCAAGCTCAAAGGAAGCTCAAACACCATTGAAGGTTGTCATATTGTCCAACTCGAACTTAACTGAAACAGGTATTTCATGGACTTCTATCTCTCTATTTAGGAATAGTTAGGCTTAGGTTTGTGAATGAAATATGTTGTACTCCTAGCCCTGAAGCCATACATATGCTTAGTTTTCATTTACATTAATCGTGCTAGGAGAATTTCATCCATGAACTTTCTGAAAAAACTAGGTTAGAAATTAGGGCCAGAGAAATTCTCTCTGGTCTTTGAGAGTTAATCCAAGTTTTTTATATGGTTGGATTCGTTGTTTAATGCTCTACAATGTTCATGTTATGAGTTTTGTCAAAAAATCAAAGAATCAGGAGATGGCATTTGTGTACAGAAGCGCGCGTGTTTTGATTCAAAGGAAGAAGATGAAGTCTGACTGGGTTGGGCCTGGTTGTTCTTTGCTTTTGACACCCCACTTTTCTGTTTACACCCCCCCTGGCCCATTTATTTGAATATTTGTCATTTTGATATTTTTATTTTTTATTCTGACTTTATTATTTTTTGTCTAAATATAAAAAATGCCAAAAAATTATTTTCTATATTTTTCATATTTATTTGATATTTATTTTTATCTTATTAGTATAAACATATAAATAATATATTTTCTTTTTATAAAAAACTTAAAGAATAATGTAAAAAATATGTTTATTTTTATTTATTATTTTTATACACACTTTAAAAACATTTTCTTGAATATACACAATTTTTTATAGATATTTAATTTTTAGTTTTTATATATTTAATATGTTTATATATATATATATATATATATATATATATATATATATATATATATATATATATATATATATATATATATATATATATATATATATATATATATATATATATATATATATATATATATATATATATATATATATATATATATATATATATATATATATATATATATATATATATATATATATATATATATATATATATATATATATATATATATATATATATATATATATATATATATATATATACTTTATTTTATTAAATGATTAGGTCAAAAATATAAAAATATTACATTTTCACTTTTATTAATATTTTGCACTAAAAATACCTTTTTTTACAATATACTTTTATTTTTTGTTCAAATCAACATATTATTGTATATAATTAATAAATAATACTATTTATTTAAGAATTATGGTTTTTTGCCCTAAATAACAAAACGATTAAAATTGGCTTTCTTTTTATTTTATTTTTTATTTCATATTAAAAAAATATACTTTTTACATACATAAAAACTTTTGCATAATAACACCTTTTATTTGATATTTATTTACTGTATTCAATTGTACATTTAAATATTGCCTATACATTCGATTTGGTTGTAATAACTTAGAATTTAATTTCTTGTCAAATACCCTCAATTCAAATTCGTACCCCCCTCCCTATATCATGTTGTAATAGTGTAGTATTTAAGTTCTCGCACATTTAATAGCTTCTAATTATGCCATGCTTAGACTTAGGGTTTGTATGCAAATAAAATCAACAACTAGTTTGACCTAATCCAAGATAATCATGCATGAAAAACAAATACAATGCACACTTGCACCCATAGGGTTTCAATCCACTTGTTGCCTTCAAAAATGGGCCATGATTGCTTGTCAAGTACTTTGGCAAAACAAAAACAAACAAAAAGATCATAGTCCCTCGATGACGCTATCTGAGTTGCCTAAACAAAATGATCAAGTCCCTCAAGAAAATTGCCAAAAATACTTGACACAATTGCTATCATGGTCTATACGATGACCCGCGCCTGTCCCGTTTAACATCCTAACACAAGGTTGTTCACCAAATACAATGGTGAAGAAACACTGTTAAAAGGGTTAAAAACATAAGAAAGATATTTGAGTAAAATAGGGTAGATAGCTCTTAGTTACTTGATCAAACTTGCAAAAACATCCTTGCTATCTTCAAAACACACTTCACCACACAATTTCAAAACCCTACTTTCAAACATTGGAAACGTTTCAAAAAGACAAAAACATCTTTGTATACATTCAAACAAGAATAATTACAAAGGTTGCCACAACGATGGCCTCTTTTCAAAACATCTTTCAAAACCACACACGAAGCACCATTTCAAACAATTGAAAATGCAAAGGAAGTGATCTAAGGAAGTAACTAAGAGCCCATGGATAACCATGGATAGAAAGGATGCTAATACCTTCCCTTTCTATAATCTACTCCCCGAACCCAAGAAAACATCTCAAAGGTCTTTCATGTGCTTTTTGACCTTTCCGTAGGATAAAATAAAAAGTCGGTGGCGACTCTTGCTAAACCAAAATATTTGCGAACACAAACGCAAAATCCCAAGTTAGTTCTCCCACCGTATCACAATATGCAATGCTTTCAAGGATTTAAAAATGAAAAATTATTTTAAATAAAAAGAAACACACGTTATATTAATAAGATAGAATTTGAGTACATCAATGCCCCTTGGGCAAAATAATACAAAATTCTAAGATAAAAAAGTGTTGCGCATCCTCTTTGGTGCTATGTAGGTATTTAGAGCCTGCTCCTCATGAAGTAACCTAGTGAGCTCCAAAACCTTCTTCTCGCTTGCGTAGAATTGGGCTTCGAAAGTATCTCTCTCTCCTTTGAGTTGTATCCAATCCCTTTGTAGATCTTCGAGTGATGTGGGCATGTCAGGATGTAGGATAGTGTATGGAACTTCTCCTTCCTTAACAGGCTCAATAATCACTGGGAGAATGGAAGGATAAGGCATCATAAGACTTTGAGTGCGGGTTCGTACCCACTTGAGGTAAGGTTCAAGAGGGATGGAATTATTGTGTCCAAAAGTCTTGCTATCCACTTTGTTTAGCATCCTCCAAGCTCGGATGAATCTCTGGCGAGGACCTTGATCGTCGTTGTCGTAGTCGAATACCAGACCTTGAATCAGCATATCATGTGGGCCATCCCTTCAGGCATAACCAAATTGTCTTAGAGCTAAGCATGGGTTGTAGGTGATGCATCCCCTAATGCCAAGTAGAGGGACATTAGGGAATTCCCCATAACGGTCAACAATGATAACATTCTTCTTGGATCGAGAGCACCAATGAATATTTGAATGTTTGAGCGTCATTAACCTTTGTGACCACCTTAATCCTTGCTCATTCTTTAAGACTGATTGGGGAAGATGAGAAATAAACCATCTTGCCAGGAGGGGAGTGCAACATATCAGGACACCTCTTTTCCTCATTGTACGAGTGTGAAAAGAGTGTAGGATATCCCCTAGCAATGTAGGCACCGGATTATGTGACATGAAGATTTTGACGGCGTTCACATCTATGAGTTGGTCAGGATTGGGGAACAAGACCACTCCATAGATAAGAAGAGCCATAATCTCCTCAAAAGCTTACAAATCTAGGGAATTCCAATAGCTTTGGGCTTTCTCAAACAGAAACTTTGCTAAGAAGCCTTTGACACCACTTCTAGTTTCCCAATGAGTTGTGACATTAGATGAGTGCAAGTGTAGGGCTTGAGCAATCTCTTCTGGCTTTGGATCTCTTTCCGTGCCGTTGAAAGGTAGTTTATTGAGAATAGGAATCCTCAAGAGTTGAGATAACTCTTCCAAAGTAGGCACAAGCTGATAGTCAGGAAATGTGAAGCAATGATGCAAAGGGTCAAAGAACGGGAAGAGAACCTTCATCATATCCTACTCTGTGTTGGAGGTGACCAAGTTAAATAGATGACCATGTCTATCGGTGAATGGAGAGTCTTCAGGGATCCTTGAAGCTAGCTCCTTGAGTTGTGGAGGAATTCTTACAAGGTTGATCTGGATAGTTTTCCTGCGAAGTGAATCCATATCCTACAAAACAAGAACAAAGATGAATCTCCAAAATCCTTGAAATGGTTAGTGAATGCATATTATGTTCATGATGTCCATGATGTTAAGTACAAGTATGCAAATACAAGCAAAGAAAACAAGTTCTTAGTTTAGGCTTGCATGGGGTTTTATAGGTAAGTACCCTCTTGAAGTTTAGTTGGCTCAACCTGTCCTAACAAAAGTAACCGGGTTCTAAGGAGCTCAATATCATTGGATTGTTTCCTTGGTCATTGTTTCAGCTGAAGCCTCTTTAATGGCGACCGAAATATCCCAAGAAACCAAACCTTAATGAGTGTAGTATCGAGTATCTACCAACTTCAGACTGTAACAAAGCCGGTCATCTCACTATATCCTAAAGTCTAAGTTGGTCAAGTAAAGGGTTCTAGAAGTTCATTAGTGCTTCATGATATCACTCAGCGGCCCCGTGTTCTCTTTGATTAACTCAAAGGCTACCGGTACCCACAAATATGTCACACTAACATAGCTATTGCTTAGAACATGTCGCTATACCCCGCACAGTTTCCACAATGTATTTCTATTTACCTATAATGTTTCCCAAATCCTGGTGGAGGATTCAAACCCAAACAAAGAACCATAATATAAAGCAAACAAGTCAAACAATGTAAGAAGATAAATGTGATATAAACCCTAAGGTAACCCCACTTTTATAATATTCCCCAGCAGAGTCGCCAGTTCTGTGATACGGTGGGAGAACTGACTTGAGGTTTTGCGTTTTATCGCAAATGTTGCAGTTAGCAAGAGTCGCCACCGACTTTTCTTTTATCCAAAAGGAAAGGTGAAAAAGCACAGGAAAGACCTTTGAGATTGTTTCTTGAGTTCGGGGGCTAGATTATGAAAAGGGAAAGTATTAGCACCCTTTTCATCCATGGTTTTCCATGGGCTCTTAGTTACTTGCTTTAGATCACTTGCTTTTGTTTGTTTGAAATTTTGTTTGGTGTGGTTTTGAAAGTGTTTTGTAAAAGAGGCCATTCGTTTAGGCAATCTTTGCAATGATTCTCATTCGTAAGAATGTATACAAAGATGTTTGTCTTTTGAAAATGTTTTCAATGTTTGAAATGTGTGTGTGTTTTGAAAATAGCAAGGATGTTTTTGTTTTGAAATGGAGCAAGTAACTAGAAGCTATCTACCTACTCAAATGTCTTTCCTATGTATTTTTTATTCCTTTGATATTGTTGTCTTACCATTGATTTGGTAAGCAACCTTATCTTTGGATGTAAGCGGCACGGGCGTGGGTCATCGTATAACCATGATTAGCAATGTTTGCAAAGTATCTTAGCATTTTTGAGGGACCAAGATCATTTTGTAAGGTAACTTTTGAATAGCGTCATCGAGGGATTATGATCTTTATTTGTTTTGTTTTGCCAAGATACTTCGCATGCGTAACATGGCCATTTTTGTTTTAGGCAACCAAGTGGGAGAAACCCTAAGGGTGCTTGTGTGCAAAGTGTATCATTTTCATGCTTTGATTTTGTCTTGTAGTTAGGGTTTTCTACTTGCTTTATTTTGTTCTTATCATGCAAACCCTAATTACTAATCATGGTATATAAAGCGATAAATTGCGTAATGTAAATATTTCTAAGCTATTACAACAATTTATGGGAGGGGGAATACAAATTGGAATGGGAATTTGCACAAATATGAAGCTAAATACATTATTACAACCAAATCAAATTTGTACAAATTTAAGATAAATACAAAACAATATTCAAAATGTAACGTAATGCAATGTACATGTAAAAAGATTTTTTGATGTCTTATTTTTTATGTAAAAAGAAAATTTAATCTAAACCTAAAAATATAAGGAAAAAGAATTAATTAATTTAAAAGGGATTTAACCCTAATTATTATTTAAGAGAAAATAAAGTTTCTATATTATTATTTTGTGCATTTTCTTGTATAAAAAATAATAAATAATATTGTATATAAGTATGAAATTATATTTATGCAAAAATAGGTATTTATAAGTATGAAATGCAAAATAAACTAAACTAAATATATTTAATTATATTTACAAGTTTATTAAGAAAATAAAGGATATCTTAGTAAAATAAAATATACTCCCTCCGGTCCTTTTTATAAGGAACACTTTGAAAAAATCACACAAACCAAGGAAGCTAATTCTTTTATTAATAATTTTAAAAATGATTATTTCATTCCAAAACTAACCTTCAAATATTAATCATAGTCATTATTATTCTTGTCTCTTGTAATTATCAATACACCACTATGCTTAATTCCAATAATATCTTTTGCTATTCACAAGAAGAGTTATGTTAATTACCACACATATTACTCCATTGCTACTCAAGCTTCACGTTGGATTTAATTTCAGAAAAACAAAACTTTTGTTAATTTGGCTTTCCCACCATTTTATATTAGCAATTTACCTCCAAATTTTTAGCAAGTAAACTTTTGAAATTTCAAAGGTTAAATTTTGAAACATTATCATAAAAACTCTACACTTTCAATCACTCTCTATATAAAGAGATTGAGCTTTCCATATTTACTTTCATTCATCCTAAAAAATGCCTCTTGACATAGACTTAAATATCACTTTCTCTTTTCCAGAAGAACAATCATCTTCTATATGTGAGTCTATTGCACCATCAAATATTGAAACACCTCAATTTGAGTTTGAGCTAAATCATCCATCAAATCTCATTGTTGAAGATAACATGAACCAAGATGTGCCATCAAATATAGAATCATCTGAATTTGAGTTTGAGTTAACTCATTTCCCATATGTCAATGATGAAGGTAACATGAATCAATTTTTTTCCATTCAAGAAGAAACAAGCAACAATGATTCTTTTTCAATTGAAAATGGTGAGTAATTATTTCAAATAATAGTAGTGACACTATCATTTTATTTTCTTTTCTTATTTTAATTTTCTTTCGTATTTTTTTGAATTACAAGTGTATTATGAGTAGCATGAAATTATAAAAAGTAGGTTGAAATTATGTACAGTAGCATGAAATACATATATGCAAATTATCATGTTTATGGATGAAAATACATGCATGAAATTATACTATTTGTAGGCAAAATTATCACCTTTAATTGATTCTTTAACTCTTCCATCACATTTTTATCATTTGTGCAGACTCATTGACAAGTGAAATCAATTCAAGAAAACGGGGATTTCTAACTAATGAACAAAGGAAGGCTATATATCATATACTGTTGAGTTTGAGTCTGGATGGGAAGTCACATAAATATGGAGTAATAACACGAATAGCTGCACTATACAATGTTCATAGAAGTGTCATTTACCGTATATGGAATCAAGTAAAGGACACAGGTAATGTTTGTCATAGAAAAACATTGTGTGGAAGGAAAAGGGTCCAATTGGACTTTGAGAGAATGCGTCAAGTACCGTTATCAAAATGATCAACCTATCGAGCTCTATCTAATGCTCTTAACATTCCTAAGACGTCATTGATAAGGTTGCAAAAGTCAGGAGTTATACGACGTCATTCAAGTACGCTTAAGCCGTATTTAAAAGAGGATAACATGATTAATCGTTTAAGGTTTTGTAAGGATATGCTTGATAGTAACAGCTTGCCTCATGATCCAAAGTTTATTTCTATGCATAATATTGTTTTCATCGATGAAAAATGGTTTTATATTACCAAAACCAAAAACAATTATTACTTGCTTTCGGATGAAGAAGAGCCATATAGAACATGCAAAAGCAAGAACTTTATTAGTAAGCTTATGTTCTTAGCTGTTGTGGCTAGACCTAGGTTTGACGATGAAAAGAATGTGACGTTCTCAGGGAAGATTGGTATATTTCCATTTGTGTATGAACAACCAGCTAGAAGAAGTAGTGTCAATAGAGTAGCAGGGACATTAGAAAGGAAACCTATAACTCCGGTTACAAGAGAGGTGAATAAATCTTTCTTAATAAGTAAAGTCCTACCAGCCATTAAGAGTATGTGGCCAAGAGAAGATGTAGGGAAGATAATCTACATTCAGCAAGATAATGCAAGGTCACATATTTCTACAAATGATCCCGATTTTTGTAGAGCAGCAAGTGAAGATGGGTTTGACATTCAAATGACTTGCCAACCACCAAATTCACCGGATTTGAATGTATTGGACTTAGGCTTTTTCAATGCCATACAGTCTTTGCAGCAACAAGAAGCGGTGAATTCAATTGACGAACTTATTGATGCGGTGCAAAAAGCATTTGATGATTTTTCCTGTCAACAATCTGATAAAATTTTTTCTACTCTTCAATCATGCATGATTGAGATAATGAAGATCAAGGGATCAAACAAGTACAAAATTCCTCACATGAAGAAAGACATGATGTATAACCAAGGTTGTATACCTACTCAATTAAGTTGTGATTCTTTGTTAATTCAAGAAGTCACTGAATATCTTCAAAGTTTTGATGATTAATTAGCAGGTGTTTGTTTTGTAATTTTCAGAATTTTTGATTGGATGAAAATGAAATGTTTTGATTCATTATATTGTTACTTTCAGAGCTACTTCAGAGCTACTTTCAGAATCTTTGTTTTAATTTATATTGCCTCTTGAGATCTACTTTCAGAATTTTCTATAATTTTAACTAAAATGTTTTAAAGTCTCCAAACTAGATAACTTGTTCAAACAAAAAATAAATGACCATGAAAACAACACAATGGATAAATAGCCTAAAATCAAATGCAAATGTAACCTCCTAAGATTTAACTAAACAGAATAATTTTGCAAGTGGTTTTTTTGTTGTATATGAATGTACTAATTAACTCCACAAAACTTTACCAAAGTTACTTGTAGTAGCAGTAACATACGACTTTATGTATTGCCTTGGAGTATAATTTTATCGTTACAGTGGCGCCGAGGTTGCGTTTTGACATTTCAATTTCGTTTTGTATAAAAATAACGAGAGTTTTGTTTTGTTCAAATTAACATAGTAAATCAAAAGTGAAAGTTTTATTCTGTTCGATGTTCGACATAACATAGTACCACAAGAACATTACTAAAATGAAAAGGATTTATCAATATCCATAAAATTTCCATATTTCAAAAACAAAATATCCATAACATTTCTTTTCAACTAAACTCGATGAAAATAAATTCGCAGAACATTCATAACCTCATCCTTCACAGCTTCACGTTCAAGGCTGAAAGGTTCTTCTTCCTCTGCATCTTTGTTAAGTTCTTCCTCTGCATCTTTGTTAAGTTCATGAAGATTATCAATCATGTCCAAGGAACCAGAAGTTGAGTGAGAACCATCTCTAGAATTTACCTTTGTAATTTCTTTTGCATCTTTCTCATTCCATATTTGCATCTTCCTTCTAATGATTGGTTGTCTACCTTCATCCTCACCCTCGATATCAGATTCCTCAACAATCTCTTCAACAGTTGTAGTAGAATCAAGTGAATGTTCAATAGTCTCACTTTCCACTTCAAAAGAATCTTCAATATCTGGAAACTTGTTCAAATCAATATGAAATTTCCGTTTCCCAGCAGAAGACTTAAATCCATCTTCATTAGAGTTATGAGATTCCATGTGTATGCTAATGTGAGAAACAATAGAATATTACAGTGAAGAAAAAGAAAACGTGAATATATTGAATTTAGGTAGTGCCTGTTTGTGTGCTTGCAACTTTCCCTCCAAATTTTTGCATGGGGAGTATGTTTATGTAACTAATGCACTTACATTGAAAAGTGTTATCTAATTTTATTTAATAAGGGTAGAAATGGAATTATGTATTTAATAAAATTTAAATTTAAAGAGTGTTTCTTATAAAAAGGACCAATTTTTTTTTGCAAAGTGTTCCTTATAAAAAGGACCGGAGGGAGTATTTTATGTGAGAAATAATAAATAAAATAAAATAAAAGTGTAATATCATTAATTCATATTTTTGGGATTTTTATATATTAGAGAAAATATTTAAAATATTAAATGTGAAAACAAATAAAAATAAAATAAAATAAAATAAAGTTGGCAAAGGGGAGGTGATATAGCAAGTCAGTGGTGATGATGATAGCAAAAATTCCTGTCCCAAATGACCAAGCCCAACCTGCAAAAAGTGTTAAAAAACTGAAAAGAAAAAAAATGTCAAAAAATAAAAGTAGCGCGCAGGTTCGAACCCAGGACAAGGGTCTCACCAGCGCGCTACTTTGCCACTGGGGTGGCTATACTTCCATTATCTTTACTGAAACGAAAATAACATATTACAAAACGCGCCCTTGCCCTGTTTCATCTTCTTCCTCAAGCCTTGGTCGGATCCCTTGTAACTTCCTCATACTTCCATGAAAATAAAAACTTATAACATGAAAATTATAGTACTTGAACTCACGATTCCAACCATATAAATTATATGAACTATTAATCAAAGAACAAAGAGAATTTTGAAAGCCCTAAATATTAACCTAATATTTTCAGAAATTTCAACTTCCAAATTCTCTCAGAACAAGTAAAATTAATGCAAGATAATGGTATGTACAGCTTCGTTATGATGAGGACTACATTTTTTATTCACAAATCATGGCCTATGGTTTTCTGTACAAAGAGATAGAGTTTGAAAATTTACCTCCTTCATCTGGAATCGTGTATGGAAATGGAGTGACTTTAATGGAGGCCTGATGCTTGCTTGAGCTTCCTTGAGCTTCCCTGAGTCTATTCCAACCCTTGCCTGGCTCTGAAAGTAGCTGGAACTCCTTGGCCAAGTCAAGTTGCAAGATCTGAAGTAAACAAGGGCATATGGTGGAGGAGTGATTAAAGAATAGGGATGATGACCTGGATTGACTAGGTATCACGTATGTAATGTGTTTGAATGATCCAAACTCAAAACGCACGAGCAAGATGGGAGATGGATATGCTTGTGCAGAAACTGTAGGTTTGAACAGGTTTTGGGTGTTTTTCAGCTTGAGAGTGTTTCAGGCCTTTGCTTCCTCCTCTTTGTGTTGCATAATATTGGTATATTAGTATTGAAATGGTTTTGTGTCAACCCTTTATCAGTTGTGCAAGCCCTAGCCTTTTTGCAACTTTTTTTTGTACTTGAAGCAAAGTGATAAGACCAATCTCACATGCTTGTACTGGCTTCCTTAGGGTTGGTATTTCTTTCCTACAAGTTGCCTTTGGTATGTTGTACTTGCATGTATCAAGGGGATAGGTCCAATTCTCAAGATTACATAGTTTGCAAAAGTTACTCTTTTTCAAAATGGCAATGGAACCTTTTTGCCATAAATGGAATTACAAGTCGGATAAAGGTTCAAAAGCATGGATAGAGGCTTTGTCAACTGAGTAAGCATTTAATTAAGGATTGTGGAACAAGTTTAGGACCTGTACAGCATGAAATAGCCAGCATAGGATTGATTTGCAACTGGGTTCTTCATGAAATGGCTTGAATAAAAAGTGAGAAAATGCCAATTTCCTCTCTTCGATTCTCCCTACTCAAAAATGATCTTGGAGAGTTCTTGGACATTTTGGAAAGCTTTAAATGTGATATATAATTCATCTTTGAAATGCATTTTTAGATACATCTTGGAACTAGGTGAAAATTTTCCATGAAGTTGGATCCAAAACCTGCCTAAATTAGGGCAAAATTTCACTAAGTTAACAAGTTCATGACCATGTATTCACAAATTTATATCTTGAGATCCAAGAATCTTTAGGGAAAGGTTTGTGAAGAAAAGTTATAGATTTCATGGAGATCTACAACTTTCATGTAGGGAACTTTCCTTGAATCATTATGCATCATGGTGTAAAAGTGGTGTAAAGTTGAGAAAAAAATAAGAAAATTTTCTATACTTAGAAAATTTCTAAGTTAGAAAAATTTCAAATTCAAAACCCTAATTTTCAAAATTGATTTTCTTGATGAAAAAGTTTCACATTTGGAAATGTTTTGATGAATTATGACCCTTGGTGCTTGATTTTGACCAAAAAATCAAAGTTTGACTTTTCAGTGTACAGTTGACTTTTGATCAATTGACTGTAAATTTCATCTGCCAATCCAATGAATTTGAGATGTTTTGAACCATGTAATTAAGTCAAGATGATTCCATTGAATCCTTGGAATCATGCTTGAACTCAATTGGTCATTTTCTAGGTTAAAAAACAAAAATTGCCCTTTCCTAGTCAAAACCCTAATTTTGACCATTTTGCCCTTTTGATGATTTGATCAAATTTCTTAAGGAGTTGTAATACAAACTTGATCAAATCGTACATATGAGTCTAAAATGTTGATGTGGATAAAAAATTATGAAGTTTGACTGTAAATTGGCCATGGTTGACTTTTTCCCCAATACAGCTGATTTTTAGGTCAACTGTCCAATTGACTGGGCAAAAATGTGGTTCAAGGCTTGAAACTTGTCATGAGCAATCTTAGGGATCCATAATGATGCTTGAAAGTCACATGAAGCATTGATATTCCAAAAATACTTGTGCAAACTCAAACCCTAATTTTGGGTTGTCAGTGCAAGATGAGATGTCTTGAGCTGACCAAACCCTAATCCAGTCTTGAGTCAAAGATATCTTGTGAGAAAAGTTTTGATAAATGAGAGGGCAAATTTTGGGGTACAACACCATGAATCGACCACAACCTCAGAACCCCATTCCCACTGCTCAAAATACAATAATTACTTCACCACAACATCCAACACCAAACTCACATATACTCTCACCTCCTCATATTCTAGAACACCAATCTTTTGAAACACCTAAAACTTTTGAATCATCCGAACCTCATGAACAATCAGCACCACCTAACTTCGTTGACCAACCTGACCATTCATCCACTCTTGAACCAACCAAAAATCTTGAACCTGCTAGCTTTTTAAGAACTATAAGGGATTATGAATCTCTATAATTTTTTAAAAACAAAACTTTCAAGAAGGCTGTCCTAAAACCTGTTCACCCAGATGTGAATACATTGTTTCAGAATTTTTTTAAAAATGTTCAAGCATGGTTGAATCTGTTGAAAGAAGATTGTACCAGAAGTGTGAACCCAGCTGCAACGGATCTTCTGTGGGAGACTTTCAGAAGAACTTTGGATGCTGAGTCACTGAAGCTACAGGACTTATGTAACTTTTAGGTGCTGGACAACTTTTCCAAACATCTGCATACTTTCAAGTCAGAAGTTGCTGACATTTGGAATAAGAAGTCTTCTTTAATGATTGCAGATACACCAGCTGATACAATGGACATATCAGAAGATGAATCTGAAGATGCCTCTGACGATTCAAACCCTCTGGCTATTGTTCTATTGAATCAACCTTCTATTAAGGCAGCTCCTGAACCTGTGCCAACTCTTGTAATGGATCTGGGCACTCTGCTTTCAACCTTTGTGCATTCTGACTCAACAGTTGCTACTCCAAAGCTTGTTTCTGCTGAAGCTTCGTCATCCTCTTCTCCTACCTCACTTATCATGGACACTCTGAATGAGCTCAAGAGGGAGAATGAAGTCATTCATGAGCGCTTGGATAAGAAAGATCAGACAAATCAAGAAATCAGAAGTTGGATGATGAAACAAGAAGAATCTGCCTCTGAGATCAAGAATCTTCTAATGGCTCTTGTTACTAAGAAATCCTAGTGTCTTTCTATTTCTTGTCTTTTGTTTGTTGTTTTGTACTTCTGGATATTTTTTTTGCTATTTTATGAAAACTTTTAAGCTCTTCAACTATTTTATTTATACACTTTTTGATTATGCCAAAAAAGGGGAGAAAATGAGTATTTTGAACTAATCACTGTTTAACAGTTATGGGACTAAGTCTCAGACATTCTAACAAAATATAAGATTTCTTTCTGTGCAAAAGAATTTTTTTTGCAAGTATCACTTTAACTCTGAAAGAGTAATTCAGCTGAACATTATCTTCAAAAGAAGTTCTGAAGAAATCCAAGAAGATATTTTCAATACTCTGATAAATAATCTCAGGAAGTTTTATAAATAGAAATATTCATTTCAGGGGGAGATTCTTATCTCTTTTTATATTTTATTTCTATATCTGAATAATTTTTGTCATCATCAAAAAGGGGGAGATTCTTAGAACAAGATTAGTTATGATCTATCTCAGAGTTTTGATGATAACAATAAATTATATTTTATATAATTTATACTCTGATGAACGTATTTGACTGTTTCAAATAATGTTCTGACAGAAGCATTATGAAGTGCTAAGCTAAAAATTATGAAGAAGTTCTTTAATGAAAGAACCATTTTTGTTTTAAGCGCAACTGCTGACTCTGGTAAGACAATTTATTTAAATGTATCTTCTAACATTTAGAAGGATTCCTTATTCATAAGATTACTTGAAAGCAAGTGTTGTTCAGAAGTTTATTTGAAAGCAAGCGTTGATCAAGTTCTTAGCAAGCAAAGAACTGCCTAGAAGATGAGTAAAGCATGTTCTGAATTCAAGACGTTGAAGCAAGTTCTGAAAGAACGTTAAAGCTAACTTGTCTTGTCAAGCGTAGGAAACATGTTCTTAGAAGTTGTAGTTTGCTCATTAATGCAAAGACGGCTGCAAGCACTCAAGTGTCTAAGCTAGTTTCTTGGAAAATGGAATAGTGCAAGGAAACACGCAAGCATTTAATGCTCTCCACTTTTATGAAGGCAGCAACGGTCTTTTTGTTCCTACTATATATAGAAGGAAATTTATTGCAAGCCAACCAACCAATCAATTTCAAAAAGAAGCAAGAAACTACGTGAAAAATTTTGGGCTCACAAACTCTTTGTTCATACACTTTGTGCAATTTATTCTAAGTGAAAAATCACAGTTGTGATATAGCTTGATTAGAAGCAAATTTTATTTCACTATCTGTAAGATTAAACTCTTGTAATTGTTCCTTGAGAGACCAAGTTTGGTCAGATTTCTCAAGTAGACTATGACTAGATTTAAGTCTTAGTGGTGTGAGTCACTTGTAAGATTACTTGTGCATTGTTAGTCACAACAGTTGTTGTATGTTTGTAATCAGTTGATTATAGTGGATTAAGTCCTTGTTGAGAAAGGAGAAATCACCTTGACGGGTGGACTGGAGTAGTTTGAGTTCAAACAAACCAGGTTAAAAATAATATTGTCCTTCCATTATTGTTGAGCTTTATTTTGAAAAGAAAAAGACTCACTTATTCAACCCCCCCCCCCTTCTAAGTGTTTTATTACCCCTTCAACTGGGACAAGAAAGAAATTCTTCTGCTGGAAAATGCTCCCTGGAAAGAGCACCAACCTTCAGAAGCCACTGAACCAGATTTTGATAGTCACCCTCTGACTACTGCTCCAGAAAAGGAAATTGCAACAGAAGAAGTTGTTCAATCAGAAGAGGCCGCAAAGTGTTCTGAACGACATGCAACCCCTGAAGATACACCAAATTTGTCTCTAGTCATGCAAACTCTGGAAGAGTTGAAGAAGGAGAATGCTTTAATCCACGCCAGGCTGGATAAGCAAGAAGATACAAACAAGAAGATACAACAAAAGAAATCAAAGATATTCTGGGAAAGCAGGAAGAATTAAGCACTCAGATTAAGAGCTTGCTGGAAGCGTTGTTCACACGACTTCCCCCTCCATCTTAGATTTTCTTTAACTTATATTCTATATTCTTCGTCTTATATTGCTTTCAATACAAATTATCTTTTTGACTTTGATTATATTTCTTTTTGATACCTGACAAAAAGGGGGAGAACGTAATATATTTTCAATAACAGTATACCGGGACAAAGTCTCAAACATTCTGAATATCTTAACTTCTATTTTTTTTCTGAAAGCATGAACAGGAACATATTCTGATAAGGACAAAAGGAGATGCACCAAAAGCTCTAACGAGAAGGAACTTTAGGGAAGTAACTCATATCTATCTGAGTACTCAACTCAGGGGGGGACTCTCTTAAGCTTTTTGTTCTATATTTTTTATTAAAAATCCTAGTTTTTGTCATCATCAAAAAGGGGGAGATTGTTAGAACATAGTTTGATTCTAAAACCCTTAATTACAGTTTTGATGATAACAAACACAAAGAACAAATATGCACTCTAAATTTGTGTTGTATTTTATACAGAAGTTCTGACTGAAATGACATCAGAAGTTAAGCCACAAAAGCTTTCAAGCTGAGAAAATCAGAATGTTCTGAAGAATGATGATCAGAATTTGCGCTAAAGTAAAAGATACTCTGATTCTGAATAGAAGTCGAACACGCCAACATATCCTCATATCTTTGAGTCATCAAAGTTCTGAAGTAAAGCAGCATGCAAGATTCCCAAGTTCTGAAGCATTATGTTTCAATTAAGACAGTATCATATGCAACGGCTTCATTCAGACAAGAATCTTCTTAGTATGGAAAGTGCATTAAGTGTCCATTATCACGTTTTATTTTGGACAGATTTCCACGCCTATATAAACAAGCTCAAAGGATAAATCGTTTATGATTTTTACCAACGACTGCACATATACATCTCAAAAGTTGCAAATATTCATATTCTTTCATATACTCAAATTGTGTAATACATCACAGTAGTGATACAGTTTTTGTAACGAAAAACATATAGTACATAGTTAATTGTTCTTTGATTAAGATATTGTCCCTTGAGATAAACCGGTTTGTGGTCATACTCAAGAAGACTTTGGCAGTTGTCAAAGTAGCTTTGTAATCTGTTTGATTAGTGGATTAAGTCCTCGTTGGAGAGGAGGCAAAATCACCTTGGCGGGTGGACCGGAGTAGTTTGAGATCAAGCGAACCATGATAAAAATCTTGAGTCTATTGCATTTATTTTTTAAGTTTCAATTCAACCCCCCCCCCCCCCCACCGTCTTGTGTTTTTCACTTCTTCAATATTGACATACGATCTTGAATGGACGAATAAAGGCA
Organism: Vicia faba; assembly: GCA_948472305.1. Classification (NCBI taxonomy): domain Eukaryota; kingdom Viridiplantae; phylum Streptophyta; class Magnoliopsida; order Fabales; family Fabaceae; genus Vicia; species Vicia faba. Next base: position 265,400,808 of record OX451737.1, on the reverse strand, counting down.
TTCACATTTTGGTGCAGCTGGGAGGGCGCTAACTCCAGATGTGCAAAAACCCCAATCTGAAAATTGTTGAAGGGCAGCCGAAGTCCCAACTCCTTGAAGATGAAATCATACATTGGAAAGTGGTTCCCCTTGTAGTACGAGAAGATCCTCCCATCCTCGATAGGTTTAAAAATCTTGCAACTTGGCTTGAATACCTCATTTTCCACTTCGTGATCGATGATCCTGAACGCATCTCTCAAGGAAATGATGTATTAAGATGTTATACCCCGCAGCTCTTGCCCGACCCAAGCCAACTCAGGATCAGTGACTGTGTCAACCAGTTGAAATCCCTTTGCACTACGAGCCTTCAAACTTGAAAAGCAGAGGAAAATAATGAATTCGACGATCAAATCAAATCCATGTTTCCACTACAAATTAAGTGAAAGGGCATACAGAGGCACTAGGAAAAAATCCTGACCAAATCCCTTACTCAATGATAACCAAAGAAGAGTCATGACAAACCTTCCTCGACTCAGGGTTCAATAGGCTTGCCAACAAAGCTGCAGAGAGGATCTCCCTTCGACACTCGCAAGCTTATGAGTTTCACGGGGAAAAACCTCCCTGTCACATGAACTTTATCATGAATTCATGAGTTTTACATGGAAAAGTCTCCCCGTCACATGAAATTCATCATGAATTCATGAGTTTCACAGGGAAAAGTCTCCCCGTTACATGAACTTCCTCATGAATTCGTGAGTTTCGTCGGGAAAAACCTCCCCGTCACATGTACTTCATCATGAGTTTATGAGTTTTATGGGGAAAAACATCCCCGTCACTTGAACTTTGGCTGAAATCAAGCATACCCTAAGTTTTGTAACCTAGGAGCCGATGTTCAAGGATGGTTAGACCATCGATAGAAACCAACACGATATGGGACCTGACCAAACTCAACATGTAAGACGCGCGGTGCAATAACCTAAAACCCTAAAAGTGACGAACAAAGAAAACTGGGTTAGGAAGAAAACTTATCGTTTGAGGATAAAAATGGAGACTGGTGAAGTTACGGTGGCGAAAACGATGGGGGAACATCTTAGAATCAAAGGACCAAAAAGGAATAAGTGAGAGAAAAAATTTGGGCAGAAGAAGAAAAGTCACGAATGCTTGGCAATCACAGGTATTTATATCCGAACCCCTGCGCGGAAAAACATGATAGCACACGGGAATTCGTATCGTTGAAATGGTGCATCATTACCCCTAACTCTTGGTCATCGTAACTTTACGCCTATACCATCATTGCATATTAAATGCTATGACACGTGGCTCAAGAAATAGATCTTTTGTCTTCCTTAGATCCTCAGACTCTCTCATCTCCCTGTATGTCAGACACAAACCAAGAACCTTCGCTTTCCATCACACGGGCACATCCCCAGGGAATTTAGGATACAAGTCACGAGCAGACGAAATTGTTGAACACGACCCTTACGTGTTATCTCACCCAAGGAGATGAGACAATGTCGGTCACAGGCAAACACCATCCTCGTGCGCGCTAGCACAACGATGAAAAATCATCCAGGAAAATGTCGTTGCCTCGGGAAAATAAGTACGAGCGCAAACGAAGTTTGTTTTCCTCGATGAATGGGATAACTCTAAGTCATTAATCCTTCATCTAAAAGCAACGACTTATGGGGCTCCTATTTTGGACTTGGCCCATGCCTGGCCCATTGTCGGGCACGACCCACTTGCCCATGCGTCAATAGTTGCCAAAATGATGGCTCAATCCCATAGAGCCCAATTTTAGGACATATTATCCATGTGCCCCTCATCCGAGGACATGTCATCAACAGGCTCCACACTCTTCGGAGTCGTTACGCCTATTAAATGGATGTTGTCAATCCACTACCCGTGAAGTCTGTGGGGAAGTTGACCCAAGATGAAGACCACGTGCTGGTCTTCCCTACCCATGTAGGATCCTTTCAGTCATCTATTGTGGGTCGAAGAACCCGGCCCATGATGGAGACCTTGGCCCAGCGTCGAGGGCACTATAAATACCCTCTTTTACTAGAGGGTCAGATATTCTATTATGTCTCACCAATTTTATAGTTGTTCTACTTTCACTCTTAACCTTACTTTGGAATTAAAGTATCTTACAGGTACACCCCTCATTTTCTCCAAAAACCGCAGAAACTCAAGTGTTGCAGACCACTGAAAATTCTTCTGATCCTGGTAAGATCGAAAACCTTTTCTGAAAGTAAGATTTCTTTTATCTCATTCTCCTCTAAATTAAGGACTTTGGTAATAACAGGGGCTCTAGGACCTCCTCAAAACCACTGAAAGGAAAAGCATCAAATACTGGCAACCCAATCCAAAAAGTGTACTCTTCTAAGGTAGGAACCAACTGGTAACACAAAAAGTGAAGCAATGGCAAAGAGGATCATAGAATTGAACAAGAGCTTCAAGAATACCTTATATCACATTAACCTAGAGAATAGCCAAAAGCCTCCCACAACATTTTCTGAAATCCTCATGACTAGATACCAAAGACCCTAGATTTCTCAACTCTCGTAACTCAGGACTCTTGAAATCATACTTCTTAGTTTTACTCTTTCCAATATCCATGGGCATAAATCCTATTACATTTGTAATGAGAATCTATGAGTTCCTTAAAAACCAAGTAAAAGATTTTTTATGAATGCATGGTTATGAAATAATCACAAACATTGTTCAAGGGTTTAATATCATGAGCATGGAGCCAAAGGTAAGAACCACCCCATAAGATATGTAATATGGGTTCATTGTACCTGTAAAACAAGGTTCTAAAAGTTATCAGAGTCGTGATTCTTCTTTCAGATATTACAGGTTTTCTCAACTACTTATGGGTACCAATAATATTCTCAAGAAAAACTTGTCTGAGTGTAGTATCGTGTAACAACTAATTCAAGACTAATTTTGAATTGTCACCGCACTACATCCTTAGGGACAATATGGGTTAAGGGTTATATGGTTCTCAACTTCGCGGGCTCTCAGGTTGAAAATGATAATGCTTAAACAACTAGCTTATTTTAGCATTACCACCCCCAAGGAGGCCTCCATTGAGTGAGATTATCATATGCTATTTATGTCAGGATTACTCCAGCCATATAACTTTTGATTATACAACCATCTTAATCTTAAGTGTAACTTAGTCCGGGTATAGGACTTGTATTTGAAAAAATCACCAATACCTAAAGAACCCCAAAACATCACATAGAAAAAACAAACAATAATAATAGCAAATACATATAAAAATAAGTTAGGTTTAACCCTCTTGAGGATCATTTCCCTAGTGAAGTCGCCATTTTTGTCGCAGTGAAAAATCGGG